>CM038221.1:163214538-163814538 GCA_021442155.1 Cymbidium sinense | reverse complement strand
GACATTACCTCATCTCATGTAATATTCTCCTTTATGGATGGGTCATCTAGCTACAACCAAATTAAGATGGCCCTAGAGGATGAAAGAAACACTACCTTTCGAACCCCGATCAAAATTTATTGTTATAAAGTCATGCCTTTCGGCCTTAAAAATGCCAGTGCTACATACCAGCGGATCATGACTCGAATCTTCGATGAACTCATTCATCATCAAGTTGAATGCTACATCGATGATCTCATTGTCAGAAGCAAAGAAAAGGAAGACCGTCTCTTTGACTTGAGAGTAGTTTTCCAACGGTTAAGATAATAAAACCTCAAAATGAACCCCCTAAAGTGTGCATTCGGTGTAGCTTTGAGGAAATTTCTTAATTTTGTTGGCCTATACTGGGGAATTGAAATCGATCCGAAAAAGATCAAAGCGGTATTAGAAATGACACCCCCTAAAAGCCTAACACAACTCAGGTCATTCCAAGGGCAGTTGGCATATTTAAGAAGTTTCATTTCCAACTTATTAGGAAGATGAAAACCATTCTCATCTCTTGTAAAAAAGAATGTCAAGTTTAAATGGGATGACAAGTGCCAGCATACTTTCAAAGACACCACACAATATCTGATGATACCGCAGTCTTGGTAGCCCCTATCCCGGACAAGCCACTCATATTATATACTGCAACATTAGATGACTCCCTTGGCACTTTGTTGGCTCAAACCAACAACGAAGTGAAGGAGAATGCTCTCTATTATCTCAGTCATCATCTAATCATTGCTGAGGCAAACTATCCACCTATTGAAAAACACTACCTAGCTTTAATCTTTGCATCCCAAAAGCTACGATATTACTTGATTTCTCATAAGGTTAACTTGATCTCTAGAGTCAATCCACTGTAATATCTCATGACACGAGCCAACCTTATCTGGACGGTTGGCACGTTGGTCCATGATTTTATCTCAATTTGATATAACATTCGTACCCCTTTGTGCCATAAAGGGACAAGCACTTACGGATTTCTTAATAGCATATCCACTCCCTGTTGATTCTCCACTTAACGATGATCTCCCCGATGAATAAATCATGAACTTATGGGGTACTAGTGCTCGCCATTGGGAGATGTACTTTGATGGTGCAGCTTCATCTCAAAGAGGAGACGAACCACAACTTATTATCCCAGGAAAGGCAGGAGTAGGAATAGTTCTCCTAACTCTATACCACGATATGATGAGATTCTCATATCATCTGTCCAATCCATGTACCAACAATGAAGATGAATATATGACTCTAATTACCGGTCTGGAGTTAATCATTATACTATGCGTCCAGAGTATTAACATCTTTGTGGATTCTCAATTAGTCATCAACCAAATCGGGACTTACAAGGTTCTAAAGCCTAAGCTCCATCATTACCACAAGTATACTATGGAATTGTTGGCCCAAATCCCAGAGGTTACCATCTACAAGATTTCTAAAGGAGAGAATGCAGTGGCATACACATTAGCCAAGCTTGCTAAAGAGCTGTCATGTCCAGAAGATGAGTCCATTCCAATAAGGGTCCAAAATAGACAAGTCTTATCCCTTATTGATGCTGAACTCATCGAGAGATTCTCTTTTGAAGGGGAGGTTGCCATTACTAGGATGAGGAGCCGATTGGCAACCATTCATAGATTATTTAAATGTAGACAAACTACCTCAAGAGAAATCACTAGCATGCTGAAGTAGATACTCTATATGTACACTTTGTACCGCGTCCTTGATCATATGTGACACATTGCGGACAAACACGAAGCCTGTAGGATCATGATCGAGGTACACTCAGGGTTATGAGGAGCACATCAATCTGGTCCAAAGATGAAAGTCAAGATCAAGAGACTAGGATACTACTGGCCTTCAATGATCATAGACTGCATGGACATAGCTAGGAGATGCCACCAATGTCAGATACACGATGTGGTCCTACATTAACCTCCCAACATTCTACATCTTACATTGGCCTCATTTTGAGTGTTCATTGTGGGTCCGATCGATCCTCCTTCTTCCAAAGGTCATCAATTCATTGTAGCTGCTACTAACTACTTTTCCAAGTGGGCAGAGGCAATCCCACTTAGAGAGGTAACAACTCAACATGTGCTCTAATTTTTCAAAATTATATCGTATATAGGTTCGGGGTGCCTCAACAAATTATATTCGATAATGGTACTGCATTCAAGAGCACTAAAATCAATAGCTTTGCTCAAAGACACAATATAGATTGGAGATATTCTGCCATCTACTACCCAAGGGAAAATGGGTTAACAGAAGCCTTCAACAAAACCCTCATTCAAATACTGAAGAAGACACTAGATGACAACAAATGATAATGAATAAGCAGTTGAAGTTTGTGGCCTATCGCACCACATACAGAACTCCTACTCAATCTATCCCTTTCTTCTTAGTGTATGGGTCCAAAGTCATTCTACCATTAGAAGTCTAACTCCCAACACTAAGGATAGTAGTGGAAGTAAAATCATAATTAAATAAAATGCCAAGTTGCAGTTGGAAGAGCTCGAAGATTTGGAGGAGAGATGCCACGAGTTACACAAAGTCAAGATGATTCAAGCTCATAACAAGTTAGTCCGTTCTAGAGCTTTTCAAGTAGGAGAGCTTATTTTAGTTCTAAGGAGGATAATTGTTGCTCGTCGAAAGATAGAAGACAAGTTTGAACCCACTTGGGAAGGCCCTTATGTCATAGAGAAGGCTATCAAGGAGGGTCTTATCAACTCATAAATTATAAAGGAGAGCACCCGATGCTTTTAATCAATGGGCTCTACCTAAAGAAATATTATCCATAAATTTTGTTTGAAAATAATTATCAATAAAAATTTTTTTCATCACAAATTTCATTTCTTTTGTGTTAGGAATATCTTTTGCCTGTGAATCCGCCACGACATATTTAGGGTAGGTATAAGAGAACCCAAATGACATCTATTCCCTCTTTCGCAACACAAACAAATAAAAATCTTTTTGTCTCAGGCTACTTTGATATGGGAGCAAGCTCTTTGTGGCACTCACTCATTAGCTGCACTAGGTCAGGTCTACATGCTACCTCGCTAGTATGTCACCCCATTGGTCACTTATTGGAGGATGTGAATCCCCATGCTTTCTTCCAAACTTGACCATTGCACACCAATGAGCCCTTATCAGTTTGGCAGTCTTCACTGCCTTACTAGTGTACTACCTTGTGTTGGCTTTATTTAAGAAGATGTGAGTCCCAACGCTTTCTTCTTGAACTAGCCACCATACTCTGACTAGGTCGAGTTTTCTCGAGGTTTAGGTGTAAGAGTCCCCCACTGGCATCCTATTCCTTCATATCAAGCACAAATACACATATCTTTCTTTCAGGCTATTTTGATGTGAGAGAAAGCCCTGACACTCACTCATTAGCTGCTCTAGGTCGGGTTTGATTTGTTGTCCAAAGCAACCAATCACCCCCATGGTCATTTGTTGAAGGATGTGAGTCCCCACGCTTTTTTTCTAATTTGACGATTGCAAACTGACGAGCACCTAGCTAGTTTCATAGTCTTCGCTGCCTAGCTAGTAAGTTATCTCATGGTTGATCCTATTTAAGAAGATATGAGTCCCCACACTTTCTTCTTGAACTAATCATCATGATCTAACTAGGTCGAATATATTTGAGGTTTAGGGTAAGTCCTCCAAAGGCTCCTTTCCTCTTGACTATGTTTGAGTTGATATAAGTTGCTAGTGGCATTCACTCAGTAATCGCCCTAGGTCGGATGGCACCTATCAAGCCAAAGATAGATGATCCCAACAGTCAATTCTCGCTTTAAAGAGATAAAAGCCTATATGCCTTCTTTCTAGACTAATTATTGCAAATAGATGGGCACCTAAGTTGGTTGATGTTCTCTATGTTGATAACGACACACTCGTTGGGTACACCGCTCTTGGCAGATGTAAGTCCCCATGCTCTCCTTGAGTTGGCCACTGAATACCTATTTAAAATATGACTAGCCATGTCATCTTTTCCAGGGTGTTGGATCAAGACTTTAGTGGCCCCATCCCCTGCGGGCATTCTATTTGGACCACATTCTTTGCGATCCTATTTAGACATTACCCGTGTTACTTTTGGATTGGACAGTCCCCCTTTCTTTGTAGCCACCCCTGTGGTTGGAGAATTTGTTCAGCAGATACGCAGATTCTCCCTTGATTCAGTAAATCTGAGATAGGTCTAGGCTGATATAAGCTCCTTCTCAGTTTGATCCCTCGCAAACTAACAGGGTCCACATTAAAACAAATTAAACAAATAAAGAAAATTAATTCGCTTGTGGATTAGGAATTCAAGCCCCAGTGGCCCCTTTCCCAAGCAGGCATCCTATCTTGTGGCGTGAAAGAAACTCCCATAGGAATTGTCGACTACTTTGAGTTGAGATAAGTCCCTCGCCTTCTTAGTCAGCGGGTTCAACTTGTTGTGCCACCAATGAGTTTCTGGTCATCTTTGCTTGAAAGATATAAGCCTATTACATTCTTTCCAAAGACGATCATTGCAAACCGACGATTTAGTCGGTCTGATTTATTGCGCAAGCGATCGATCACCCCAGTAGTTCCTTGTTTAGAAAAATGTGAGTCCCCGCGCTTTCTTCCTAACTTGATCATTGCAAACCGAAAGGCACCCCTTAGGTTGGTTAGCTCTACCTAATGGCTGGTAGACTATACCTTTGGATTTGTAAACCTAAGATAGGTCTATGATGATATTAGCTCCTTCTTAGTAGATCCATTGCACATCGATAGGGTCCACCTAAAATTAAAGTAATTTTGACTATTCTTGAGTCGATATGAGTCCATAGTGGCATTCACTCAAATAGTCGCCCTAGGTCAGGATTGATCTATTGCGCCATCAACAGATCACCCCAATGACTGATCCCTACTTTAGAAAATGTAAGTTTCTTTATGCTTTCTTCCCAATGCGTTAGTTACAAAAGGCAACCCTTTGCGGATA
Source organism: Cymbidium sinense (assembly GCA_021442155.1). Taxonomy (NCBI): domain Eukaryota; kingdom Viridiplantae; phylum Streptophyta; class Magnoliopsida; order Asparagales; family Orchidaceae; genus Cymbidium; species Cymbidium sinense. Next base: position 163,809,554 of record CM038221.1, on the reverse strand, counting down.
GTCTACCTTGTGGTGGTAGACTACCCTTTGGACTTGTAAATCGAGATAGGTCAAGGCCATATAGCTCCTTCTCGGTGGATCACATGCGTGGTCCACAATATAACACAAAAAAATTAAATTAAATCAAATCAAATTAATCATTAGGACTACTCTTGAGTTGAGGTAAGACCCCAATGACGTTCACTTAGTGGTCGCCCTTAGGTCGGGTTCAACTTGTTGTGCCACCAACGAGTTACCCCAATGGTCATCTTTGCTTTGAAAGATATAAGTCTATTATGCATTCTTTCCAACATGATCGTTGCAAATCGATGGGCAGCCTTAGGTCAGGTTTGATTTGTTGCGCAAGTGATCGGTCACCCCAGTGGTTCCTTGTTTAAGAAGATGTGAGTCCCTGAGCTTTCTTCCTAACTTGACCATTACAAACCGAAAGTCACCCCTTAGGTTGGTTAGCTCTACCTAATGGCTGGTAGACTATCCCTTTGGATTTGTAAACCTAAGATAGGTCTAGACCGATATTAGCTCCTTCTTAGTAGATCCATCACACACCAATAGGGTCCATCTAAAATTAAATTAATTTTGACTATTCTTGAGTCAATATGAGTCTAGAGTGGCATTTGCTCAAATAGCTGCCTAGGTCGGGATTGATCCATTGTGCCATCAACAGATCACCCCAATGACTGATCCCTACTTTGGAAGATGTAAGTCTGCTACGCTTTCTTCCTAGTACAGTCATTGCACATCGAAAGATAACCCTTAGGCCAGATAGTCCTACCTTATGGCTGGTTGACTACCCCTTTGGACTTGTAAATGCAGATAGGTCAAGGATAGCTTCTCGGTGGGTCCATTGCATCCCACAAGGTCCACATAACACACCAAATTAAATCAATTCAAATCAAATCAATATAAATCAAATTAATCATCAGGATTACTCTTGAGTTGAGGTGGCATATCACTTAGTAGTCACCCTAGGTCAGGATTGATCTGTTGTGCCATCGATAAATCACCCCAATGGCTAATCCCTACTTTGGAAGATGTAAGTCTGCTATGCATTCTTCCTAGAATAGTTGTTACTGCACCAATGGCAACCCCTTGGATAGTCTACCATGGTAGGTAGACTACCCATTTGGACTTATAAATCTAAGGCAGGCCAAGGCCCCCGTGGCTCCTTCTTAGTGTGGTCTAACACACACCGACAGGGTCCATAATAAAATAAATTTAAAACCAACCTCCATAGTGGAATCAAATTAAACATATCGAACAAACCAAATTTCTCCCCGATGAGGCGCAAAGCAAATTAGCCTCCCTTGTAGAGCTTAGATCTAAATCAAATAAATTAAATCGAGTGTACATCCCCAGCGGATATGCCCTCAATCTAGAACACTTATCCCCACTGAAGTCATAAAAAAAATTTTACTGACCTCCCTAGTAGAGTCTAATAAGATAAATCAAAGAAATCCAATCAAATTCTTATCCCCAGCGGATACACACCCAAATAAATCGTACTCATAATCAAACTCAGATCCATATCCCTAGCGGATAGCTTGAACCTACTTTCCTGAGTGGAAGGTTCATGTACTCAATCACCAGTAGATACACACCCAAACAAATCATATTCACAATCAAACTCAGATCCATATCCCCAGCGGATAACTTGAACCTGTTTTCCTAGAGGAAGGTTCATGTACTCAATCCCTAGTGGATTCCTTCTTGCTCTCTTATTCCCTTGGCATAAAGTGCTACATTACTAAGATTGTGATTCTATCTACCTTTGGTATAGATCACTTATTGTTGTTGCAATCTTACGGATGTTGATCATTTGGTCAATCTTGTATGCGTGTGCCTTGTCGGTTACACTCTATTGGGGTCCTTTTGTTGACCTCACTTTTGGAGTGAGCTCTTAACCTCATCTTCTTAGACTTAGGACTCTTTTATACACTAAGAACTCTTTAGTCATAACACACTTCAAGTGATTAGGTGAACACCTAACCTAAGCCAAGAGACTTAGAAGTGTTAATTATAAGATTAGGCTATGCCTTAGGGTTTAAGAAAATTACCTATCCCATAGCCTAAACCCAATCTAGATACACTTTCTCAAATCAAACCCATACTCAATTCTCAAACTAAATCTCAAATTCAAATTCAAATTTTAAATCTAATTTCAAATTTTGATTCCAAATGATTGAAACCCAAAATCAAATTCAAATCCTAAAATCCCTTCCTATGTCACATATGAACCACATTCATAAGCTTAGCCAAAACTCTCCTTAAATCAAATCAAACTCAATTATTCCTTCATTTATATTCACAAATATAAATGAAATCTAAATTCAAATGACCAAAATTATATCGAAAAATAAATCCACACTCAATCTAAACCCTTTAAGCCAATTCTTTGGACTTAGCCAAATTATATCCAGATCAAGTCAAAATTAATGAATTTTCTCTTGAATCAATCTTGCATTCAATTATCTACCCAAATATAAATGAAAGCTACAATCATCAAATCAAATCAAAACCAACCCAAGTCAAACCCAACCTAGCCCTTTTGACTTGAAAATTTCAAATGAGCCAAAATCCCTTAGACTCCAAATTGATTGACATTGAATTTATTTCCAATCTAGGGCTTATATATAAGTTCAACTAAACTCGAATCAAACCAAAACCAGACCAACTGACCCACTTAGGTCCACTTGACCCAAAGTGACCTAAAGGACCAAATCAGGTCAAATCATGATCTAACCAAAATTGATTGCAACCAATAGATCAAGTTCATTTCAAATTGATTATTGAACTTGTCCAAAGCCATAATTAAACCCAATTTGATCAATCGAGCCCAATTGGCCATTTGATCCAAATTGACCCAAATTGGCCTAAAGGACCAAATCGGGTCAAATCATGATCTAAGCCAAATTGATTGTAACCAATGGCTTAAGTTCATTCCAAATTAATTATTAAACTTGACCAAAGCCATAATTAAACCCAATTTAATCAATCGAGCCCAATTGGTCAACTTGACCCAACTTAAATTATTTCTCAAATTAAATCCAGATTAATTCAAACCAAAGACCACATTCATCTTAAATTAGCCACTTGAACATGAATCAACCCATAACCCAAGCTAATTTTCCTAATTTTAGTCAAATGAGTCAATTTGACCCAATATGACTCATATGACTCAAATTGGGCCAAATCACTTGAAACCAAGCCAAGATCAATTGGAGGCTGATCAAACCCGATCCAAACCCATTTGGGATCAGCCCAAAAATAACCCAACCCATTTAAATTCCTCATGGATCCTCCCCCACATAAGATTCCACCAAACCTCATTTAATTTCCCCATCACATGCACTTAACTCCTCCCCAAAATTTGCATTGAATAGGGCTGATCATATGACAGCAAGAGAAGATTTTCGAGTAAAAATCTAAAATTCTCAATTAATCTATCATCCCCCCCAACCACCTCAAGCAAGATGACAATCAATTTGGAGCCAAAAAAATCAAAAAAGATTGTATTTTTGGCCATTATAAAAGGAGGGAAAAATGGAGCTTTAGATCTTTTCCTCCCACCACCATTCAGCCCCCAAAAGCTCCCCAAAGAAAAAAAGGAACCCATCCCCCACTTCTTTGAGCCATTTTTTAGCTCAAAAACATAAATAATTGCTCTTCCGACAAGGCGACGTTCCGAAGGGAGGCAAGGGCTAAAGATCACTCTAAAGCTTCCTCACATACCTAAGAGTTCGCTCGGATCTTTACGCCCGAAATCATCCCCAGTGAGGTAAATTTCGCTAAAGCGTAGAGGGCCTTAGGATTTCGCACATTTTTTATAAATTTTTTAGCAATTTTAAGAATTTTGCCTAGATAATCTCGCATTTTTACTTTAAATCATTCCAATTATGAAATAGAATTTTTTCGGTGCGAAAACGAGTCCATTTGGACAAGTTTTGGCTTAGAAACCCTCATTTTTCCAAAAAAGCCTCTATTCACGGTGGGCTTCGGCCGCCGTCCGATCCGTGGTTGGCGGAGCGGATGGCGGATTGCGATCCGCCTTGAGCTGATGCAATGGATGTCGATCCGCGCGCGATTTGCCGATCGGGCGTCTTATCACCCTTTGGATCGATCAATCGGCGTTTGATCACATGAATCGATGGACGGCGATCACATCGTCGCGTGATCACGGCCCGGATGAGCGATCGATCTCGTCGGACGACCAGAAGCTGCGGTCCTTTTCCCTTGCCAGGCTAATGTGCGCGTATTTTATATATATATATATATATATATATATATAATTTAAACCACCTAAAACTTCAAAAATTCATAAAAAAATAAAATACTTAACCAAAAATTGCAAACAATGGCTCGTTGGATTTGTCTTTCCGTGTGAAATCAAACAAATTTAAAATCCCCAAAGTTTACTGAGTATTTTGAGCTTAATTTAAGTTTTAATAAAAATCAAATTTCATTAATTAAACCAAATATATAACTCATATTAAGTTGAAATTTTCAAGGATTGAAAATAATAAAGTTAAAACACACCTACCATAAAAATTTCAAATGAAAAAGGACTCTTAGATTGGGAGAAATTAAATTTTGAAGTTCAGATTGCCCATTTTAATGAAATAAATCAAATAAAAATTCAGGAATTTACAAAAATCTTCAAAATGGCTTAAATCACTTCAATTGATATCTAGGATTCTTAAGAAAATAATGTGATCTTCTCTTAATCTTAATGAACCCCAAACAAACACTTAAGATTTGAGTTTAATCAATTAAGGAGTTAATTAAAATACAATCTAAAAATAATTTAAATATTAAATCAAAATCAGAAATGAAATAACACTTAGTAATCATTAATCAAATCTCAAATCGAAATATCATTCTTAGAAAATTAAATTAAATATGATTAAACTATTTAAGTTAATGAAACTCAATTAAATGATTATATCTTAAATCAAACTCAAAACCCAACAAATTTAGGAAACTTTAATCATTTGATACTAATCGAATTAAACCAAATAAAATTAAAATAAACTTAATTAACATATGATTAAATCACATTCATTTGGAATAAGATAATTAATTAACCATTAAATATTTCAATCTAATAACTAAATCGAACATGTTAATGAAATCAAACAAGCATAATAAATGAATCAAATCAAGTAAAACCCTAGTCGTGAATAATCAAACTTAATTTGTCAAACAATTAATTAATGAAAATTTAATAAATTATTCTATCATCTTAATTAATCAAATTAATTTAAATAAGTTACATTAAAGAACAAGCTAAATCAAACCCCAATTAAATTTAATAATCACACCCTCAAATAAACTAATTAAGTTAATCAAATTAATCATATTAAACCCAAACTTAATCAAACATAATTAAGATGCAATTAAACACCAAAAACCTAAATTAAACCTAAATCATTAAGTCATTAATCTCTAATTAAACAAATCATTAATTAATTAATAATTTTAATTACCCTTAATCAAACTTAATTAATCAAACATCAATTAATGCAAACTTAATAAATTAATCCATCATCTTAATAAACTAAATTAATTTTATAAATCACAATTAATCCAAATAAAAAACCTAATTAATCTACCAATTAATTTAATCACACCTATTAAATAAACTAATTAAGTCAATTAAATTAATCATATTAAACTTAAGCTTAATCAAACATAAAATGCAATTAAATGCTAATCAAATCTTAATTTAAACTTAAATCATTAACTCACTAATTACATCATTAACCTAAATAAATATGAAATCAAATTAAAGATTAAACAAATCTTTATTTAATTTAATAATTAATCACACCTCTTAAATAAAATAATTAAGTTAATTAAATTAATCATATTAAACCTAAGCTTAATCAAACATAAATGTAATTAAATACTAATTAAAACCTAAATTAAACCTAAATTATTAAGTCATTAATTACATCATTAGTCTAAACAAATATGAAACTAAATTGAAAATTAACAAACCTTTATAGTTAACATAAATACACTTCTTAATTAAACTAATCACATAATCATATTGAACCTAAGCATAGACCAATAAAGCTAATCAAATTAATTCAAATTAAATTAAAATTAAGAAAGACTCTCATCAATTCAATATGTAATCAAATCAAATCTCATTCAACTTACTTAAATAAGATTAACTAATCAACTATCTAATGTATGAAATCAAAATACAAACCAAACTTTGATGAACATGATAAATGGATGTGATCAAAAATAAAATTATAATTACAAAGAATCAAACTTAATTAAAATCAAAATAAAATTACAAGTAATCTAATTTGATCAAACTACAAATAAATGAACCACAATCAAATAAGCATGAAATTAAGTCACATAATCATAATCAAAGAAAAGAATTAAACATTAATTCAAAAGGACATTGAATTATCAAGATTTAACTAAACCAAAGACATATAGTCTAAAATTAATCAATCAAAAGAACATGAACTTAAACAAACTTAAACTCCATTATATATTAAGGATATTGAATTATCAAAATTTAATTAAACCAAAAAAACATCTAATATGAAATTAGCCAATCAAAACACATGAATTTAAACAAACATAAACTTCATCAGAAATTAAGGATATTGAATTATCAAGATGAAATTAAACTAAAACATCTAACCCAAAATCAATCAATCAAATACTTAAACAAACTCAAATTCTAAATTCTAAATCAAATCAAATCAATTACACAAATTTAAATGGACTAATTAAGATACTTAAGGACCTTAATTAGACTCTTTAGGAGTTAGGATGTAGAATATGGTGAGTTATGTTTACAAATGGAATTCATTCTACTCTTCATCCTTGAAAACTTAAACATCACTTTAACCAAATAAAAATGAAAAAAAAATTCATTAAATCATTTAAATTGAAATCACCCAAAGGTAAAATTTAAACAAATTCAAACTCCAAATTGAAACTTAAATTAAAAAAGCCTAGTAAAGTCTTGTCACACAAGCCTTAAGCAGACACATTAGAATACTAAGTCACCACTTCTAGTGCTAAGTTAGGTCGTTGTATGTATGATGTTGTGTTTATTTTGTGATGTAATATTTGGACGGGATGTAAGTTTCAGACTAGATGTTAGGCCTTTATTAGCCTAATCATATTTTCTGGGGTTGTGCTTGGGCCATTGTAAAAAATATAAATGCTTTTGATGTTGCTTAGCCCCTAAGCGTAACCCATGTTAGGATAGGTGGGCTTGGTTACCCATGTGTGGGGTGCTAAGTCCAAATTATTCATTTAACTACTTGGGTATGTGTATGGTGTGTTTAGCTAACATTTATTTTGCAGGTGTAGCTAGGTTTACTTTTCTTATTTTTAATGTAATTTTATATTAAGAATTAGGATTAGTGTTATGGGGGATTAGGATGAGCAGTGGCCATAAGGCTTAGTCTCTAGGGTGCCCTGTGATGCCTTTGGAGCAAATCAAATTAAAAGAAAAAAAAAAGAAGAAGGAAGAAATAAAGAAAAAGAACCCCATAGCATGTTTTTTTTTTTTTTTTTTTTGTAATCAGATATAAGGGTAGAGCTCACTACCCATCTTTTTTTCTCTTTCGAGGTGAGAGAACCCAACCGACGGCCTTTTATTCTTTTATGGTAGTTTATAAAATTATTTGATGTTAGATTTAGAACAACATGCTTTTCATAGTTTCTTTATGATTGATGCTTGAATGTGTGGCCTATATGCGGTAGGCTCTTAAGATAAAATTAATTTTTCTACCCCAATTAACAACTCATAACAAAAATTTTAAAATAATTCATAACCTCACATAAAGCCTAGGAATTAAATCAAGATAATAAAATTTTTAGCAACCCTTTTGCTCGATGAATGAATATATAATATCATGCATGTCATATTCTTCCACTCTTGTTAAGAGGGGGCTTCCATCCTTGCCAAAAAATTAAGGCTTAACCTGTGAATGCCTTTGATGGAAGAACACTCCTTTCTCTCTTGATTTGGCCCATAATCAAATTCTTATGCATTTAGGCATACAAAATCTCATAGCCTGTGTCAAAACAAAAAAGTCCAAAAGAATCAAATAAATTTGATAAAATTTGCATTAGATTAAGTCATGGATTCATATCACTCATGCTCTAGTCTCTCAGGGAGTGAATTTAAGGACTTAATCCTCTTTCTAAATGAACAACAACTTAGCCATCTTGCAAAGCATAAGTCTTGCCTACATAGATTTAAAGCATAAGAGGAGTTAGCTGGCTGCCACTCTAGGCGGTAATAAGTTCAGCAGTCGGGTGGTTCATTCTCTCTTGTGGAGGTAAACCATATACCCATTTTTGTCTTAGATTTATGTCGTGCTTTTATTTTGTACCAAGGCTCATTAGGTTAGGAATCTGAGGTAGCTGTTTCCTTCGGGCTACAAGCATAAATCCTCACCTCTTATGCATTTTCACAATCTTATATTGTGAAATTATAAGCCCTAGCAATCTAATAAAATGTCAACACAAATAATTAACTTTCCTCAATTTCAAAAATATAAAGCCCAATTATAGGGTAGATTGGAATGTTCACTAGGATTCCTAGTACAATGAGCATTTCCTACTTTCTCTCTTTGGATTCTAAAAATAAGTCTTCTCCTTGATTTATCCCATTTGATTTTCTAAAATAGCCAATCCTTTGATAGTCTTAAATCTTGAAATCTTTGGGGACCCTAATTGCCTACTTTAATCGAGAGTATTCTTAAAGAATTCTCATTCCTTAGGATATAATTAACTATGGGGGCTTGCCTCCATAGGAAACTTAATGAACCCAGCTTAAAATAAACCCTACTTTACTTTCTCATGTAAAGTAGGGGAAATATCTCTGGTATACTCGAAGACCCATCATGCCTTAGGAATCATTATTAGGTGATTAGGCCCATTATAGGGTGGTGATTTCTATCTTTCGAGATAGTACATCATTCTTTAATATCATATCCGATCACTTTAATAAGTATCCCCTAAGATTTGCGTGGTGTCCCACATCCCAACAATAAACACCATAATTTTGTTTGCACCCTTAAAGAATTTTTCATTTAAGATAAACCATTGAACTTCACCATGAAATGCTATGTCATTTAGCACACTATCTTCTCAATATGTTCAAGATATGTGATAGGAGGTAACTCAAGGATCTTAATAAGATTCTTTGTGTGATAAGACCTTAAAGCTAATATTGGTATATTGGATCTACCATGTTGTCATATGATTTAGAACCATGTACATGACCATGATCAAATTGACTAATCATTCCTATCCATCACATCCCATCACATTATTATGAGTAATTTGACATATCATTCAAAGTGTATGTGTTATCCTTACTTAAGATCACTCTTTTTATTGTGTTAAAGATATAATTAATCATTTTGATTTGTGTCTATGAGAAACTTTAACCTGTTAGAAGTAAAATATAAATTTCAATTAATCATATTTGCTAGTTAAGAGGAATGTATAACATCTTATCATTTAATATGCATTTCAATGTTCTTTTCTCTCTTGCATTATATTTCTCAATCCTCTTGAAAGGAGGAAGCAAGAATAAAACTAATGCATAAGGTGTATGCATCTCCTTTAGTGTCCCACTTAATATGTATTAATAAGAAAAATGTGATATGATTCATTTAATTGTGTGACATATAATCTAAAACATAACATCTCATTTTAAGGAGAGATATTTTGTGTAATATATAAGAGAATAAAAATAGCTATTTGAGAATGGTTAATATGCTTATTTCACCAAAGATATATAAGCAATAATTAGGCAAGCCAAAATTTTGGTTATAATATGCAATATTTATAGTTTCATTCTGTTAATAGAGATTGCACCAATAATCATACCCTTCATCAAAAAACAAAACAAGTCTAAAAAAGAGACATCAAAAGCACATGAAGAAACCTTGCAACCAAGGATAGTTCTAAAGAAGAAACAAAAATTGCGATTTTTTGCTAACCTAAGAAAATCCTTCATAAAAGAAGTAGCTATGCTTACTCTTAAAATCATCGAAATGTTTATTCTGAAACTTGCTATTATATTTAAAAATATGAAAACTAAAGAAGCTTTTGAAGCTTTCAATCGTAAGTAAGTTGACGTTAGGGGTTCATTTCACATTTGATACTAACTTATAAGCTAAGCATGGAAGCCATACTCTAGAAGGCTTTCTTAAGTAATAATCTTAGTTGGTTAAATCCTTGTTGAACAATTAATGAGACAAAAAATGGCCAATCTAATCAATCTAACAAATCAAAATAAATAATTTAATTTTCTTATTTTTAATTAATAAATATTAGTAATTAGGAAATAACAATGATGTTGATGAAAATTTTAAAAAATAACTTGTTCATCAAATTACTCTATTATTATGCATAAAATAATGGAATGTTCATAAATTATTGATAAGTTATTGTATATATAAATTTAAAGTAATATTTTATTAATTTTCTTTATTTTTCATGGCAATTAAAGGAAAATCAAAATTTTCTAAAAACTCTCTTTCTCCTTCCTACCTCTTAATAGCTCACCATCACCTTTTTTTAGCTCTAAAATTTGAGGTAGTTCTCTCTCTCACACACATAATTCTCTCTCTAGAAGATTTATCTCTTATTTCTAATTCCACCCAAAAATTCAAGAGAGAATAAACTATTTTCAGGAACAGAGAAGAATGAGAAATGATATAAAGAGAAGCATAACAATGAAGTAGGAAGAATGGAATCAGCAAAAAGAATATAAAGCTATCATATGAATAAAAATAATTCAAGCCAACATCATTATAATTATAACTTTCACATATCTTCATCGCTCCTTATGATAATCATTATCCATTAGTTGAACATTAAAATATTTTATTTCAATTTAAAATAGGAATCTATATAAATATTTCACACTATTATCCATTAATTCTACACTATTAAGCTATTAATTCCTCATCTTCATCTAAGTTTGAGGAAAGATTCGATATAAAATTTTATTATTAAGAATCTGTTTAGGGCAGCTGTAGTTTTTTGAAAAAATGGTTGTGAAGTTGTGGTGGAGAAAGCAGTTTTTTGAAAAGAATTGTTTTGTGTGTTACAAACATATATTATTTTTGTGAAAAAAAACCAACTTGATAACCACACTCTAAAATTTTTCAAAATAATTTTTTTACTAAAACATTCTAAAAGAAGTAAAAAAAGTGAATAAAATAGTTTTACTTTACTTTCTACGCTTTAAAAAACAAACTAACGAAAAAGTTATCTAAAATGTACCCTAAATTGAAACATGTACTTTCAAGTCAAATAGAAACTCTCAAGGCCATATAATTTGAGATCAAATGCTCAATTTATTCACTTAATAGGTCTAATTAGAACTTGAACATGATCTTAATTTTAAAATATTGCTCAAAGATATTTTTAATTTATTGAGTTTGAGCCATAGTAGATATTCAATCGAGTCTAATAGAACATACATATAAAAAGCTATTAATTTAACATAAAATTAATCTAGTTATATATTCATCAAAGTTTACATGATTTACAATGCAGACTTTAATAAAATTACAAAATTAATTAAAATCAAATTAATATTACATAAAAATGCTAACAATTTCTCTTAAATTGCATATTACAATAAAAAATGATATAAGAATATTAAGTACGCCATTAAAAATGTCATCATGCAATATTTAAATAAATATTTTTTTAAGAATTAAATGAGATATTTATTACATACAAAGAAATATATTCATGAATATAAAATATTTCAAACATATTTGAACAATTTAAAATCTCGCTCATATATCTTCGATCATTTTAATAAGTGAGCATTAATAAGCCTAACTTACCACTCCCAACTCCACACCTTCAGTAATTTAATTCGATTTTAGGAGCGATTGCCAAAAACACAATACATTTGAAACTTCAAAGCCCAAACCAAATTCTCTTGGCATTATTAGAGAGTGGAATCCATCCTAATAATTACACACATGAATTTGAGTTTTTTTTTATAAATTTTATTTAAATTTAAATAAATTTTTTTTTTGGTTTAACAAACACAGATTTAAAAAATATACTGAGGGTGTGTTTGAGAGAGTGTTCCACCTGCGGTGCGGTTCGAACCGTACAGCTCGGATATACTGTAGTGGGGCTATATTTTTAAGAATTTATAATAAAAAATTATATTTTTCAACATGACCTAATCATCATAGAAAATTAATATTTAAAATTTTCAAATATTTTTTTTGTATAATTATCATAATTTTTTCATACAATAATTTATTTTATAATAGCTCTATCGTTAATTTTTAATAGAATTTCTTTGTCTAAATAGACCCTAAGGCATGAATTGCCAAGAAGCACTTCATTCCAATGTTCAAATGCTATTATTTACATCAATAGGGCGAGAGGTGGCAGAGAAAAAATAAATAATAAATGTGCTCTAAAAAAAGGAAATTGGAAATGAGGCATTTTCATATATTTGTAAAATTAAAATTTTCAAAAGACAACAATATCTCATTTAGGGGCTGTTTGGTTGTTGTATTTAGAGTATAAACTAAATCAAATGCAAAGAATTTAATTTTTTAAATATTTGATATGGTCCAAAGTAAAATTTCAATGCATTTATAGTATATTCAAAATCTGATAGAATTGGGTGATTTAGAATTCGCCTGAAATGAATTCCAAATATACGCCATTATCAAGTGTTCTTTGTCGGCCATTGCCACCGCCGCACACCATGCCGCCACCATGCCGCCAACACATTGAATTAATGCCTCCGTGCCGATACCGCTTTCCGATGCTAATCAGCCTTCCGCCATCGACCACCGTTCGATCATCGTCAGGCCGACTACCGACGAGCCTACTTCGCCGCCGGCGGTTCCTCACACCGTCAGCTGGCCGTCATGAGACACTACCACGATAATCTCAAAAATACTTTATATTATATTTATTTTGCCAAACAAGAAAAAAGAAATTCATATATTTTTAGAGTTTTTAATCAAATGTATTAAAGTAATCCAAATACACTGCATTTACTTTAGTTTACTCTCTAAATACAAGCAACCAAACAACCTAGGGTTTAAGATTTAGTGCAAAATTTATTATAGATTCTCTGAAATATTATAATTCTCTGATTGCAAACCTCCACCGCTCCAACAAAAGCGACATCTAAACTATAGTTCAATCTGACGGCCATTCATTCAATATATATAGAAAACATAATTTAAAAATATAATATAAAATTTATCACTCAATATGAAGAGAAATTAATAATTTTTTTAATTTTCTTAAATCGTTTTAAAACATCCATGAACATAGTCTTTATAATTCTATTATTATTTATTGATATTTTTGACTTCCACAAAGTTATAGTATAAATTCCTCATATTTATAGTCAAGATTATCCATCCATAAAGCTATTTTAAATTTAACTATTTATAAAATTGTTCAATAATTTATTTTAAAACATATAAATAGATGAAAAGCTTGCATGAATTCTTACTCCACATTTTATAAGTATAGAAATATATCTTTATCACACCTAACCCCCATGCGGGGTTTCCTCTTTTGTTTGAAGTATAAGAGAAGTGGGCTCACTCTTCACGAATCTTTAGCCTATTAAAAGAACTTGTTGTTAAATTAATAATTTAATTTGATGGTGGGGAAATCAGTCATGTTGATGAATATATTATTATATTATCCCGACATCCATAATGGGTGTGTTTGATACCCATTCCAAAAAAAAAAAAAAAATTTAATTTGATGTATTTACTTTAAAAAAATAATAATAATAATAATAGTAATAATTTTAATATGATGTTAATGATTAGAATGTTACAAATATGAATATCATGATTTAAATTTTAGGTACATAAATTTATAAAAATTATATGATATGCAAATTGAAAATTTAAAATTTTATTCAAACTTATATATTAAAATTTTAATTTAATTTGAGTCAACTGAGCCTAACTAATTATAATCTTAACAGTAGTAATTGAATTCAAAGGGTTTAACCAAAATTAACAAGGAAGCATGTTATTGAACTCTTAAAGAGACACTAATTAAATGATAAACAAATATATTAACATCCATTAATATATAATTGCAATATTTAATATTATTTAAAAAATATGATCAAAATTACACAAATGTATAAATAAACCGAGTTCATCAGTAATTGGCTCAGCAACTCATCTTCAAACTAATTGAAAAGTCCAACCCTACGATTAGTCCAAGAACGGCATCTCCTTTGAAATCAAGTGGCCGTTGCTGACAAATTTGCTAAGCATTTGACTCCACGGCTTGAATGCAATTAAATGCAACGTTATGCACAGCCGCGTAGGCTCAACGGTTTCCAGCCAGTTCTAATCTCTACCATATCATTATCCCATAAAAGATTATAAAAATAAATATATTTTTTTGATGATTAGTGATAAATAATAAAAAATACATGATTTTCAATTCATAAATATATAATTCTTAAGTAATCATAATAATCTATTTCTAAATAATGCCGGTCTCTGACCATGTCCTTGCGTGCCCAATATGCAAGGTTTCAGATCTCTTCAATTATCCGTCGATCCTCCCGAGATCAAAACAATTTTGAGAGATTATAACAAAAAGTTTTTTTTTTTTTGCTTTTTTCTTTTTTGAAGCTTTTTGATGCAGGTTCTTTCTTAATCTCCATTCTTTTTCTTGTAAAATGTTCTGCTATTTCTTCCATTTCAATTTTCTCGTCTTCCTCCTCCCTTTTCTCCTCGCAACATGCTTCTTTCTTCCTACGAGTGCTGATTCGTCTTGTCCTCTTCAGAATTATACCTGTGGAAATATAACTGTGGGTATAAGGTTTCCTTTCTACACCAACAGTTCAGTCCAGTCGTGCCAAGGTCGTCACTTCATACAGTGCATCGATCTCGTGCCGGCCGTTCGCTTCTATGGAGAGAACTACATTTATCCGGTGAGGAGCATCTCATACGAGGATAAGACGATCATAATCCATGACCTCAAGCTCAGCTCCTATTTCAGAGGATGGAACTGTGATTTTGTCTATGATTTCAGGAAGCCGCTTCCAGGGTTCGATTTCACCTCCATTTCTGAGACGCTGCCCTCTGGGGAATCCTTATTTAACTGCAAAGACGACTATGATTTCTCCAGTGATATATTTCATGTGGATTATAATCTGAATCTTTGCAAAAACTATAGCCTTTTTTACTTCAAGAGCAGTAGGGATCAGAGTTACAGTTCACTTCCCAGTAGCTGCTCTTCTTCCAAAGATCTTTGGTTCCATTGGAAGCTCTTGTTCGGAGGAGACGATGGGAAGGAAATCTCTCTGCTCGGTGTGGGGTTTTCACCGCGATGGGTGGGCACTGATTGCTTCAGTTGTCAGATTTCTGCAACAAATTGCACTGATGCGGGAGATTCTACATGCAGTTGCAGCAACACCTGCCAGGGTAATTTGATTGAATCTATATAGATTTTGTGATTTTGCGGATTCTGTGAGGCTTCTATTGATTTGATTTTTTGTATGCCACTTATTGCATGATGGAGCAGTGAAGAAGAGCAGGAACAACAAGGGCGTTATAATCGGTGAGTTTTCAGAAACTCAGGCCTGTAATCTCTTTAGAACTTCAAAGTTCTCAAGTTTTCTTCTAAATTTTGTTTTAAGAATTTTCACTTTGGAAATGATGGGTTGTGAAATCTAATTTTAAGAAAAAGTATAACCACAGAAACCAACGGAAAAATATGAATTTTTTGAATCTGTTCTTGGATTAAGGATCTAAAGGAGAAGTTTTGAGGTTCTTGCTTTCTCTCAAGACGAAATAAAATCAGAAGAAAAGAAACAGGACAACACTGAAGAACTCTGAACAAGAACTAAAACCAAAACTTCAAAATTTACAAGCAATAATTCCTGCAAAAATCCATTAGTTCATTTCACTGAAGTTGAAATTCGTCACCAAATATGACAACATCAGGTGCATCCATTGCTGCCAGTTTGAGCGTCTTCATCACTGGCTGCATCCTCTGCTTTGTTCACTTACGGCGTCAGCGACGCAGAGGCCAGCATCATAAACAAAATCACTCCAGTTCCTCCAGCCTCCTCTTCAACCAATCATCCAACATCAGCCCTCCATTCGCCGAGATGGACCCAGAGCTCTCCCGCTACCATTACCAGACCCACATTTTCTCCTACGACGAACTCTACGAAGCGACCAATTCCTTCGACAGTGCCATGGAGATTGGCGATGGTGGCTTTGGCACTGTGTATAGAGGTATGCCCACTCTCATAACCTGTTCGTCGAAAAGGTGATCTCTTTCAGGAACTTTAACAGAGGGTGTGTCTGCTGCCGCAGGGAAGCTTCGGGACGGCCGCGCCGTCGCCGTGAAGCGCTTGTACGAGAACAACTTCAAGCGAGCGGAGCAGTTCGCTAATGAGATAGTGATCCTCTCCCGCGTCCGCCACCAAAATCTGGTGTCCCTCTACGGCTGCACCTCACCGAGAAGTCGAGAGCTCGTTCTCGTCTACGAGTTCGTGCCCAACGGCACGCTGGCTGACCACCTTCACGGCAACCTGGCCAGCGAAGGTCGCCTCACTTGGCCCTTCCGTCTTTCTGTCGCCATCGAGACGGCGACCGCCCTCGCTTACCTCCACGCCATCGACCCGCCTATCATCCACCGCGACGTGAAGACTGGAAACATCCTCCTCGACGCGGAATTCCATGTCAAAGTTGCCGACTTCGGCCTCTCCCGCCTATTTCCACCGGACGGCTCCACCCACATTTCCACCGCGCCGCAGGGCACGCCAGGCTACCTCGATCCTGAGTACCATCAGTGTTACCAGCTCACAGACCGAAGCGACGTTTACAGCTTCGGCGTCGTGCTCGTTGAACTCATATCGTCGAAGCCAGCCGTCGACTTCGGCCGCGACCGCCTGGAGATAAACCTATCCACCATGGCGGTGAACAGGATACAAAAGGGCAATTTGGATGAATTAATGGATAAGAAACTCGGTTTCGACTCCGACATGGAGGCGAAGAGGATGATGAAGCTTGTGGCCGAGCTTGCTTTCCGGTGCTTGCAGGCGGATAGAGAGTTGAGGCCGCCAATCAAGGAAGTGCTTGAAGTACTGAAGGGTATTCAGAGCGGGTTATCACTGGAGCATTCCAACAAGCAGCTTACGACCAATGCGGGAGGAGAGAACGATAAACGGCCTTCCTCACCAGAGTCAGTGACGGAAAAGTGGGCGAGTAGGTCTTCAACGCCTAATTCCAGCCATAATTCCCGCCACCGAGGTTCTTAACGAAAGTTTAGTTCTTTACTGTTACTTCCAGTTTTTAGGGTTCAGAAATTTGTGTATAGCTGCTACCCATCTGTAAATTAACTTTTTTTCTTTTGTTAATTTTGTAATATTTTTCTTCCAAAATATCGAACAGAAATTATGTCATGGGCTGTGCAGAAATTAACTGTTTGCAGATGATGTTCTTGTCATGGGCTGTGCTGATCATTCTACTTTCTGTTCCTTGCAAGACAGCCTCATGATACTTTACCATTACTTGGGTCTTGCTACCAATATTGATAAATCGGTCATCTGTTTTTCAAGGAACTGCACCCGAACTGAGGAACTTCTTCAGATTCTAAACATTAGGAGAGGCAGCCTCCCTTTCACTTACCTAGGTCTTCCTTTGGCTTCGGGTTCTCCTAGGGTCAATTTATTCTCTAGCCTCTTTGATAAGCTTCATTATTGGTTGGCCGGATGGAAAAGCAAGCTATTATCTCTTGGAGGGAGATTTCAAATCATCCGTTCTTCCATCAATAACCTGCTTTCTTACTGGTTCAGAGTTATAGCTATCCCTGCTAGTATTATCAATAAACTAAATTCCTTTATATCCAACTTCTTTATCATAGGCAGTTAAAAGCTTCATTGTATCTTGGAAACCCTACCAGTCCCAAGGAGGCACTTGCATTCTTTGCCTCCTCCATCAACACATCTTGTAAGCTAAAAACTTTGTGGAGATCTCTTAAGCAGGTTAACCTCTTTTCGTGTTGGTGTGCCCAGAAATATGGCACGATTTGGATAGATTGCAAGCACAGGCTCTTATGGAAAGATCTTTGCAGGTATGAATCATATTAAATACCACATTGGTAATGGTCTCTATACTTCCTTGTTTTTCGACCCATGGTGTGATGGCAAAACTTTATATTACCTCATGGGGCAGAACGGCCTCTCCAATCTGGATCTCCCTCCCTCTGCCAAGGTTAGCTCTATTATTGTAGATGGAAATTGGAGGCTTCCTTGGAACTCTTTTCCTGAATTCTCCTTGTTGTTTGAAATGATTACATGCATCCCTATTGAGGGTGGTCCTGACTGGATCTCGTGGGATGGTAAGAGAGCTCCTTCTAACCGTGAGCTCAGGTTTCCTCTCTTTCAAACTGTTCCTATTATGCATTGGGCTTCTGAAATTTGGTTTAAAGGCTGTGGGCTTAACTATTCTCTGTATTGTTGGTTGGCCTACTTGGGTGGTTTAAAAACGTCCGATGTACTTGAAAAAAGAGGTATTGGCTCTACTCTTTGGTGTTGCCTATGTCAGGATGCATATGAGTCCCATAATCACTTATTCTTTGAATGTCCTTTCTCTATGAACTTGGTTAGAACTATTATTCCTAATGGGCAGTTCTTTCTGCTAACACTTCATCAAATCCTGGATAATGTGGAATTGTATAGCCATAAAGCTATCAGGAACCTGAAAAACCTCATTGTGACGATACTTGTATACATCATATGGAAAGAACGAAACAAGCTCTTTTCCTCTACCTTCTAAGTCCCTTGATCCTCACTTACCAAGTCAAAAAAAGTAAGCTTCAAGCTTTCTGGTGGAAAATCAGGACAATTGGCCGTCCAATGTTAAAAACACTCTAAATGCTTGGGTGATTAATGACGGCTTCTAGTTTCTTCCCTCTCATCTCCATTCTGTGCTGCAGTTCTTTTTTCTTATTTTCTTACAGGTGACGTTCAATTCTGTATGCTCCTGGATTGTTTTCTTCATCTATATCATGCTTTCCTCCTCATGGTTGCTGTCCCGAGAGAATTCACTTGGACGATGATGACAAACGAGCTCCTATTGCACGATATAATGAGGTCTTGAAACAACACAGTTCATTCTTGCCTCACTCATTTGCTCCGTTCCACTGGAAGGCGGAGGCAACCGATCGTCCTGTCGGCGGGTAATTGGTCCGCTCCTCTTGATTATGTTGGCAGTCTGTTACCTTCTTGTCTGAGTCCAACAATCATCAATCAAACTATTTCCCCTTTTTTCTTTTCTTTCTTCTCCATAGCTGCAATATGAGCTGATAGTTATTGTTTTGTTCCATCCATAAGTTGTTTATGGGGTTGGCTTCAAATTGGTCTTTTTGTCCTCTTAAGCCAAAGTTTTGTCTAATGTTCTTTCTTAGTTTTTTTGCAGTTTTTGTTACAGGTTTTTTTTTGTCCATTTCTTTCTATAGCATTGTAACCGATTCTCTTTTTGGAATATATTGGGTCTTTGACCCTCAACCTTTTCCAAAAAAAAAAACAGAAATTATGCCCTTCACTTGTTTTTTATTTTTATTTTCTAATTCTTACGTCTATAAAATGATTACTCATATTGAGCTCAAAGTGTTCATAACAATTTAGTGTTGATAGATAAACGTAGAAATAAGCACGAGAGAATCATAGCAAAATATTGAACAGCAATAATCAAAATATAATGTTATAAATAAACTGAGAAGCCACCAAATTTAACTTGAAAATAATCAAGGATATAAAAAATTACATAGTCACATTATCAAGAAATTAACTATAAAAAAATTAAGCAAAAATTATCTTAAGGACTTCTCAACTCTAGGGCACTCCCACTCTCATTAAGAGGAGAGAATAATAGAAAATCATAAAAAAATTGAGAAAAAATTGCTTTAAAAAAGGCATCTGACTTATAGGATAGTGATGCTAACGTTTCTTTCTTTCTGGTTCTTCTACACCGGATCAAGTGCACGATGTAGCTCTTATAGCACTATGGTGCCGATCTGTCTTTCCTGTAACATCGAAGTGCTATATTTTTTATCTTCTATGTATAAATCTATAGATCTTGACGTTGTGATGCTATCCTTCTAGCGCTTAGACGCTGCCTTCTCTATCCTAAAAGTCGTCCTTCAAAACTGATGCTAAAAATATGACTTCTAAGTTGACAATATATATTAAATTGATTGATAAAATCAGATTCCATAAAATAACAATTTGATGTTCGAAAATTCTCTTAAAGATTTTCAACAATAGTTGCCATTATTTGCGATCGAGTCTTATGGTTAGGTTAACAACATGAGCTCATTAGCTTAATTGTAAGTTTTTTAAAATTTTTTTCTTCATTCATAAACACAATTCGTAGAAATTTCACATGAATCTCATTAGTCAAAATTGACGGATATCCTCAGTTTTTCCTATTTGATTGATTAGGATGTTCAAATTCGCACTATATTGACTATATGATGCAACAGGGAAGCGACACACCAATGAGAAATTTCTAATGTTTTTTTTTGTTTTTTTTGGTTTCGAACAAAAATAGTTGATTCAAACCAGCCCCCTTTCTCATTTTGTATTTTGAACTTTTATACGCGCGCTTTTGTTATAGATTTAACATACCACACAACTATTATGCATATATATATATATATATATATATATATATATATATATATATATATATATATATATATATATATATATATATATATATATATATATATATCATATTAAATATATAATTATCATTATTTTTTTAAGTGAAATAAATCTTTTCATACTTAAAAATATATTAAAATTTAGATATATAGATAAATAAAAATTATATAATATGTATGTAAATTTTTTTTTTTGGTGTCAAAGTGAAGTATGTGTGAAGAATACATTAATAATATTTAAAATATTTTCAAGAAGATAAGGATATTAATATTGTTGCGTGCTAGAAAAAACCGTAGAGGAAAAGTTTACTTACTTTGTTGAAATCCAGTACACACATATATTTAAAGAGTGAACAAAACTCTAGAAATTTTGTGAAAAATCTCGAAAAGAGGAAAAAAAAAAAACCAGCTTAGCGATAAAAGCTTCCACTATGTATCTATTTCAGAGTACAAAATCTTCCCGATAATGGGATTACAAAATTGTATATGAGAAAGGAACAACGACTATGTAGTCATGTTGAGGTGATAACAATGTTAGTGGTAGCGAGATGATGATGGCGACAACGAGGGCGGCGGCGATGAAGGTCGTCATGATGGAAGCCGGCCGAGGTTGATCGGCGAGGATCGGCTGGCCCGATGCGGTGGCCGGCGGTGGTTGGCCGTCAGTGGTTGCTTTGGAGGATCTTCAAGCTTTACTCTCTCTCTCTTGCTTGGGCTCCTCATATGAGGAATGAGTATTTATAGATTGGAGGAGTGGCGTCTATCATGCAAAACCGCGTACCACTCATTGGACGACTCAAAATGATCCCTTTGATCATTTGATGTATTTTAAATATTTGAATACTCAAATGAAGTTGGAATTTTGAGATCTTGGGCTTGTTAGATCCGACTTGTTGAGACGCTCGATTTGACTATAAACACTCCATGTTTGAGAGCTTTTTATGGGTTTAACTGATATCCCAAAGTTTCTAATGATATTTTATGTTCTTGATTTCGACCGGTTCAACTTGGATCGGTTTTTTAACGTCAAGATTCGTGCTTATTGTAGAATTTTCAGTGTCATATCAGTTGCCCCCTATTTTAGATGACATTATCTCAATCATCTAAAAATATATACATCATATACTTGAAAATAATAAATTCTTCAATGAAATTTGAGAGTCATTTAACCATGCAATTTGAGAGAATAGATCTTCATGGGAGCACAAAATTATGACTATAGAAGCAGATGGAGGGCCGCGGATGCGTGTAGGTATCATGAGGATTGAGGTTCTGAGTCATCAGGACCCACGGGGCTCGTGGGGGCCTGAGCATGGGCACCAGTGCTCATGTGGCGCTGGTTGGCATTGGCGGGTCGCGAACCGGATCTCGTGAGCGGTGAGTGGGCGCGTGGGCGACATGCGTGTGCGGAACCTCGGGTGGAGTCATGAACGGATGGCCTTAAGGCGCATGAACACATGCTGGTAGGAGCAGCCTTGAGACTTGATTTAGCATGTCACGCCATGGATGGCGAGCGCCGGAGTCAAAATAAAGGTTTTGATTGTTTTGCGATTTTTTGGCGATTTTTGGCGGTTTTGATTTTATCCTTTTGCTCTAGAAGTGGTCTATAAAACCCCGCAGGGCGGAGAAGGCACACTTTTCAAGCTCCAGTGCTTTCTTGTCTTCTTGAGTGAGGGTCGTTGAGCGATCCGCGGCCCGTGGATTCATCTGGCAAGGCTCTAATTTTCTCTCGAAGAGGTGTCACCGACCTGTCGTACCGGGTTTGGGCGATCAAGACCCGTAGTTCATCTGCAGCTCAGTTTTCCCTCGAAAAGGTGTGAGCGACCTCGTCGGACCGACCGGGTTGGAGGTGATGAAGGCAAGTAGTTCATACAGACTCAGTTTTCCCTCGAAGAGGTGTCAGTGACCTCGTCGACGGTTTGGAGGTGATCAAGACCCGCAGTGAGAAATTAGATTTCTTCGAGCTTCGATGGAAGGTTCAATGGCTGATAATTGCCAAGATGGCGAAGCGTAGTAAAGCCATCATTTGAACGACTCAGAAAGTTTGGCAAGTAATTTCAAAGCATCATTGGGGATGAATAGTTTCTCTGTCTCTCTCCCCATTTTCTTTTTGATCTCATATGTATGCATGTCATTTTCGTCAGATCGTAGATGAAAAATTCTAGCCCAAGCTGTCCATGAGCGGCAGAGTCAGAAAAGGGTATGCCCAAGTATTGGGGTGAGTGAGTAGCTTCACAAAATTTTCAAATTTTATCATTTCTCCCCCTCTTTACTTATTCATTATGTATTTTCACAGGGTGATGGCCGGAGGAAAACCCATAATGGTAAATGACGATATACTATCCTATCACATCGAGATAGTTTAATGGTGTTCTAGAAATTTCATTTCCCTAATGAGTTGGTGGCTATTATTGCCAAGAGGTTTGATCGAGTCGTTCACCTCAGGATACTTCTTTTAGATATGATTCTTGTCTTTGGATTGCGATTCCCTTTTGGCTCGAGTGATTGAGATCTTCAAAATATGTGGTGTAGCTTTGTCACAATTTTATTTGGGCTTTAGTGGTCATCGTGGTTTGTTTTCTTGAAGCGTGGTGTTACTTTGAACATCAAATACTTGTGAATGTGATTCACATGTGATGCTCAGGGCGTGTTTCTTATTGAGCTATAAAGAATTGGATAGAATTTTTGCAGGATCCATCTAAAATTGGTCTAATGGATTTTTTTGTGAAAATGAGTGGGGCCTTCCAGAGAGATGGGGAAGATTGAATGACCTTCCAGATCCATTATTGATTGAAGAGAGTGAAATCTTGGCAACTCTTAATGTTCATGATGTAGAAAGCTTACAACATGAGTTGTGTTACATTAGCAAATATATAGTTGAAGATAGAATGTTCAAGGTTGGCCTTTCCATCCAGGCAGGGAGATCTCATTCTTTTCACTAAAGAGGTCAAGTAAAGGTGATGAAAGGTCTCCTCATATTCATAGGTTCTTTCAAGAAGTCATCAGAAATCGGGGTGGTGCAATGTTTCTTCCCTAAAGAAAAAGAAGACATGTCTGAAGTGACTACGTCGGATATCTGAAGAAGATGTTGCCCATTGGCATTTGAGAGCTTAGCTGTTTCAACTCATGATGGGGGAGTTCATTTCTCGAAGCCGTACATTCCTGAAGAGGTGTTAAATCACATATGCATTGGGCGTCAATGAGCAGATGAATTAGTATGTTGTCTTCCCTTCTTTCTTCTTTTCCTCATTCTTTTCTTTTGTATAATATTTGTGATGATATTTTTTTTATAGGTAACTCAAATATTAAGGCTGATGGCTTATTTGGGTGTCTCTTTAGATGAGTGAAATACTAAATTTATGAAGGTAAAATATCTGTAAGGTGAGTATGAGCGAAAGATGAGTGCTAAGGCCAAAGAAGTGGCGGCTTTGGAGGATCGAACGGTCGAAGCTAGTGAACATGTCGACTTCTCTTTCTCTCAGTGTCGAGGTGGAGCCTCGTGATGAGCTGATTGAGGTGAGGGGAGACTCGTAGAAGAGAAAAGACTCAAGGACTTGCGGGAGAGAAGCTCTCATTGAGAAGAAAGCATTACAAGATCGTCTTTAGAAAGGAGCATATAATGTCGGCGGAAGAAAATGAAATCTCCTTGAAGGCGGTGGAAGACTTTAAGAGCTCTGCTTATCGCGTAATCGAAGACCATGTTGAAGCTTCGTAATCATATTCTTGATGTTGAAGTGAAGGACTTGGAGCACCAATGTTTAGAGGAGGGCTTCATCCGAGGGTTCCTAAAGGAATCCGCCATCATAAGACCGAGCTAGTGTTGAGGATCTATCTCCCAAGTGCGAAGACTCTTTAAGGAGATGAAGAGTTGAGAGTGAGTCGAGCATCTCTAGTGGTGAGGAGGACTTTGATATCACCATATGATGTAGCATCACTTGAGGATGCATTTTTTTTTTTTATATGTATTGTTATTAGTGTGTATCGAATCTTGATTCTTTCTTATATCATCATGTTAATCTGTCAATGAATTTTTTTTTAGATGATACACTCTTATTTTATTTTACATATCAGGTAATTGGTTGGAATATTATTCGGCAACTTCTGGATGAGGTTGAATTGAATCCAGAATTTTGACCTTCGAGGTTGTTTGTCAAAGTATTACTTGATGGCGTTAACTGTATGGAAGAGGTCAGATGTTCGGATCTTTTGACCTATCCAGGTATCGACCAAAGTGTTACTTGATAACGTTAACTTGTATGGAAGTGGATGTCCACCAAGGACCTTTTGACTATCCTAGGTATCGCCAAAGTGTTACTTGACTTCTTACACGTATGGAAGAGGTCGATCAAGTCCTTGGGATTGATTATGCCCGATTGAGAGAAATGTGAGTGGTATATTTCTCAAGTGGGAGGATTAAATGAAGAAGAAACAAGCTTGTAAGAAAAAGTTATAAATTCATTACTCGATAAGTTCGATGATACAATCATAAGATGATTTTAACGGATATGAGTTTCAAGAGAAATGACAACAACAACAAGTCTTTATCCCACTAAGTGGGGCTACATAAAGAGGAAATGATAAGCGAGATAAAATAAAAGTTGCAATTATGCGGTAGAATTCGATAATATTTTGAGATTCTCGGTGTTCCAAGTTCAGGTAAAGTTTTTCCCTCTGATCCTTGAGCTTGAATGTTCCGCTTTACCCAGCTATAACCACATATGGGCCATCCCAAAGAGGTGAGAGTTTATTGCATTGAGGGCCTTTTGCTGCAGACTTAGGACCAAGTCAAACGGATATGGGGCGAGGTTTTACTCTTACATTGAAGTGGCTACCCTTTGGTGATAGGAAGCGGTCTAGGGCCATGTCACGAGTTTGAGTAGGTCGGTGGTGTCGAGTTTTCTTCATTACCATCATGATCGAATAATTGAACTCTTGGACTTGGAACCCCGATATCTACTGGTATAATAGCTTCTGTATCAAAATATAAGTTATATGGTGTCTCACCAGTCGGGATGCGTGATGTAGTACAGTAAGCCCAAAGAACATTAGAAAGCTCATCAACTCATTGCCCCCCGGCCTTCTCAAGATGTGTTTTTAGTCCTTTGAGTATAGTCTGTTGGTAGCTTGGTCTGTTAGTTTGAGGATGCTACGTAGTATCGCGGTGAATGTGAAGATCTTTGCAAAAGGGCGTAAAGACTTTTCGAGAAATTGGGTTCGTCGGTGATGATCTTTGCGGGAAGATCAAATCGACATATTATATTTTTCAAACAAATTATTTAGCATTTGCCTCGTAATTTTAGAGTGGTTCGCTTCCACCCATTTAGTGAAGTAGTCGACGACTAAAATGATAAACTTTCGTTGCCCTGATGCTATCGGAAAAGGTCCCATGATATCAATTCTCCACTGAGCAAAAGGCCATGAGCTTTGAATGGATGAGAGCTCTGTATGCGGCATGTGAGAGAGGTTAGAGCAAGACAACTTGCACATTTTTTTGTGAACTCAAGGCATCTTGTTTCATCGTAGGCCAATAGAACCCTTGCCTTATAATTTTAAGGGCTAGCGCCCTTCCTCCAGGTGTTCTCCACATATCACAGTGAACCTCTCTTAATCGTGTCGACCTCGAAGGTGAGGCATTTGAGATGATTGAGAAAGCTCATTTGTATAGTTCACCTCAGATAATAGTAAAGTTTGAAGCTTGTCTTGGGAGAGTTGTAGAAGTTGGGTCTTGGGAAGGGTTCCTTCTTGTAGAAAAGCGGATGGGGTCCATCCACGAATGTTCCTTTATCTCATTAATTGCTTGAATTACCATGACCTTGGATACTTGAAAATGTATTTCTTCAACATGCCTTCTCTTAAATAGATCCAGTAGCGGTGCAAGCTTAGCGAGAGCATCAGCTCGAGTATTCTTCTCTCCCAGTATGTGAATGATTTGATGTGTCTTGAAATGGGCAAGAAGAGACTTCACCAAGTGGAGGTATTGTGCCAGCTGAGGATTATGAGTATTAAAATTTCCCTCAACTTGGGAGGTGACAAGTTGAGAGTCGTGTATCACTAAGTCTTGAGCAGTCAATGGCGAGTCTCAACCTGATGAGAGCCTCATATTCATATTATTAGTTGAAATTTTAGAAGTCCATACTCTAATGTATTGGCGGGAAATAAGTAAGATTCCTGCACCGATTACTTCGAGCTCCATCAACATAGAGGGTCCATTGAGGCGAAAGGCATGTGATAGCTCTGGAGTTGGGCGGGTGCATTCACTATAAAGTCTGAGTACTTGAGACTTTATAGCGGGTAGAAAAATTTATATCAAACTCTCCCAATTCTACAGACCACTTGATTAACCTCCCAGATGCTTCTGGTTTCTGTAGGATGACCCTTAATGGTAAATGAGTGTAAACGTCGATAGTGTGAGCTTGGAAGTATGGATGCAATTTTGCTGAGAAAACTAAAGCCAGAGCCACCTTATCTGCAAGTGGATAATGACTTTCTATATCAGAGAGAATTTTGTTGACATAGTAAATTGGTCGTTGTATCCCCATTTCTTCTCGCACTAAAATCGAGCTTCGCGTGGGAAGAGGCTGAGATATAAGTATAACATCTCTCCTTGAATAGGCTTGGATAGTAGGGTGGAGATGCTAAATACTCCTTAGTTGCTCAAAGCACGACATTCATCATCCATTGAAAATTATTATTTTAGCTCCTTTAATATTTTAAAGAATGACAAGTATTTATCCCGAATGGCTAGAAGCGGGATAACGCAATTCGTCCATTCAAACGTTGAACTTCCTTGATATTCTTGGAGTCATATCTTTGAGAGCTTTGATTTTTTGGTTGGCCTCTATCCAGTGGGTTACCATGAATCAAAAAATTTTTCACGTAACCCCAAAAGCACACTTGGTTGGGTTAGTTGCATGTTATAAGTCGAAGAAGGTTAAAGCATATTTCTAAGTCGAAATATGTGATTCTTCAAACTTTTCACTAACATGTCATCCACATATACCTCCATTGTGCTAATAGGTCTTTAAAATCTTATTCATAAGGCGTTGATAGGTAGCACCGGATTTTTTTAATCCAAATGGCATAACTTGGTAACGTATAAACCTTTATATGTTTGAAATGTTGTAGCTTCTTCATCCGTTGGGTTCATTTTATTTGGTTATAACGAGTAAGCATCAAAAAATTGAGCATTTGATGTCGGCGTAGCATCAACCAATTGATCAATTCGAGGAGAGAAAAACTATCTTTTTTGGGCAAGCCTTGTTAAGGTCAGTGTAATCAATACACATTCTCCATGTTCCATTTATTTTTTTTTTAACCATGACAATATTTGCTAGCCATGTAGGGTAATGTACCTCTCATGAATCATGAGCTTGTTAACTTCTTGTTCAATAGCGGAAGGCGTCGGTGCAAAACTCCATTTCTTTTGGATGATTGGTTTGAATGTTGGATCAATCTTGAGGAGTGCATGATTACATTGGGGTCGACCCCGGCATATCGTCGGACTCAAGCAAAGATGTCTTGATTTTCGTGAAGTCTGTATTTTCCTTTGTTAGTCGAGAGCAAGATCCCACTTACCTTGTTAAGTAGTGGTTGGTCATCGATAATGCAACGACAAGTCTTACGGTGAAGCTTTGGGTACTTCTTTCATCTCGAAAATTAAAATCTTGATGTTGAAGGTCAGAAGGCGTGGTTGAGCTTGTATGAGATAATATGATTATTATGTTGATTTCCACAGACCACTCCAACTCAGAGTTGGAAATTTCATCTTAAGATGAGATATTGAAGTGACTGCACTGAAAATTGATTGGAGGGGCCTTCCAAAGATAGCGTTATATGCTGAATCTGACTTGACCACCATGAATTAGATTAAATGAGCCACTTGTCGAGGAAATTCACCAAGGACAACAGGAAGGGTGATTGTCCCTCTATTCACAGGCGATTATCAAACCCATAATGGTCACTGTGAGGTTGGAGCTTTTCACACATGCTTAAGAAATGTGGAGTAAAATAAGACATCACGAGAACTCCATTGTCAATCAAAATTCTCTTAACATTATAGCATGGGTCATATCCCCTGTGATAATGACGGATCTTGATGAGGAACATGTACTCCTTCTAAGTCGAGTCATTAAAATTGATGGAATGATCAGTACAAGACTTCTTTAACTCCGGCTCTTTAGAGATGGTAATGAGAACTTGATTAGATAGTATTGGTCCTCTACGATTGTTTCAATTTCTCCAATATTTGATGATTATTTTATTTATTTACGTGATGATTGTCACGGTTGCCCCAGGTTGGAGGTATGTTTGTTTGAGTTGATTGATTCTTCACAAATCGGCGTAGATATCCTTCTTGAATGAGCCTCAATTTCTTCTTTGAGTTGTTTGCACCTAGTATGTCGACTTGATGGAAGTATGATATTGCTCGATTTCACGAATTTGGTTTTGAGTGGATGCGGACTTGATATTTTCTTCATCTTGAATAGCCATTAGAGGTTAACATGAGATGTGTTGTGGCGTGTATTCCTTTTGTGTGGTTCCGTCGTTGATATGGGAGATCCATTTGCCTTGTTGCTTCTTTTATGTGTCGGTTAGCATTCCAGGGGTGCTTTTACGTTTTCCTTTAGATTGCTCAAATTATTTACGATGGGCAGTAATAGCCTCATCAATAGAGATTTGTGCTTCCACGATGAACAAGTCGGCATATGAGCGGGGCCGTGTCTCTCATTAGTGGCAGTAAAAGGCACGCGAGTCCTCAAGGAAAACTCCTCTTAATAGTTGATTACTCCGTATTTGGCGAGCTTCAGAAGAACCTTAAGTGATTCACCCTCATTCGGCGAATGCGAGAGATGGGAGGAATCTTTAATGATCCTCATTTGCTGAACTATTCCACAAAAATCTTGGCGAGTTCAAAGGTATGGATGGATCCCTTGGAAGGAGTAGAACCAAGTGCGAGCTTGCCCGCGAGTAGCGGAAAGACACAACAAAGGTGTGTCGAGCTCGTTGGATATGCATGATAGTCTGTAATGGTCGATGTGTTCATATGGTCGCCTCATAGGAATCAATGCTGGAAGCTTGAAACACGGGAATAGGATGTTGAAGAATAGCTTATAAAGGTGAGATTCCTCATAGCGCGGTGAGGAAGATGATTCTATCTTGAAGGTGAAATTCGTCTTGCATTAAGCATTATAATTACGCACATATAACATGAGTGGGGTCAACGGGGTGATAATGTGTCAAGCTACCAATAATTGGTGGATTAGCGGTTGGTTGAGTTGCGTGATGGATGAGTACTAGCGGTGTCGAGGAGATCGACATCCGCGATCAGCGGAGGAACTTCATTGTTAAGGAGATCGATTTTGACCTCCATACTAACGATCGATCTTGGGGAGGTTGTTTGTGATAATGGTGTTGTGTTTCTCAAAAGTCGGATCATCTCATTTTGAGACTCTTCCATTCGGGACACGATCTTCTAAAAGAGATCCCTGCGCCGGCAGTCGTCGAGGGAGTGAGGCGAGAAGCTTGGCGTCCTTGGTTCAAGATTGATTTTGAGTGATAGAGTTGGAGCGGGAGGCTCCGTTGTGACGGGTATTGCTCCTGTTAGCCATAATGCGAGTGTTCACAAAAAATGTGATTGATGGGTTATTCCAGACGGTAAAGCTGTGTCTTTGAAAACCGATTCTTGTAGAGTAAAAGTTCGCCTTACTTTGTTGTAATCCACACTAGGTATTTAAAGAGTGAATAAGAAAACTCAAAATTTTCACGTGAAAAATCTTGAAAGAGGAAAAATCATGAGGCTGCTAGTAAAAGCTTTACTATATCTGTTTGAGTACAAAATCTTCCGATGTGGGATTACAATTGTATATGAAAAGACAAAATAGTCCGTTTAAATTGTATGATTTGGTGCGAGATGATGGCGAACAACGAGGAATATGGCGATGAAGAGGTCATGATGGAGATCAGCGAGGTTAAGATGAGGGTGGCAGCGGTGGCGGCGGCCGGTGGTGGTTAACGGCGTCAGTGGTGGCACGATTGTGCTTGGAGGATCTTGCTTTAGGACTCTCCTCTCTCTCTCTTGGGCTCCCTCATATGAGGAATGGTATTTATAGGTGGAGGAGTGGCGTCTTTATAAATACATGCAAAACCGTACCACTCCACTTTATTGGACGACTCAAAATGATCCTTTGATCATTTGATGTATTTTAAATATTTAAATGCTCAAATGAAGTCGAATTTTTTGAGATCTTGGCTTAGATCCGGCGTCGAGCCTTCGATTTATTTGTAACACTCCATGTTTGAGAGCTTTTTTAGGGGTTTAATGATATCCCAAAATTTTCAATGATATTTTAAGTTCTTGATTTTGACCGGTTTAACCGGATCATTTTCTTTAACATCAAGATTCGTCTAGTAAATTTTTTTTTAGTGTCATATCAAATATATTAATTCTATTACATAACTTTTAAAATAAAAAAATTTATTTGGCTGAAAACTACATAAATCACTCTTATTTCGTCTCTCTTTCTCTTACTTTCTCTCTAAGCTTTTGCTTAAATCCTTATAATTAAATGAAAAATGGCTTAACGCATCAAAGTACTAGCACTAGAAACTTATGTAAAATGATCTAAATTTTCTTTGCTAATAATCAACACAAAGAAAATCTAGTTACCACTTAAGCAATCCATTATGTGTAAACCACAAGGATAACTTAATCTTTTAATTTAATTATTTCATTCATCTAGATCCACATATTACTTCATTGTAGCACATTGACTAAGATCACATAATATGATGGAGTTGCAATCATGATCACACAATATCGATAAGTCATTAATATTTATAAGTTTGATGGTCTTTATATAGTAGTATACCCTCGAGGTCAAAATTAATTATATATTTTAAAATATTTTTAGAGGATCCTCATCAAAATCAATAATTAAAGAATTGCAATTCAAGTCAATTCTATTCTCCTCAAGTGAGTATTCGATGGCATGGAATTCATCAACTTATAACTCTTCAATCCATGTTAAAAATATAACTCATATCAACAAATTGAAAGACTCTCAGTTCAAGACTTGAAGAATTTATTCTACTATTATTTTAGTATTTTATAATGGCATAAATGTAAATATGAGAAAGTGTAGTATCGACACAAATTTATAAATAGCAGGTCAAATATTATAAAAGTGGTCACACACCTTCATGCTTCAATCATAGTATTTGCTCAAAGTATTTGTAATAAAATTCGCTGAGTTTTTTTTTTTTCCTCTTCTCTTTATTACACTTCTTTCTATTTTATGAACTCTAGTGAATGTGCTCACACCAACTCTTTGGTTCTAATAATCTTCTCATAAATATTATTTATCACATAGCAACGAGAATGCCAACTATAATTTAATGTCTCTTTGTGCCACTTTCATAGTATTTAAATTTACTTTTCATTGTTATATATTTATTATTGTGTCATGATAATTAATGTTAAAGTTATTATATATGTTAATTTTATTGCATTAATATTATAATTTGCATTATAAGTGATGAAGGATGTTTAAGATTTCTAAGAGGTCTTCACATATACAAAAGTTCATCGTCGTATAATATTATGTAAAAGAAAAGATTTTGGTGCAAGATTTAGCTAAAGACTGATCAAATAATGCTTAATGTTTCAACTCTAAATCATGTGGAGAGTTAGATATAGGCTTATAAAAAATTGAATTCTTGCATAATAGTCGAAGAAGATGTATCATGTCAAAAGTTCGCTCGTTCAAAAAATGCTCGTTGTTGGTCGAAATATTCGACTCGCTCGTTAACTAAAACAAAGTTCTAAACACAAGACATTTCGTTTGATATATAAACGAAATGACCAGCAACTCCAAATTTTAAACAACAAGACAAAGAAAGCTCGCTTCAAACTCGTTTTGCTTTACACCATCCATGGCATCCTCAACTATCAAAGCAGTCACATAACCCACTCTTCATGTTGACATACCATGTCAGTCCACTATGAGGAATACTGCATGAAAGCACTTTATTTTTGACAAATAAATTATTAAAAATATTTTTGATGAATTTATCTATAAAAATACCTATATATATATATATATATATATATGTGAAAATTTATATATATATTACATAATTTTTATATATTTATATTTATAATATTTAAAATTAAATATTTATTTATATGTCACTTTTTTAGGCTTAATAAGTATATTTTACTTTGTAAAAGTAATGATAAAATTTTAATATAATATTAAAAATTGAGATATTATATAAATATAATTAAATTATATATATATAATCTATATATATATATATATATATATATATATAGTTGTATCCTTCTTGCACGTGCCGTTCGCACTACAGGATGTAACTACTTCCACCGGCAAACGGACACAGCCGGCGCGCAACTTCCACCATTATAATAATTAATAAGCAGACTGAACGAGGCAGAAGTTCCGATGGGGGAAAAAAAAACTCAGATGTGCTTCTCCTGTCTCCACGTGTCGCCATCTCTTTAAACCCACGCCCACCTCTGTATCTTATTCTTCGGTCTTTTCCGAGCCGAATCAATTCCCCCCACTCCCAACACCCTACATAGGGAGGGCGAGAGAGAACCCTAGCGAGCAAAGCAATGGCAGCGCTGCAGAAATTCAAGCTACTGGCCACACAATGCGCTACGGCGAGAAGCCCCTGCAGTGCCCGACCATCATCCTCCCCCGGAAGCGGCAGCGGAAGCCCCGGATTCCGTATCCGCCGTCGTAAAACCCTAAGAATGCTCCTCGGGCGCTGGAAAAGCTACTCGGCAGTGGAGCCGTCTGACCGATCCGGGAAGAAGGGGACGCTGCGTGATCTATTGGTTTCATCTCCGCCGCTGACGCCGGAGAGATGCGATGCCGGAGGTGAGCATGAGATCGGCTACGGTGGAGGAATCGAGGAAACTGTGAGGTGCGAGAGGGAGGCCGATGGAGTATGGAGGAGATTGGGCATCGATTTGATCGCCGGCGGCGGGCGGCGGGGATTTATGCGGTTCGGATCGCGGGGACTTCGACAGCGGTTACTGCGGCGGACCTGGCGGCCGGTTTTGGTTACTATACCGGAGTGAAGCTCCGGTTTATTTTATTGAACTATGTTGCCGTCGCCATATACTGTGTGATGTTCAAGTTTATACTTATAAATATGAGTCATTTGTCTCGATAGGAGCACGGGTGTCAATTGAGGTCAGTTCGATCAATTGACTTCGAATAATTCAACCCCATCCACCATTTATGAAATTGGTCAAAACCGACCGATTTCAACCCGATTCGACAATTCACTGATCAAAATCGGGTCAAAATCGATTGGGATCAATTTGTCAATTGGATTGACGTCAATAAAACGATCAATTTTTGAGTCAACCAACCCACCAAAATTAAACGCATTTTTTCAACATTCATACATTCATATTTATTTCGCACTAAATTATTGAATTTGTCTAAACAATATCTATTTAAGATATAGAGGTCATGGATTCACCATTTTTAATCACTCTAGTCTCAAGCAAGATTCAATCAATTTTCACCAAATAGATTCATATTTAATAATTGGGTTTTATTTATTAAAGTAGATCAATCTAAATGTTAAGTGGATTACATAATTTTTTATTTTGGGAATGTTAATTTGTTGACATTAGTGAATAATAATCACACTTAGTATACAAGGCTTTTTTTGTGGCATGTAGTGGGTGCTTGGCGTCAGTTTTTTTTATTATATTTTGATTATATTTGAGCTGTATTTTGAGAAATATGTGATAGGAATGTTATATTTTTTAATCTAATCATACTACTTATGGTGGTAGTTAGAAAGCTATAATTTGACTTTTATGAACTGAAAAAAAAAAATTGTATACTCATCGTAGCTTCTTTAAATAGTAACTTTTTCAATAACATTTTTATCATTATTTTTTCATATAGCTACAATTATCTTAAATTGAATATTAAGGGTTTAGGGATATAACTTTTGTATCCAATTTCAAGTGGTATGAATAAGTGATGAATGCCAATTGTAATTAAGAGAAATTGAAAAGGTATTGCGCTAATATAAATTTATTTTGACATATTCAATACAAAAGAGTTGGTTCAACTTGCAACAATGCTCCAAGTGAAGAATTTAGAGCTTTAGTTTGGACTTTAGGGTTGGAATCCCCACGATCTCTTATGTGGGAGCAAATCTTTTCTAATTATCACCCCCAACTACACATAACACAAATTAATGTGTGCTACCCAAATGGTTGAGAGCAATTCCAATGCTAGATAGAATCTTGCATTTGAACGCATCTAACTCTAGTAACTGACATTTATGATATTGACCCCAACCCATGTGCAAAAGTGTAATTTAGGATCTCAATTAGCAAAAAATATGATCATAAATAAGTTATAAATCAATATCAAAATACTTGATAAAAAATAATAATAATTGCTAAAATTCTATTTTAAAGTAGTCATAAAATTATGTTTATTTTTTTATCGCTTATAAAAGATATTTTCTGTGTCTTTTACTAAAATAGATTTTGTTTCATAAATTTTCATAAATTGATGTAGCAGTAGATTTTTGTCTGAGTTATTATAGACAATTTATTTTTGCAAATTAATCATAATTTGTAGTAGCTGTATAATTTAGAGGATAAATAAAAGTTGGATGATATTAGCTAAATAAGTTGAACATGATTTAAAATAAATTATGGAATATGTTTTACAAAAATTTATCAAATATTTTGAAGAATCCTTGATGTAGAAGTGTTAGAGCCATTCCCTTGATTAATTTAGTGGTGTGTAGATGAGCAAATTTTTTTAAGTTTAGGAGATGGGGATGAGAGAGAGAGAGAGAGAGAGAGAGAGAGAGAGAGAGAGAAGTTTATTTTATCCAAAAGAATTTTAATGGTTTGTATTGCTTGAAAACTAAATGAAAAAAAAATCTAATACATTGACTCTTTATACAAATCCAATGATAGCTTAAATGATAAGCTAAATGATAAGTAATTTATTTTTTATCTTTATATAAGTTAATTTAATAAGAACAACCTTTATATTTGATCTAATTAAAACATGAAAAATAAGATTTAATCTTCACATATTTCATGGCCTAAGTTAAAACTTTGTTATTTCCTCAATGTATTTTATGGAAAGATCATTGAAAAGTTTCTTGATAGTTTATACTTGGTTTGAATTAATAACTTCTTCCGTCCCCTTCATCCCTTGTGGTAGGTCCTTAGTCCTTCTTTTTTTTTTTTTAATTTAATTTAGTAACACAGTTTGTCTTACTTTCTTTGATAACCCCCTTGAATGTTGGTGAAATATTTTTTTGTTTGAATTATTTATTTTTACATAGTTAGCATACATTATCATGCTTTCATAATGTTTTTGATGTCATATAACTTTTTTTTTTTTATGTATAATGGAATGTTCTTTATTTTTTTTTTCTTAAGTTTTAAAAGCTTTTTTTCTCTAAAATTTGTAGAGGGGTTTAGAAGCTTATTTTAAATTCAACTTCGAATAAATTGACTAAACTATCCTCTTAAGTCAAAAATGAATAAAAGTAGTTTGCGCTAAATTATATAAAATGTTGATTTGCATTTCTTTTTATAAAATTTACTTATAATTAATTACTCATTTTTTGGTCCTTAGTTTACAATACTAATGATAATCACTCCTTTATAATATTAGATTAGTTGAATGAAAGTGTCATATTTCACTTAAAAACTCAATCAGCCTTCTCTCTTAGATTTGCGTAAAAAACACTTGTGTTCCTATATTGTTTAACCAACTTCACTATCAATAGTTCATTACAACTACTTCTTGAGAGCAACTTCTCTTAAATTAACCATATATATATATATATATATATATATATATATACCTAGAGCTATATATGTGATATGACCGAAAATTTCAAAACACGAATCATGAAAAAAGCAATCGATTCAATCAAGACTAACTAAGATAAAACACTTATTATCAATCGACTTTTAAACATGAAGTGTTTATAGTCAAATTGAGCATCTTGACGAGTGGGATCTAACAAGCCCAAGATCTCATAATTCCGACTTCATTTGAGCATTCAAATACACAAAATACATCATATGATCAAAGGAATCATTTTGAGCCGTCCGATGGAGAGGAGTGGTTCGGATTTTGCATGTATTTACAGAGACGCCACTCCTCTAATCTATAAATAGCACCTCATTCTTCATATGAGGGAGACCAAGCAAGAGAGAGAGATGTATTCCTTTGGCTATATAATGCATTTCGGAAATTTCAAACCCGATTTCCTCCATAAATTCTCCGATCCAAATGGCGAGAAGTTTTATATTTTACCTTTTCTTATTTGGGCGTCGCTCGTTGAACTACCAAAAAAAATCTAAAGCTTGAAAATCCTCCAGGCATAATCGTGTCACCACTCGAAGGTCGCCGACCACCCCTGTTGGTTACCAACCGCCACCACTGATCCTTTCCGTCGTTAATCTCCATCGCCGGTCGTCACCGCCGACCACTATCGCCGGTCATCGTCGTCAACCATTGTCGCCGGTCATCATCGCTGACCACCGACGCCGGTCATCGCCGCCGACTACCATCATCGGTCACCGCCGCCGATCCTCGCCGGCCATCTTCACCGGTCACCATCTCGATGACCTTCATCGCCGATACCTGCTCACCATTACTATATTGTTGTCCGATTTTGAGATTCTCATTTTCTCATATAATTCACTTGTAATCGTAAAAAACTTGTACCCAAAATAAATACATATTGAAAGATTTCTACCGGCTAAGCCGTGGTTTTCCCTCTTTTCGAGATTTTCACGTAAAATTCCGAGTTTTCTTGTTCACTCTTTAAATACACAGTGTGTCTTTGGATTTCAAACAAAGTTAAGGAAACTTTCACTCTACCAACTGGTTTTCTAGTATGCACAAGCCGTCATGGGAAACGATTCCCATTATTTCATCTTGTATGGAGACCAAGTTTCCCAACAAGATCAAAACCAACATTCAGGTGGAGCATTTCAAGCTTTTAAGGAGCGCAAGCGAAGAATGAATATTCATCAAACTTCATTCCTTCAGATTTTATCGGAAACTGCGGGGCAACTCTTAATCTCAAAAGATTATCCAAATTGATATTCTGGATATCTAATTTATTATCAGTTTGAGAAGGAACTTAGTAATACTAATGAGAAAGACAAAGGTCAATGAGCAACTTTGGCTACAAGCTCAAATAAATATTTTGATTTGACCCATTCCACACAGGTTAATGTCATCGAGCGGAGACTCTGACAAACAATCTCGAATAGGTCAAAACTCCACACCTACTCCACACAGGTAAGAAGTCAAATAACACTTTGCTAATACCAAGGATAAATAAAAGGTCCCAGACTTCCCGACCTCTTCCATACGTTAACGCCATCTGCAATAAAACAACCCTGATATGTCAAAATTCTCGGCGATTCAATTCAACCTCTTCCATCGTTAACGCCATAACACTCGACAAATAACCTGGATAGGTCAAAATCTTTAGGATTCAATTCGACCTCTTCCATGTGTTAACGCCATCGAGTAACACTCTAACAAACAACCCTGATAGTCCATTCAATTCAATTCCACGAGTTAACGCCATCGAGCAAAGACTCACAAACAACCAGATAGTCAAAGGTCCTGCGGACTTACTTACCGCCATCAGTAACACTCGATAAATAACCTTGATAGGTCAAAATCTCAGGATTCAATTCAACCTCTTCCAGGTTAACATCATCGGTAACACTCGATAAACAACCTCGATGGGTCAAAATTCTCGCCGATTCAATTCAACCTTTTCCATATGAGTTAACGCCGCCATAGAAGTCACACTCGACAAATAAACTTAGATAAAAATCATCACTATCGTCGGCCACCGCCGCTGACTATCATTGTCATTTCGCCACACCACCCCATCGCCACTAATCACGCTCCGACCATCTCGCTGGCTACCACCACCACATCATCTCCGGCCATCTTCTGGCGATCGTTGCCGCTATCTCGCCGACTTACGTTGCGCTAATTGGACTACTGCCGCAGCCAGGTACCACTTGCTGACCGCAACCACTATTGTAGGTCACTGCTGGCCGGCTATCGCTGCAATTATCATCAATCTGGTTACGGTCATTGCCGGCTTCTCTGATTACCGACGCTGGCTATCATTGTTGATTACTTTCTGTTGTGCCGCTGTTACACTGGCTGCGCTAACCAATAGGTCACTGAATTACTGCCGTATCGCAATTATCGCTGACATCTCATTATTACCATCGCTCGGTTATCCCGCTGACTGACGCTACCACTATCGACTACTGCGCCGCTGCTGTCCACTATCGGCCATAACACCAAACCAACCATCGTTGCACCGCTGCCTACTGCCGGTACCGGCCAATTATCGCCGGCATCTCTCCGCTGGCTACCACCATCGTTTGGTCATCCGCTGCTTCACATCTGCCGCACTATTAACATCACTTGCTGTACCACCTCGGCTGCCAACTATCGGTTGCCGTCACCACTGCACGCCATGCCGCCATTATCGCCGCATATCCGCTTGCCATTATTGCGCGGTTCTGCCACCAATATCGCTGATATTATTACCCACCGGATGCCACCATTGGCATCGCCATCAACCCTGCTTTCGTTATCGCCGCCATGATTGAACCGCCGGTCCACGGCTGACGCCTTCAGAAAAAACTATAGCACGATATGGGTTTGATCGCTCCAACCCGGTCGACGAGTAATTGATGCCTCTTACGGAAAATCAGATACATGTATGTACCACGCCTTGATCCAAAACCGCCAACTGACGAGGGTTGACACCTCTTCGAGGGAAAATCGAACCACGATGCATGGGACCTTTAATTGCTCTAAACCCCCTGACGAGGCCGATTGACGCCTCTTTCGAGGGAAAACCGAACAACGATGTATACCGCGGGCCTTGATCGCCTCCAAAACCCGGTTGACGAGGTCACGCTTCTTCAGGGAAAATCGAACAACGGGCATACAGCCTTGATCGCCCCAAACCCGGGTCCGACGGCGGTTGACGCTCTTCGAGGAAAACTGGAACAATGATGCATACCGGGCTGATGGCCTCAACGACCTCCTCTTAAGAAGAAGACACTCCAAAGATATGAGGAGTGTGCCTTCTCCTTAGTTTTATAAACCCCAGGCAAAATATCAAAAATCATCAAAATCCGCCCAAAACTATTCAACACTACTCAAAATGAACGGTGAAAACGCGAACGAATGTTTTGTTCATGAGCATCGCGGACGCGTCATTACACGACGGGTTCGCTCGCCCGCTCCTTGCCACGCCACCCACCTCGGCCTCATGACTACCGCCCAAGGCCATTCATGCACTCATTTATGTTCACCCACTCCATCAACCGCGACACGACGTCATTGCCGTGTTTTCGCTGTGCCACCACTTCAATTTCACCTGCTCTGCTGCACCTCCTCCTTGTCTGGCCCAAATTCAAACCCTAAAACCGCCAGCACCCTAAATATTCTGAGTCCATAACTAAACCTTGCGCTCAGGGTATCCAGACATCATGCCCCAGACGCCTCGGTCATAATTCTGCTTCTATTAAGATCTGTTCTCTCAAAATATATGGTTAATGGACCCGCAAATTTCATTGAAGAATATGCTATTTTCAAGTATCCGACATATGTATTTTTGGATGATTGAGATAATATCATCCAAAAATAGGGGGACAATTTATATGACCCTGAAAATTCCACTAGTCGAAGCACAAATCTTGATGTTGAAAGCAACCTGATTTTAAATCAAGACTAACCGAGATCAAGCGCTTATTATCAATCAACTCTTAAACATGGAGTGTTTATACAATCGGAAAGTGTCGTTTCCAGATCTAACAAGCCCAAGATCTCATAATTTCGACTTCATTTGAGCACTCAAATACACAAAATACATCATATGATCAAATGAATCATTTTGAGCCATCCGATGGAGAAGAGTGATTCGGATTTTGCATATACTTTTAGAGACGCCACTCCTCCAATCTATAAATAGCCCATCATTCTTCATATGAGGGAGGCTAAGCAAGAGAGAGGAGAAAGCTCTAAAGCTTGAAAATCCTCCAGGCATAATCGTACCACTGGGCCGACAACCCCGGTTGGTTACCAACCACCGTCCGGCCGCCAACCGCCACGTGATCCTCACTCCAATCTCGCTGCCGGCCGTCACCTTCGACCACCGCTGCAGCCGACACCGCCGACTACCATCGCCGATTACCGCCGATCTCGACGGCCATCTTCGCTGGTCACCATCCCGATGACCTTCATCGCCGGGCCGCTAACCCCATTGTTCACCATTACTATATGTTGTTACCGATTTTGGGATTCTATGCCTCTTCATATATTAATTCAGAATCCCAGACGGAAAACTTGTACTCCAAAATAAATATATAAGAAGATTTCTGGCTACATGGTTTTTCCCTCTTTTCGAGGTTTTCACATAAAAATTTTGAAGTTTGTTTCACTCTTAAATACTGAAGGCTTTGGATTACAATAAAAGGTGTAAACTTTCACTCTACCGAATGATAGACGTAATAATATGAATTAAGCAAAATCTCTTAGGCATATATAACTATACTTGCCTCTTGCATTAAATTTACGC
This sequence comes from Cymbidium sinense, assembly GCA_021442155.1. Lineage (NCBI taxonomy): Eukaryota > Viridiplantae > Streptophyta > Magnoliopsida > Asparagales > Orchidaceae > Cymbidium > Cymbidium sinense. The sequence continues at coordinate 163,768,148 of CM038221.1, read as the reverse complement.
AACACATCTCTATATTTCCATTTGACTATGACTTCTATCACACTAATTCCAAAATTTACCTATAAACTTAAATTTATGACTTGATTATCAATCTATTAGCACATTAAGCTCAAATCAGGCCTTCATGTTCCCCCTTTCAACACTTCTACACGCACAAGATATACTAGCTCACCTTAAGGTCCAAGGTTAATTATAGTAGGTAGGAAAACCCTAATTTATTTGCTGCGATACACAAAAATAATTTCAATATTACTTTACTTTCTTAGCCCATTTCCTTAAATAACTTGTCACTTTCCATATTGACCATATCTTAAATTTCAAGAAAACTCGCCATGCAACTATATAGTTTCCAAATGCATAAAAATTAAAAAGAAAAAAACAAATAACACTCCATAATGAATGGTTCATATCGCTTCAACAACAGCACTGATTTAGAAGTATAAACTGCAAGCCCTCCTCTTTTTTGAATTCCCAAATAAAAAGACTTCCCAATTCTCTCCTCTCATCTCTCTTCGTCTCTGCGTCCATTTGTAGCTTCAGTTGGAATTCTCTCTCTCTCTCTCTCGTCCTCAAGCGTTCGAGAGGTGGCAACTGGCAAATGAATGCGGTCAAACACGCCATTCTTGGCTTTTCGTCTATCGTTTTCTTCAGAGAATAGTAGACTTGTTTGTAGTATTATTACTGTAAGAACGAAGAAAACAAAGAAGGCACATGCAGAGAAAGTTTGGCCAATTCATGTTTGACAGTTATATGAGATTATTTTTAAAATAGGCTTAGTGTTAATCTTAATTAAACGTTTAGCACGAAATTTTTTTTTTTATGAAAATAGAATGTCAATTAACTGACGACTAGATAATAATTACGCCTAGTCTTTCTTTATTTATTTATTAAAATTATTTATTTATATATTTTAAATATTTTTAAATTATATATTAACAAAAATTAATAAAATTATATATTTTAAATAATTATATTAATTAATAAAAATTATTAAATAAATTTCTAACTTTATATATATAATTAAAATATTTTAGATTATATATTTAATTATATATATATAATTAATTAATTAATAACTAAATATATAAATATTTAGTTATTAAATATTTTATAAAATATTTTTATATTATATATTTTAAATTATTATATTAATTAAAAATTAATAAAATCCTCTCTCTCCTACCGAAATAAAAAAAAAAAAAAACCGCACCATCTCTCTCTTACCGCCACCAAAGAAAATCCTAACCATGACCGTTTGATGACGATGCCGACGTATTCTCCAGTACCATCAATGACGACGACTAGGCCTATTTTCATAAAAAAAAATTTTTCATGCCTAAACGCCTAATTAAGATTAACACTAAGCCTATTTTTAAAATAATCTCAATATTATAATAATCTAATCTTGAATGAATTTATACGGTCCTATATTTTTTTTAAAGAAGAAATATTTACTTATATTATATCGTTTATTAAATTTTGTGTTGATCTTCATATATGTGACATAAGTAAGCCTAATCGAATATATATGAAAATTGAGCCAAAATATACCTGACATCACTAAATGGTAACGACCATCGACGAAATGACCACCGACGCGTTCGTAACATCAAATTGGTCAAAATATAAATATTGCAAAATCTAACGAGAAATCGAGCTATCAATGTGTCGACGAGCATATCGGAGTCGGGAAGCTAAGACGATAATTTCGTTCATGAAATTAATTCTTCAAAACATTAAAACTATCAAAAGATTGCTCCAAGACGAATTAGTGAAGAAATGATTTGAGCGATAACACACAAATCGAGTTAAAATTGGATGTCACCAAAATGGTCGAAACAACCTCCGACGAATTTAACACTTCGCCACGTCAAAATGTCAAATTGATCTAAATATAATAATCTAAAAGAGTTAATAAAGCGATCGAGCTATCAATATATCAACACACATATCAGAGTCAGAAAGCTGCGACGATGTCCAAACGACCTTCGTTCATGAAATTGATTATGGCGTTAGCTTCAAAACATCGAAAACTATCAAATGAGATTATCCACGCTTAATTCAGACGAGTCTATGCAAATGTCGAATGATTTTGATAAAATCGACCGAAATACAGGACGCCACCAAAATTAACTCAATGACCCATCAAATGAACTAGCCGCATTCGTAATGTAAACGGCCGCGATATAAATATGCATAACTTGATGATCAACCATCAGCCGAAGTCGCCAACGCCTAATATCACGATCGATAATTTGGCATCAAACGATTTAAATTGATCGCTTTATCAAGCTAAATGAAATCTATCAAGCACGACTATTCAGACTAATTCGGGCGAATCAAAAATCGAAGCGAAGCGAGTGCTTTAGATAAATTAACTCAATTGACGCAAACCAAACTCCCGACATAAATGATCACGATTAGTTCGTAATAACCAATAACCTTAAACTGATATATATATTGACCATGTGATCTAATCGGCATAAATTTATTTTAAAAGCGATTAATTGCTTAAAAAATTAAATAAACCTAAATTTAATCGTTCCCTCCCATTTTTTTGGTTTCCCTTAACCGAAAGAAACAAAATTGCTCCCACTTCTTTTTCTTTCGGCCAACTTCTCCAAAAACAAAAAAGCGGCAAGCCTCTCTCCACCCCTTCCCTCTCTTGTTCAAAACTCCTCTGCACAGGTAATTTTTCCGTCGTTCTCCCCTCTCGATTTTCACTGTTCCGCCTCTGCAAGCCGCCCCGGTTCGTCCCATGCGTCCCGCTCTATTTTGAGGCCCGCAAAGCCCCGCCTCTGCACGACCCACCTCTGTAATCTGTCCTGCGCCTCCACCATGGCCCGCTCCGTAAAACGGTTCCGCTGGCCCGCCTTCTGGTCTTGCATTCCGTCGTGCCTTAACCTGCACTCCTGCTACATCTGCGGCAGTCCCATGCCGCCGTTTCGTGCAAACTAGCACCCGCTGCTCCGGTCCGCAAAATGGTCCCACTGGCCCGCCTTCCGGTCTGCTTCGCAGTCCCATGCCGCCGTCCCGTCATCCCATTCCAGCCGGTTCCACAGCCGCCATTCCAACCTGTTCCTCTAGCATGCAAGCCTACTGCACGAGCTCGCCGACCCGTTCCTCCATCCCGCAAACCTGCTGCATGAGCCCGCTGACTCGTTCCTCCATCTCGAAAACTTGCTGCACGAGCTCGTCGACCCTTTCCTTCTTCTCGCAGCCCGTAACCCGTCCACCTTTCGGTCAAACCGGGAAGAACATCACAAGATTCTTCTCATGCGTGATTCTTTTAGATAACCCAATTACTTCAGAATAAGAACATCGTAAGAGATTTTTTCTTTGGCTTAACGTCAGACTCTCGCTTATCCTTCCACTTTCGCACACCAAATCAAGAATCAAAAGTGTAAATTCTTCTTCGATAATCACATTCCTCGTGATACCTCCTCAAATTTGTTAGAATGAGAAGCAACACCATCAATATGGTTCTTCTGGTTTTATACCCAACCTTGTTCTCTTATGAGCATGTACGCAAAAAATGAGTAAATTATATATATACATGCTTGTGTTTCTTTAAAGTTTGAAGTCCTCATCATGAGGGCGAATGATAAAATTATGTAGAAGACACTTAATTACGCAGTATCAAAGTCAACATTTGTTAAACTCCCTGATGAATCTCAAATTTTGTAAAATTTCTAAACTTAGAAAAAGGGGAGGGAATGAATATATATTGTATTATCTTTCTAAGGCCTCTTTAAGACACGAGATGAAAACCCGATCATGGTGTAAGACATCATTTCTACGCAAGATGATAAGTAAAACACCCTCATGCACCCCTACACGGGATGACGGAGTCGCCAAAATTTAGACTAAACTTCAAGACTTAAATAAATTCAAATGAGATTACCTAAACTTAAGTCAAACAAAAGAATATGTGATAAATATGAAGATAAATATTAAATCAAAGAGAAATAGGGAGAGAGCACTTAAAGAAAATTTTGAAAAAAATAGAACACTCATTTAAAATGTAAGTAAAATTTGGGGAGGTTAATATTAAACTCACAAACTCTAATTACAATTATCTATGGCTTAAGTTAAAGCGGTAAAGTGAGTTCTCTTTTATTGTAAATTTCTCAAAGTTAAACAAGTTTTAATTAGAATTTGGGGAGGGGTGGAGGGAACTAATACCAAACTCATAACAAACTTACAATAAACCTAAAGTCTATAAAATTTGATATGAAGTTAAGGATGAATCCAAATTGGGTTTAATAACTCTTATACAACTATGGAGGTGATTATTATGCTAGCTAATAAACATGAGTAAGGCTAAAGCACTAAAGACTGAAATCGGCATAACATATCAAAAGTGATATAGAGTGAACATAATCAAATTAGGAGAATTACAAAAAACTCAATAAGTAAACTAAGTGAAAGTAATATTTTAAATTACAATCTAAATCAAAATGCCTTCTGTCAGGTGAAATCTAAAAACCTATAATAAGAGTTTCAAATCAGTGAAATATCAGAAAAATTAATTCTATCAGGTGACAGTAGATCTAATCCCTCTAGCTTAAACAGAGTTGATGATCTAAACTCTAAACATATTCAAATTAATCAATTTTTCAAATCAAATTAAGTAGCAATCTGAAACTACTTAAATGAAACTCTATCACTAAAAACTTAAATCAAGCTCAATCCATCCACCTTCCACAAGCTTATGTCAATAAATTAAGAAAACTTTAAAAGGAGCCAAATCAAGTGTCGCATGTTCACTCTAATTAATCTCATGTCAAGAAGGAACATGTCCTACAATTTTTGGCCAAGACTCCACAGATGATCTTATGACTACCACCAATTTTATAACAAACTTACAATAAACTTAAAGTCTATAAAATTTAATATGAGTTAAGATGAATCCAAATTTTTAATAACTTATACAACTATGGAGGTGATTCTATTTTAATAAACATGAGTGCTAAAGCAATAAAGACCAATCACATAACCTATCAAAAGTGATATGAGTGAACATAATCAAATTAGAGAATTATAAAAAAAACTCATAAGTAAACTGTGAAAGTAATATTTTAAACTACAATCTAAATCAAAATATCTTTCAAATCTAAAACCTATAATAAGAGTTTCAAATTATGAAATATCGAAAATTGATTCTATCGTGACATAGATTAATCTCTATTAGTAAATAGAGTGACAGATCTAAAGCTCTTAAACATATTCAAATTAATCAATTTTTCAAATCAAATTAAGTAACAATCTAAAACTACTTAAATGAAACTCTATCACTAAAAACTTAAATCAAACTCAATCCATCCACCTTCCACAACTATTTATCGAGGGTGACAAATTAAGAAACTCTAGCTCACAAAGGAGCCAATGTCAAATCAAGTGTTCTGCTATGTTCACTCTCAATTAATCTCTTGCCAATAAGGACGTGACCCATGTTCTCTAGATCTTAAGAGGCTCCACAATGATGCTATGATCCTTCAAAGGATTTCAATAAACTTCCAATAAACCTAAAGTCTATAAAATTTAATATGGAGTTAAGGATGAATCCAAATTGGATTTAATAACTCTTATACAACTATGGAGGTGATTACTATGCTAGCTAATAAACATGAGTAAGGCTAAAGCAATAAAGACTGAAATCGGCATAACCTATCAAAAGTGATATAGAGTGAACATAATCAAATTGAGAGAATTACAAAAAACTCAATAAGTAAGCTAAGTGAAAGTAATATTTTAAACTACAATCTAAATCAAAATGCCTTCTGTCAGGTGAAATCTAAAACCTATAATAAGAGTTTCAAATGTGAAATATTAGAAAAAAAATTGATTCTATGTGTGACAAGAAGATCTAATCCTCTATTAGCCTAAAATGGTGATCAAAAGCTCTTAAACATATTCAAATTAATCAATTTTTTAAATCAAATTAAGTAACAATCTGAAACTACTTAAATGAAACTCTATCACTAAAAACTTAAATCAAACTCAATCCATCTACCTTCCATAATTATTTATCGAGGGTGACAAATTAAGAAACTCTAGCCACAAAGCAGCCAATGTCAAATCAAGTGTTCTAATATGTTCACTCTCAATTAATCTCACATCAAGGAGATGTGACCCATATCCTAATTTGGCCAAGAGGCTCAATGCATATGACAGTCCTCCATCTTGGTTTCATAACAAACTTACAATAAACCTAAAGTCTATAAAATTTAATATGGAGTTAAGGATGAATCCAAATTGGGTTTAATAACTCTTATACAACTATGGAGGTGATTACTATGCTAGCTAATAAACATGAGTAAGGCTAAAGAAATAAAGAGTAAAATCAACATAACCTGTCAAAAGTGATATAGAGTGAACATAATCAAATTGGGCGATATTAAAAATTTTAAAACTTAAATCTTAAATTTTAAGTTTTAATAGAAAATTAATTTTTGATTTTATAATGAAAAGATACAATTCTTAATGCAACAAAATAAAAGTACAAGAAAAGTAAAGAGACAACAATAGACACAATTTTTAGTTCAAACCCCAAACCTACGCCCACGCCTACCACCCAGCTAAAAAATCCACTAAATGCAAAAAATAGTTACAAATGTACTCTCCTATAACGCAGTACAACCTCTAATAATATGTACTCTCCTACAAAGGTGAGTACAACCCCAATATAAATTTTACAACATAAAAAAAAGAAAAATACAAAATAATAAATTTTGATAAAATAAATTTCACAAATATACCAAGCTATCCAATTCAAAAATAATCTCAACTTACAAATGATCACTTAAAATTTTGGCAAGATAAAATGCTCACTTAATATTGATAATAAATAATAAAATAAATATCTTAAAGTGAATCTTACTAAGATGTTTATGTTATTACAATTTCTACTAATATAAAAATTATTTCAAAATAAATTCACAATATTCTTTATAATAAAATAAATTTCAGCAAGGAATAATTTATTTTATTTTAACCAAAAGATTCTTTCAATTAATGCTAATGATCGCAAAATACTTAAATAAAATGAGTATATGATAGATCTAAGTAGCTAGTAAGCTTTAATTAAAAGAGAGATCTAACAAATATGAAAATAATTTTAGCATAATAATTTAATTTAAAATGCTTAAAATATACTTCTAAAATAGATCTAAGAATAAATGATCTTTCAAAATGAGATTAATGAAGAAATATTTCAAGAAACCAAAAGAAATTTGTAGGAAGTTAAAGTTAAATAGATCCTACAAACTATCACAAGAATTTTTCACAAAAAAATGATTGAGAAACTTTGATGTGAAAACAATTTCCAAAGACTAATCCACCAAAAAAGTATAAATTAGAAAGAATAAATAGATGAAAATAGCATGAACAACTAAAAGGATTAAGATCAAGTAAACAAACTCAAGTAATTTGAGAAAGTTTGCTTAGTTGAAGATGCTGAAGCTTCCAAACCAAGGATTTGATCTTGCAATATTTGGAGAACACTTGGAAGGAAAATCTAAGAAATTTTCTTATATTTGTGGAGAGATTTTGAATTTTGAATGAGAATGCTTTCATGAAGAGAATATGAGGGCTATTTATAGCAAGAAGGTCATTTTGAATTATTTCAAAAAAATATATTATTCTAACCTCATGTTATCATGTGATAATTTAATATTTAATAAAAATATAATTTATATTAAATAAATATTAAATTAAAGCAGCAAAATTCTATTCACATGGGCAAGTAAAAATAATCAAATATGGCTCTTAATATATTCAAAGCATGTAGCATGCATTCATTATTAAAATTAGCTAATGTTTGAAAAGTCATAATAAATTCAATTTTAATCAAACGTGGGTCATGTACCTATCAAATTAAAGGAAAAAAATCCAAGGAATCATTGGAGATGAAATCGATATAAATTCTTTGATTATAAATGACTAAAAATATAAAAATTTCATATATTTTTGTTAATTTTTACATGTGACATTTAAATATTATGATATAATTTATATATAATCATACATATTATCATATAACCATTAAATTAAAATATTTAATTATATTTAAATAAAATAATTACACTTAATAGTCATTATCATTTATTATTTTGACAATTCAAATGATATGTATGAAACATATAATTGAATGTTAATTAGATAGAGATTTATATAAATTAACCTCATTAAAATAATATAGTTGTGAGCAAATTGATTCATGCCAATAAATGCATATAACATAAAATATTATATTGAGCTTCACATTTCAATTTGATCATCTCTTTCATTCTTCTACTCTTGCAATTTCTCAAACATATGAGATGTATTGGATATGTAATTAGTAATTGATATATCTCAAATACATAAAACATTCATTAGAACATCCAAACATTATTATCATTAAAATTGATAATTGAACATGAGGCTCATTAAGCCAACAATCTCCCCTTTTGATGATGACAAACTAATGTTGGTATTGATTTTGATGAAGGTGCAAATTGACCTTTCATCATAGTTTTTTTAAAAAAAATTCTCTTCTAAAAAAATTTATGCACAAGAGATGAATAATGTTGCTCCCTAAATATATGCATAAATAGACTTACTAACCAACATTTTACTCTTCTCCCCTTGACAACATCAAAAGTGAGAACAAGCTAAATACAATTTTAAATATTAGGATCTAACATTCCAAGCGCGCATCTTAAAGTACAAAGTGTTCTTCCGTAAGGTTTTGTAAAAATATCAATTTGTATATCGCTAATGAAATTAATATTAACATCACCTTTCAAAACATGATCCCTAATAAAATGATGTCTAATTTCTATATGCTTGGTTTGTGAGTGTTGGATAGATTTAGTCAAACTAATAGCACTAGTATTGTCATAACTAGAATGTGATCTTGCTTAATACCAAAATCTTCTAATTGTTGCTTTAACCAAAGGACCTAAGCAACACTACGCTATGTACTTCGAAGTGGATAAAGCTACAAATTTTTTTCCTAGATGACCAAGACACAAGTGATGATCCTAAAAAATGTGCTGATGTGCTTTTTCTATCTACTTTGCATCCTACAAAATCGCATCAATAAGAAATCAAATCACATGATAAAAATTTTAGGATACCATAAACCTAACCTAAGAAGTGCCTATCAAAAACCAAAAGATACGCTTGACCGCTATTAAATGAGATTCTTTGGTTGGCCCGAAAATGAGCACACAAACAACAAACATAATATCGCCTACCAAGAATAGGTATAAAGTGAACCTATCATACTCCTAAAATTTTTTTGATCAAGATTTTCCTAATTCATCTAAATCCAATTTTGTAGATGGGCTCATAATTTTACTAGATTTAAATTTTTCATGTCAAACCTCTCAAGCAATTCATTTGTGTACTTGGTTTGATAGATGAATGTGCCATTTTCTTGTTGCTTCACTTGAAGACCTAAGAAAAAAATTAAGTTCTCCCATCATACTCATTTCAAACTCTTTAGACATCAAAGATGAGAACTCATGGCATAAAGATTCATTTGTACTTCCAAATAATATATCATCCACATACACTTGTACCACAATCAAATCATCATCTATGCTCTTAAGGAATAAGGTGGTATCTACTCTACCCTTTCTAAATCCATGATCTATCAAAAAGTTTGGTTATCATACCAAGCACGAGGAGCCTATTTTAAACCATATAAGGCTTTCTTTAATTTATACACATGATTTGGACAATCAAGGCTCTCAAATCTGTGGTTGATCTACAAATACATCTTGGTCAATAAATCCATTCAAAATGCACACTTGACATCCATTTAAAAAAAGTTTAAAATTTTTAAACAAAGCATAAGCAAGGAGTAACCTGATAGCTTCTAGTCTACTGCAAAAGATTCTTCAAAATTTACACCTTCAACTTGTGTGTACCCTTGTGTAACTAACCTAGCTTTATTTCTAACAATACAACCTAAATCATATAGCTTATTCATAAAGATCCATTTTATTCCAATGACATTTTGATCTTGGAGTCTTGGGACTAATTCTCAAACATTATTTCTTACAAATTGATTCAACTCCTCTTCCATAGTAATAATCCAAAAAGTATCATTTAATGCTTCTTCTAAATTTTAGGTTCAACCTTAGATAAAAATGCTAAATGATCTACAACTTCTCTACTATCTAGTCATAACTCCTTTTGAAGGATCTCATAATTAGTTCCTTTGATGATTTTATTATATTTCCATTCTTTAGGCAATGAATCATCCATATTATCTTCTAAAGATATTTTCTTAAAATTATCAATCTCTTCATCAATCACTTCATTTCTAATAAGATCAATTAAATTTTCATCAAAAATAACATGTATTGATTCTTCTACAATCATTTTTCTCTTATTGAAAACTCTATAAGCTCTACTAGAAAAAGAGTATCCTAAGAAAATACATCATCTGATTTGCAGTCAAACTTACCTAAATGATCTTTTCCATTAAAGCATTTACATCCAAATACATGAAAGTGTTCAATCTTAGGCTTCTTTCCAAAAAAATAATTCATGGTGTCTTCTTCAAAATTGGTCTAAAATAGATCCTATTCATCACATAACATGCTATTTATCGCTTCAAAAATATTTTGGCAATTTATACTCATCAAGCATAGATCTACTTAATTCAATTAATATTCTATTTTTCTCTCTACTACTCCATTTTGTTGGGGAGTTCTAGAAAAATTATGTCTAATCCCATGTTCATCACAATAATCCTCAAATAATTTATTTTCAAATTCTCCACCATGATCGCTTTGAACCCTATTAATCAAAAGGCCTTGTTCTCTTTGAATATATTTAGAAAACTTTCTAAACTCACCAAAAACATCATCCTTGTAAGTTACAAATAAAACCCAAGTATATCTAGAGAAATCATCAACAATCACAAAACCATAATTTTTTCCACCTAAGCTGGCATTGGAGACCAAATAAATCCATGTGCAATAATTCTAGAGGTCTAGAAGTAGAAACAATATTTTACTTTTAAATGAGCTTCTAGAATGCTTACCATGAATACATACATGCATAACAAACATAGTTTGAATGAAAATTTAATTTAGGCAATCCAACTACTAAATCAAGTTTGGCAATTTTATTAAGTGTGCATGTTAATATGACATAGTCCCTATGCCATAACCATATATCATCATGAGTGCTTTAAAACAAAGTAAATTCAAATTCACATCATGAAAGCTATCTAAATCAATGACATAAATATTTTTATATCTTTTCCTACTAACAAAACATTTTCATTATTTTTATAATGCAATATGATGCATGAATACTACATTCAAACCTTTATCACATAATTGACTAATAGAAATTAAATTATGTTTTAATCCTTCTACTAGAAAAACTTTATCTAAAGTGATAGAATTCTTACAAATAGAACCAATGCCAATGATCTTTCCCTTGCATTATCTCCATATGTAACAAATCCTCCATCACTTGATTCTAAAGTTGTGAATTTATCTTTATCTCCGCCATATGTCTTGAACATCCACTGTCCAAGTACCACATGCCTTCTTTGATTTTGCTTTGAAGGCATTCCTACAAAAGAAACTCACATGTTAACTTTTGGAACCCAAACATGTTTGGGTCCACATTCTAAATTTGAAGCAAGATATCTAGCATGCATGGTTTGTGTAGTGCTTGTACCTTTGGTACCCATACATAAGATTTTAGTGTTTATATTTTACGCAATCAATCAAATGAAATATGCCCTTTCTATCACAATAGTTGCACCAAACATTAGTGTTTGCATATGATTTAGATGATAATTATAAGGTATATGAGTGGGATGTGTATGATGCAAATAATTTTATTAAATATTTTTCTTGATGAAGTATTATAATGAACTTGTGATTTCAAACATAATTCTAATCTTGCTTTTAACAAGATATTCTCTTTCAAGTTTACATACAAGTAAGGAAACAATTTAATAAAGAAGTATTTTTACTTTTTAAATTATCACATTCATTTTTAAATCACAAAATGCATATCTAAATTTTATGTTCTTTTCTAAGGTTTTGTATTTTCTTTTTAATTTTTTTATATTCAATAACTAAATCATTAAAAGCATCATCTAATTCATCATAAGATATATCATTACATACCTCTTGAGAATCTAAGTCGATTCTCCATTTGCCATAAGACATATGTTGACCTTCATCATGAAAGCTACTTGATTCATTTGAATTGATTGGCCCATAAAGTCAGCTTCTTCTTATGGTACTTTTTCTCCTTCATATTTTTTCTTCTTTCACATCAATCTCTTTCTTCTTTGATTCAAGTTCCGGACAATCACCTCTTATGTGTCCGCTTTTACAATGGTAACAAATGATCCCTTCACGTAGGAAATTTTTTAGTTTGAAATTTATAGTTTTTAAATTTTTATACCTTTGATTCTTCTTCCTTAGCAAGTTCCAAAGCCTTTTGGAAAGCATGACCACCTCATCACTATCACCATCCATGAGGTGTTATGCTCATCACTATCATCAACTTGTAATGAAATGGCTTTTCCTTTCTCCTTCTCCTTTTTTTGAGTTATCCATCTTATCCCTTTGAGAAATAACCTATTCATGTGCTATCAAAGAACCCAAAAGTCGTGGATAAGTAGATAAATCCTTAGCTTCACTAATAGCTATTACTTTAGCTTCCCATTCTTTTGGAAGACATCTAAGAATCTTATAGACTAAGTCTTGATTCCTATATATTTTTCCAAGAGAATGCAATGTGTTAATTATTTTCATGAATCTAGTATACATATCATAAATAGATTCAGAAGGAGACATATGAAATAACTCATATTCATGAACAAGTCTATTTATGTGAGCATCTCTAACTACACTAGTTCCTTCATAAGTTATAATGAGTTTATCCCATTTTTCTTTTGTTGTACGTAACACAGAAATTTTCATGTAATCAGGTAATAAAGCACAATGTAAAGTATTACAAGCTCTAGCATTTAATTCATCAAGTTCTCTTCGCCTACGACCATTCCTCAAAAGTTTTTCTACTTTAATTTCATTTATTTCTACTGTGGGTGTATGATATTGATGTGTCAACATATACCACGTGTGCATCTTGACCTCTTAAAAAAGCACTAACTCTATTTTTCCAATAATCAAATGGTACACTATCTAAAAGTGGAGGTCTATGAGTGGATTGTCCCTTTGGTAGTGAACCCTTTGGGAAACCTTGTGCCATAGTGAAAAAATCTAATCTTGGATGTTAAGCAATAAAAGAGCCTAGCTCGATACCAATCAGAGTCATATAGCACCCAAGAGGGAGTGAATATGATATTAAAAATTTTAAAACTTAAATCTTAAATTTTAAGTTTTAGTAGAAAATTAATTTTGATTTTATAATGAAAGATATAATTCTAATGCAAAAAAATAAAAGTACAAGTAAAGTAAGAGAGACAATAGCACATAATTTTAGCCAAACCCCAAAACAGCTACGCCCACCTAGTCACCCAGGCTAGAATCCACTAAATGCAAAATAGCTTATAAATAGTACTCTCTATAACGGATGAGTACAACCCTACAATAATATGTACTCCCACAAAGTGAGTACAACCCCAATATAAATTTTACAAAGACAAAAAAATACAAAATAATAAATTTTGATAAATAAATCTCACAAATATACCAAGCTATCTAATTAAAAAAAATGATCTCACAACTTACAAATGATCACTTAAAAAATTTTGGCAAGATAAAATGCTCACTTAATATTGATAAGAAATAATAAAATAAATATCTTAAAGTGATCTTACTAAGTTATTTATGTTATTACAATTTGTAGACTAATATAAAAATAATTTCAAAATAAATTCACAATATTCTTTCGCACAATAAAATAAATTTCAGCAAGGAATAATTTATTTTATTTTATCCAAAAAGATTCTTTTAATTAAAGCTAATGATCACAAAATACTTAAATAAAATGAGTATATGATAGATCTAAGTAGTAGTTTTTTATTAAAAGAGAGATCTAGAAATATGAAAATAATTTTAGCATAATAATTTAATTTAAATGCTTAAAATATACTTCTAAAATAGATCTAAGAATGAATGATCTTTCAAAATGAGATTAATGAAGAAATATTTCAAGAAACCAAAAGAAATTTGTAAGAAGTTAAAAATTTCAACAAGTCAAAATAGATCCTACAAACTATCATAAGAATTTTTTACAAAAAGATGATTGAGAAACTTTGATGTGAAAAATAATGTCCAAAGACTAATCCACCAAAAGTATAAATTAGAAATAAGAAAATAGCATGAACAAAAAGGATTAAGATCAAGAAAACAAACTCAAGTAATTTGAGAAAGCTTGCTTAGTTGAAGATGTTGAAGCTTCCAAACCAAGGATTTGATCTTGCAATATTTGGAACACTTGGAAGAAAAATCTAAGAAATTTTCTTAGATTTGGGGATTTTAAATTTTGAAGAATGCTTTCATGAAGAGAATGAGAGCTATTTATAGGCAAGAAGGTCATTTTGAATTATTTTTCAAAAAATATATTACTCTAACCTCATATCTATCATGTGATAATTTAATATTTAATAAAAATATAATTTATATTAAAATATTAAATTAAAACAAACAAAAATTCTATTCATATGGGCAAGTAAAAATAATCAAATAGGCTCTTAATATATTCAAAGCATGTAGCATGCATTCATTATTAAAATGTAAAAAAGTCATAATAAATTCAATTTTAATCAAACGTCATGACCTATCAAATTAAAGGAAAAATCAAAGGAATCCATTGAGATGAAATAAGATATAAATTCCTTGATTATAAAATGACTGGCTAAAATACAAAATTTCATATATTTTGTTAATTTTGACGTGATTGATTTAAATATTATGATATAATTTATATATAATCATACATACATTAGTTATCATATAACCATCAAATTAAAATATTTAATTTTATTAAGTAAATAAAATAATTACACTTAATAATCATTATCATTTATTATTTTGACAATTCAAATGCTATGTATGAAACATATAATTGAATGTTAATTAGATAGAGATTTATATAAATTAATCTCATTAAAATAATATATTATGTTGTGAGCAAATTGATTCATGCCAATGAATAAATGTATATAATATAAAATATTATATTTTGAGTTTCACATTATCTAATTTGATCTATCTTTAATTCTTCTACTCTTGCAATTTCCTCAAACATATTATGAAATGTATTAGATATGTAATTAGCAATTGATATATTTGAAATATATAAAATATTCATTAGAACATCTAAACATTCATTTGTTATCATCAAAATTAATCGGATTGAACATGAGGCTCATTAAGCCAACAAATGTTGCACGAATGAAGGAGTTTTCTTTCAATACAAAAATTAAAGAATTTCATTATAAATTATGATTTTCAAAATTAATGAAATCATGAATTAGATGAAATTATCGAAGTTATAAATACATGTGCTTCAATGTAGATTTTAAGTGCAAATTCAAAGAAAAAATCACAAGCTAAATTGGAATCAATTAAAATTTAATCTGAAAAATCTAATAAAATATTATATCAATTTACAACATCTTTTTTGCCACCAAATCTGTGATATTTTGTACAAGTAGACAGAAGGTGATACTAAATTAAAATCTATAAAAATCATAAAGCTTCCTTCAATCAAAAATTAAGAAATTTTATCCTAAATTATAATTTTTAAAATCAACGAAATCACTAATTAGGTGAAATTAGCTAAGCTATAAACACAGATGCTTATTAGATATTTCATGCAAATTTTAATATAAAGTCAGAGTTTGGGTTAAATGAAAATCAAATTAATCTCATAATTCGTAAATAAAACTACATAAAGTCTTAAATACAAGCATGAAAGAATGTTGAATGCTTAAATTAAAGTGCTGAGGATGCTTCCTGAGGACTAAGTCCGTTAACAAACCTAACAACTATAAGAAGAGTTTTAAATCTGAAATATCTAGAAATTGATTAGAGATATCTAATCCTCTATAAGCAGCTAAACAGAGTTAATAGGATCTAATGCTCTTAAACATATTCAAATTAATCAATTTGCAAATCAAATTAAGTAGCAATCTGAAACTACTTAAATGAAACTCTATTACTAAAAACTTAAATCAAACTCAATACATCCACCTTCCGCAACTATTTATCTGGGAGTACAAATTAAAAAACATCACAAAGGAGTCAATGTCAAGCGATTGCCATGTTCACTAATCAATCTGCCAAGGATGTGCTTGGTCCTTGATTGGCTTAATGCTGTGAGATGAGTTACAATCCTATCGAGTAGTTTGAGGACTCCATTATATTACTATCACGATATTATGCCCCCAATGACTCGCTTTGTGTTATGAATCATGATATTGAGACAATAACAGGTAGACTTAAGACTATCTCTTTAGACAAACATCACACCAAGTCTACAAGGATTTCTTGAACGAATCGTGTAAAGAGGATCATTATATCGGTTTGGTACATTTTCTCACTAAGTTAGAACACGACGCTGATGATAACCATGATCTAGACGGCACATCATTCAACCATCTAGTTTAAGCTAAAATAGTGAATTTCATAAATCTAAATTCAAACTCCACACGCTATACACTACGCATTCATCTAACGACTATTAATCAAAGTTCTCTCCCACTCATTGGGAGGGTAATTAACTATGCTTTTAACTATAGGAAACTAAAACCATATCTAAAGTCCTCGGAAAATGAGGGAGAAATCTCTAGTGTCTTATCTACTATTCTATCTGCCTTCTAAAAATTACACCGATATTTTAAATCACACTCTCTTCAATTTCAATATTTGTCGAGAGGTCAGTGGCGAATTTTCGGAGCCCACATTTTGATTAGAATGACCTTTCATTTTATTTTATTTTTTAAAACTGTATGACAAATATAATTAATTGATTTTTTATTACGCTCATTTTAAAATACATATAGTAATTTTAGGTGGAGCTAGTTTTTTTGTATAGGTATGAGCACATCAAATACAATTATGTTATTAGTGCTTTGAACCTAGGTTGAAGGTGTAAAAAATAAGGCCCCGCAACCATTCCTTCAGTTATCTATTAATTAATTATTTGTTAGACCATTTATATACATAAAACATAATTATTATATATTTACATATCTCATATCTAAACTTTCATATTTACTTTGATCATATCAAAATCATTATTCAAAGGAGGCCATCAGTATTTTTTTTGAAGTGAAATGCACATAAGAAAAGTTTTATTTATAGAAATATCTATGGGTGTACATTATTCGATTTTAACCAAAAAAATCAAATCGAACCAAAGTTTTTGAGTAATTTGGTTTGATTTTGAACTTAGTAATTTGGATTTTGGTTTTTATTAATGAAAACTTTGGTTTTTGGTTTTTGGATCGGTTTGTTAAACAAAATTTTGGATGGAACCAAATAAACCAAAGTAATTATATGAATACAATATTATTACTTTATGCATAATAAGCTTATCTATTACACACTTATTTTTATTTATTTTTTGAATACTCAATAGTGCTTTTTTGGAGGATTATTATCTAATTTTCTAAAATATTTTGGTCTCATAATATAGTAATATGGTTCCATCAACTTCTAAGTTCAAAATATCGTTCAGGTAAGTAAAAACTAATTTTAAATATTTTTTTAGCGCGTGAAGTAATTAACCATTTTTTTATTATATTGTTATTTTGGATTGCTAAAAATTTATTATATTTATGTTCATTAAACAATAAAAAATTATGCAAATAATTTTTAAATGTTGCCAACTTCAATTTATCCAAAACCAAACCAAAATAACCAACCAAATTATTATTCTGTTTGTTTGGTTTTGCATTTTATTTGCTTGATTTGGTTCAATATTTTAGGAATTCAAAATCAATCGGTTTTAAAAATTTATCATCAAATCCATCCAAATCAACCAAACACACACCCCTAGAAATATAAAACTTTAGGTGTTAGATATATAAATGTAAAAGAACAGTGTGCTATGTATGTAAATTTTCCTTATTTTAATGCAACTTGACTATTTATGCACCGTTTGGACTCTTCTTATAGCTTCATAAATTAAATTAATTATAAGAAATTTGCAATAATTTTAAAATAGTTGTAAACTAAATTTTATTTATTTTTTAATTAGTAATCGTGATAATGTGTGATATAGTGGGCAATGAATTCCATATTTCACATATTATAGTCACCTTTCATATCTCATTAATTCTCCTGTAGGATTTAAATTTTTTTAAAAAAAATTAAGTTAAGCTGAGTAGATTAATAACTCCAAAAGGAAGCTTTTAACATAATTAACTGTTGGATTTTAAATATGAGATAAATGACAGCTCAAAATTAATCAGAGATAAATGAGGACATGATGCACAATCAGATGATTTTTGTGCAATTAGATTCTAATAAATAAATGAAGATTCTTTCTTGTGGATCCTTCATCGTTTGATTGTGTCAAAATTAATGCCAAGTCATCAATTGGTCTTAATAAAGCACATCTTACTGACGCTTAGTGACTATTTAGAGCAGCTGTAATTTTTAAAAAGCTAGTTGTAAAACTATTATGTGTATTACAAATATTTTTTTTAAAAAATTCAAAATAATGATACCAATATTAATAAATTGATCTCAAAATAGTTTTTCATCACAAAATTATCTCAAAAGTAAAAAAGTGAAGTAAATTCATTTTGTTTTGACTATTAGAAATTTAGAAAACTATCCCAAATGCACTCTTAATCTCAAGGCTCTAACAGAAATTCATTCTTTAATTTTATATTAAAGGAATGACTATATGAATGATTCCAATCATGTAATGAGAAACTTAATTATTAAATGAAATATTAATTTTTTTCATTATTCTTTTATCTTTTTCTTTACTTTTAAGGTGGATTTAATCATCTCTCTTTCTCTCTCTTAGATTGCTTCTTTTAGTACTCATTCACCTTTCTTATTGTTTGAGTCACTACAATTAAAAATAAAGTTAACATCTCACTCTTTGTCACATATAAGCCATCTTTAAGATCTTTTCACATCACCTCACATATATGCTTTTGTGATTTCTAGTGCTCTACATACAACTCTCTTCAGTGTGCCTCATCATATTATCAACATTTCATTCTTGTAGGCTTCTATTCACCACCTTTTTCTCGCATAATTTCTTGCGATACTAAACTTGATGATACTTTGAAACATGTTGTCAAATACATGAAAGATATACGCTCTTTCAAGCAAACTCAGACATGTCAAATATATCATCTATGTGTCTTATTTTAAAAATAGAATAAATTAATGAGCATGAGTTTATTTAAATGAAATGAGGTCTAAGTTAAGCTATACATTTTTTTTATTTTAAAATATAATAATTAAATAACATAATAAATACTCAACACTATGTTATTAACTTATTCTACAATAATTTTCTATAATTTCTTATATTATTTACTTTTTTATTTTTTATAAATAATCAATTCTCTTAACTTCACAATGACATTATACTATCATGTGTTTATTTTTTCTTAAACTAGATTTAATATATCTAATAAAATGAAATATATTTTAACTATAATTATATGAATTCATTTCATATTTATTTAATCTGCTTAATTATTTTATAGTTTTTTTTTATTTAGAAGTAAAATATTATATGACATATGCGCTTATGTATTCTACATTTTTAATAATAGACATATCAGATATAAATATTATATCATATTCATGTCTTTATATCTGTATCAATGCATTATGCAACATAGAACGACCTTATCCTTGCTTATATTGCTTATCTCAGATGCTCCTTCTGAGCATACTCTTCTATTGTTCTGCTTCTTAGCTCACTCTCCATTATACTTCGTTTGAAGCATTCACCCCTCTAGAGAGATTGGAGTCTATCATCAACTAGTTACTCCAAATCAAAGACTACTTATCACCATCTTCCTCTACAATTTCATCAAATTTTGATATATAAATTTCTTAAAATTTATTTCAAGTTTTTTAAATTTCCAAGTGATAGTAACAATATGCCAATCAATTAAGAGGTCAATTGCCCACAACTAATAGTTATTGGGAGAGAATATGTGAGGAAAACAATCAAATGCTTGTGAATTTTTACTATAGTTTATTAATTCTTTTTATTTATTTCGTCGTGGTCATCAACACCATTATATAAAAGCTTATTTTAAATATAACCTGACATAGGTAACAATTCATTGGGCAAACTATTATTTTAACCTTCTAGCATATTATTTGAAGAATCCTAGAATTATCAATGTTATATAATTATCAATACTATTTTTCAAATTCCAACAATTCTATACTCCAAAATTCTACCTATATTCTAAGGAGAGATTATTACATGCGGAGTAATGATGGAATTCTACGTCTGAATTCTAATAATATAATATCATATAATGCTTAGTCAATTCACAGCTATTATGCATTATTGTGTATCGATACAATATTAATTGTACGATAATAAATAGTATATTACACAATCAATAATCACAAATCGTAATACGTGTATTAATGAGCTTTGCTATATTATTGGAGTGCGTAAAACTATATCCCAACTTCACACGTAAAAAATTTTATATTCTCTAAGCCAATCTATGAAAATTATTGATGTGACTATGTTGAATTTTAATGATGAATATCTTCAAAAAGGATGCATACTCCAGAAATAATTAGTCAAGATATTATGATAAATTTTTTAAAAACAAAATGACATACATTTATGAAAATAATATAAGACTATTCTATAATTTGTAAGATAACAATCTTCATATATATTTTTCTCACTAGTCAAAAGAATTTGTCTTCTATCTCGTTCATATCTGGTTAGGAAGTCTTGAGAAATTTTATTTTCATAGAATAAGATTAAAAACCATGAACTTGACTTTATTCATATATCTCTAATGTAATACTGCTTCTAGATTTCAAAGTTGATGCATATTCTCCGTTGTAGATGTAAACTTCGTTACGATTTAGTGTTAATAAGAATCCATCAGTTATTAAGACATATTATGAAACAATTCAACTTGAAGAAAAATGCTCTCCCAAAGAAGCTACAATTGCTAACGGTTTTCTTCCCCAAGAGGGCAGCCTGAAGAAAGATGTCTAGCAGGTTGGCATGAAAGATGGAATTCAAGTTGTTAAGATAAGGGAGGCTTTAGGTTTAAATTTGTACTGCATAGTAGAAAATTTTTTAGTGCGAAAATATCAATTTTAAGTTTTAAGTTGGAAAATGGATTCAATCATTGGTGTGTCAAACTCTCAACCACATTACTCGGGCTTTACTCACTAAGAAGTGGTATCGAAGTCATTAGTTTCATTTAAATCAAGTGGTTTTATTTGAATTAGGCATCTCTTTTGTCTCGACTGTCTTTCCATAATGCAAGATTGAGAAAGGTTGAAGAGAGGGTGGCTAATTTGACGAGTTAATGCAATTAAGTGAGCTATCGAAGCATGATACAGAATAAAAAATTCCAATTGATTCGGAGTAATAAAAAGTATATCGAGTTCTCTTGTGAATGGGGGATTATTAGTAATATGAAGCTTTAGATTTAGTTTCACATCGAATAGTTAAAAAATATTTAGGAGTAAAAATGCCAACTGTTTGGCTTTAATGAATAGGTAATTAAACTTTTGTTTATAGAATAAATTTTATCATAAATGCATCTAATCTAAGATCAATCCCCCATTCCCGTCCTAAAACAAGTAAATATAATCAATCATTTAAAAAATGACTTTGCCTTTCTAAAAGCTAACTTCTTTTTCTACTCCATCAAAACGAATTTGTTGATCTTGATTTCTAGATTTTTCAAACCCAAGTGTGAGCTCCGAAAATTTGCACCTCTCGATAATATGAATTGAAGAGAGTGTGATTTAAGTGTCAAATAATTTTTGAAGGCAGATGAAATAGTTGATAAGACACTACGGAGATTTCATCCTCATTTGGTGAGGACTTTAGATCTGGTTCGGGTTTCCTATAAAGCAAAATATAATTAATTACACATCTCAATAAGTGAGAGAGAGAACATTAAGGCTAGTCGTTAGGTGTAATGCGTAGTATAGTAGCATATGGAGTTTTAGAATTTAAGATTATAAAATTCATCATTTTAACTTAAATCGGATGGTTGGAGGCATGATGTGCGTCTAGATCTGGTTTATCATCCGGCCATGTGGTCCCAATTAACTCGGAGGAGGTATCGACGACGAAGGATCCTTAACACATGGGTTATGTTGTCAAGAAATCTTTGTAGACTGGGGTGATACAGGAGATAGGCTTAAGTCTACCTTAGGCGATAAATTTTTTTCCTATCAAGTATATCCTATGATTCACAACTCAAGAATTTGAGCATACGCTCGTGATCATAATATAATGGAGTCTTATTGGCCAAACCCGTCGAGAGAACTACATATAGCTCATGTAGCTCTTTGGCCGCCATGCAGTAAGAGGACAGCCACATCCTTACTAGCAAGAGATTGGTTGAGTGAAAATAATAGAACACATTTTGACTGGCTCTTTTGAGCTAGAGTTTTCTTAATTTGTCACCAATTGGGAAGGTGGATATATTATGTTTAAGCAATGATAGAATTTTATTTAAACAATTTTTAGATTGACACTCAATTTGAGTTGGATTTGATTTGAAAAATTGATTAATTTGAATATGTTTAAGAGCTTTAGATCCTGTCAACTCTATTTAGCTAATAAAATTAGATATCGTCACATAAATCAATTTCTGAGATATTTTCAGTTGAAATTTTATAATAAATTTTAGGTTTTGTTAACTCGACCTAATCCCAAGACTAAGAACCATGCAGATTTTTAACACTTGAATTTAAGCATTCAACATATGTGGGCTCTCATGTGTATCTAAGAATTCCTTAACTAGCTTCTTCTGACTGTTGTGAATCTAGTGGCATAGAAAATATTGTAAATTGATCTAGTATCTAATTAGATTTTTTATATTAATATTTAATTAATTCCAATTTAGCTGTGCAGTCTTTTCAGACATTAAAATTTGCACTTTAAATCTCTATTCGCATGTGTATTTATAGCTTAGATAATTTCATCTAATTAATGAAAGCAGATTAGAAATCATAATTAGAATGAAATTTTTTATTTTTGGATTGAAGAAAAGTTCCTTCATTTTGCAAACATTTACTTTTTATGTCTTACTCTCATGTAGAATTACATATCCAGTGACAATCATTTGAAAGTTTGTACAAGCTTTGAATAAGAATATATTCATTTTAGATATGTTTAATGAATTTATTTTTATTTAAGCATTTGCATGTATTTTGAAATTTTTGACCCAAAAAAGTGACAGCTATAAGATATATGTGAGACATACTTCATGTTGTTGTATTCATACAAGTTTATATGTATGAAGTTCACCTAAAAGAAAGCTTCAAGCCTTTCTAATTTTATCATTTAAGGACTTTTCACATTTTCTACAACAAGAGTTGTTAGACCTAATTTAGATTCATTCTTAACTTCATATCAAATTTCTTATTTATTTGAAAATTAGACTTCAAATTTATTGCAAGTTTATTACGTGTTTAGTATTAACTTTCTTAAGTTTCACTTGCATTTATTTTGATAATAAACATGGAACAATTGTTGTGATATATTTTACATATGTTGTTAGTTTAATTATAAGTGGGTCCCACAAAGATGACTTTCCTTTCCTATAAATAAGGCTAAGAGGGGGAGTTGCCTTCCATATCATTTGTTTAAAAAAAACTTCATAGCCATTAAAGATTTTGAAGAAAGGAAGGGAATTTGTTTGTGTTTAAAGTAAATATTTTACTTCATTATTATATTTCTCTCGTTTTTTTAGTTTCTCTTTTAAGTATTCTCCATTTATTTTTTCTTTAATTTAATGTCTACCTTCATATTTATTATGCATTTTTTTATTTGATTTAAGTTTAAATGATTTTCATTTAAGTTTGCTTAAGTCTCAAATTTAATCCAAAAAATAGGCATAATTTGATAATTCTCATCCATGTAGAGCATCGAGTGTTTTGCTCTCTGCACTAATGAGAGAGTGGTCTTGACACCACAATCTTCTTCTGGCACTCGCTACCCCCTATGGGGCATTAGAGTGATCTTGAAACCTGCATAAAGATAAACACAATGCTATATATATATATATATATATATACATATATTCATTTATTTTTCTCTCTTTTTTTTTTCTAAGTCTAGAATTTTGTAAAAATTTTTGCCAGGGAGAGTGACATCTTAACAGATGTTAGCTTGCCTATTGAGTGCTGTAATGGTATATTACAGTGTTTCAATTATGCCCATGGGGCATTAGTCTTGGAACTACAAAAAAAGGCAAAACATATATATATTTTCACATTCACATTTCTGATTCTTGGGTAGCGGGGTCTTGCGAAAGGAACATAAATATATATATTCCACACACTTCCATACTCATCCACCAATTGCATTTTGAAATCTCTTATTTTGGATGAGAGAAGAGGGGAGAGAGGAAATATTTTTTTCTTCTTTGTTTCTTTTAGAATGAGAGAGAAGAGAGAGAGAGAGAGAGAGAGAGAGAGAGAGAGAGAGAGAGAGAGAGAGAGAGAGAGATCATTACTAATAAGGAGAAACATCAAGATAATAAGAGTTTGCCATTTGAACAAACAAGGATTTGAAGAAATTCAAAAGCTTCAACATAAACAAAATAGTTACTATTAAATCGATGGGATAATGATGATGAAACAAGATTTAGTAAAAGAAAGCGAGGAGAAAGGAGAGAGAAAAGAGTCAAAGAAAGAAAAAAAAAACAAAACATGAAGATAAATGCCCAGTTTGACCTCTATGAAGTGGAAAAGATTGGGTTTAGCCATGCAATGGCTAGAGTAAAACACAAGAGCTAGAGAGGAAGGATAAAGATCCACATATATCAGCCAAGATAGCACGAGCAGAGAATGAGAGAGGGAGTGAAGAAAAGAAAAGGGAAATCCCCTTTTCAGTTTGGAATCCCAGGGGAAATCCAGAAAGTTTCCTTGTGGTTTTGGAGAATGAAGAGGGGAGTCCTCTGCCTTGTAGTTTAAAGAAGGAGGAGGGAAGTCCTTGCATGGGAATGGTTGTCCGTTTGGCTGCATGAAGGCTTCATGCAAAAGAGTTTCGGAAGAGCAGGTATGATCGTTAAGAAGGATAGGTTCACTTAGGGTTAAGATTAGATTTAGGTTATCAAATTAATTTTTTATTGCTTAATCAGCTTTAATGTGAATTTTATGCTAACCTCAACATAGGTTTGATATATATATGTTGATTCAAGATTATTTTGTTATTCCAAATGCAAATGGTGTTAGTTTTCAATCGGTCGTTTAGTTCAAGTCGGCGTCAAATTGAGTCAATTTCAATTCAAAATGTGCATCATCTCTATTGACCGCTCGATATTCATGCAGACTCATTCAAATTGAGTGTGAATAGTCTCACTTGATAGATTTTAATATTTTGAAGCTAATGGTGTAATCAATTTCATGAACAGATGCCATTTGGTTTGCATTGGTGCCTCTTGATATGTGATGTTGATACTCACTTGATTGGTTGATCATTGAGTTATGCAATATTTATATTCTAACCAGTTTTGATATTCTAAACATGATGGCGAAGTCCATTCATCGATCAGAGGTCATTTTAGTTGATTTTGGCGACATCTAGTGTATTTCAACCTCGATTTGCGCACTATCACTTCTGATTTTTTGACATTTTCACAGACTCATCCAAATTAAGTGTGAACAATCTCATTTAATATTTTTCAATATTTTAAAGCTAACGACGTGATCAATTTCATGAACAGAGGTCGTTTGGAACTCGTCCCGACTCCCGATGCTTTCATTGACATATTGATAGCTTCGATTTCTTAATCGGTTGATCATTATGAATATTTATATATCAATTTTCAACATTGATGTGATGGAGAAGTCCGTTCGTTGATTGGATGTCGTTTCGACTATTTTCGATGATGTTGAGTGCATTTTGAGTCCGATTTTACTTTATCACTTTGAAGTCAATTAGACTTGTGGATCGACTTATGACATATGTGTGGAGGTCATACCCCAACAAATATGATTCACATGGGAGAGTCACATTTGTTGAAACAGACCCTTTGGGGCCACATAAAGATCATTTTAAATTGATTGCACTACGAGCTTTTGGAAGAATTTTTTATTAGTATGATGCATTATTTAGGACATTCTAAATGATGAGATTGACCGATTTGTCATAATCGACTTGTTGGATAGATAAGAGTTTTTACACCATTTACTCTCTACTTCAATTACTTTGCTGAAGATCTCTTTCTTTTATGTCATTGTAGATTTAAATTTCCTCCAACCCTAGCTTCGTGCTTGGTTGAGTTTGATGGAGGAATTTGTTTTTATTTTGATGAAGGATTCTTGAGAATCGGTTTATCTCTTGATCATTTGAAATTCCTTCTCTTTAAGTTTGTGGACTTGATGAAAAGACTTGTCCATATTGACTTGTTAGGAAGTATATGTATGTCATGAATCCTATGCTTGCTACTTTGATAGATTCATTGAAGGGTACATACAGATGACCCAGCCTTCCAGCTTATATTAGGTCTTTGTTGAGTTATCAGTGCAGCGATGTGTGCTTTAACAGACTGAATAATCATGAAATTCCTTTAGTTCGTCCATCGACTTTGTATGAACTATGGAATTACTTCCTGGTCCTGCTACGCTTAAGGACTTGATGAGATTGGCTTGATGTGCTTTGAGTTTGATCAAATCATTTAAAAGTAAATTTGAGATATCACCCTACGAGCAATATATAGATTGATTTGAAATAGCACTAAATTGAGAGTTTTCTCATATTGTCTTGACCCATCGATCAAGTAGAAAGATCTCTTAGATCCTGGTTGCTTGTAATCACTAACTTAATTTAGTTTGAAATGAATTAGAATATATTTGGCTTGAATCAAAATATATTCGAGGATCTCATCTTATAACATGACGTTAACTCAAATAAACTTAACATAAACTAAAAAATGCCCCTTGTATTGCAATGAGAATTTTAAAGCACTTTTAGAAGAACTTTTAAGATGAAAAATATACAAATACATCAATATTTGAATTGATATGCTCTTAAGAGGGTTTTAATATATAACATTGATTTCATCTATGTATAGAAATCTAAAATGCCCCCTGTGTAATAGGAGAATTTTCATAGAAAAGTTTTTCATTTGGAGTATGTTTATTTAGGGATCTCAGCATGAAGCACGATATCGACCTAAATAGATATACTAAAAAAATATTCCCTATCTTGCAAGATGATTTCTATTGTACTTCGGGAATGTATTCCTCATGTATAATATTTTTTCAAGTATCGACCATTAATTGGCAGCATTGGTCTTTCACCATTTAGGTCAATGAGTTGGTATGCCCCTCCTTGATACACTTTTCAATGACAAAATGGCCTCCCAATTAGGCTCAAATTTGCCACCAAATTTTTG
Source organism: Cymbidium sinense (assembly GCA_021442155.1). NCBI lineage: Eukaryota > Viridiplantae > Streptophyta > Magnoliopsida > Asparagales > Orchidaceae > Cymbidium > Cymbidium sinense. Next base: position 163,740,583 of record CM038221.1, on the reverse strand, counting down.
ATTAGATAATTGGTCTTCTCACAGACTAATTCTTCTTTTGAAATGTTGAGGCGCGCATTATGGTCAAAAGTGACATTTTGCTCGATAAACCTCCAAATTTTGATGAGCTTATAATCTAACTTCATCAAATGTGTCGAGTTCCTCCATTCTCAAATGAGCATTTTGATCTTTAGTTAGATTGTATTGGATGGCTACTTGAAGTGAAGGCAACTCAACAAGCAAAGAATTTACTTGTTCAAATACCAATGAATATGAAGTGGCTTTAGTTGGCGTCTTGTAGGTGGTTCACGACCATAATGTCTCAATTAGTTTAGTATGTCATTCTTTCTTATTTTTAGTAAGGATCTTCTTGAGCAGTTTGACCAACATCTTGTTGAAGGCTTTTGCCAAACTATTTGCTCTTAGATTGTATATTAAAGAGTATCGCCAATCAATTTTATATCGATCAACGAATCTATAAATCTTTACACTTTTGAAAGCTATGCCATTATCAGAAATTATTTGATGCGACATTCCAAATCTATAGACCACATTATGCGTGAAGAAATTGATCACTTGGTGAGTAGTAACTTCTTTAAATGGGGTAGCACCTCGGAGAAATAGTCGTCGGATGAAGCGATGTCCATGATCAATTGATCCAATTACATCTGTACCCCAGCATTCGAATGGCCAAGATGCTATTGTTGGGTGTAGTGGATTTGGTGGTTGATGGATTATATTCCCATGTACTTGGCATTCATGACACTTCTTAGCATGATTGATACAGTCTCTCACCATAGATGACCAATAATATCCTATCATTTTGATCTTTACTATCATCTTGGGACTTGTCTAATGTGCACCACAAAGTCCTTCATGAACTTCAACCATCACTTTACTAGCTTCATCTACATTTAGGCCTCATAGCCACATTTATTCAAAGAATCTATATAGAGTATTGTTAATGAAAGCATAACACAACATTCTCTTCTCAATTTAAGTTATCAGTGATTTATTGTTTGGTAATTTGCCTTCTTTAAAATAGTTGATGAAGGGTTACCTCCAATCATGTGGCTCTTCTACAATAAGGGTTTCGCACTATTTTTTTGAAGCAACGTCAGGCTTAGCTCTTCTTGGTATAACTCCTTGTTGATTTTGGGGAGTATGAGGAGCAACCTGAGTCACATCCTGTTGGGTCAAATTTGATAACGCTTCTACCTGTAGGGATTGATACTTTGATTGCTCTAGAACTCATTGAGTAAATATACCGATCATGACATAATCATTATTCATACTTGTCATCTCCTTAGCTAATTTTGCTAAGCAATCGATTTTACTATTCTCGGATCGAGAAGCTCTAGTTAGTGTGATATTTGGTATTTTCTTCATAAGCTCGAGAACTCGCTTGTGATAGAAAGCTAAATTAAGTTTGTTGATTTTATATAGGCCAAGTACTTGATTTATAATAAGCTGAGAATCGCCAAAAATATGCAAATTTTGGATGCCTATGAAAATAGCTTCTTCAATACTAATGCTACATATCCAACCTCATTATTAGTTCTTAGCTCGATCAATTCATATGATTGTCTCATTATCCCTCATTCTAGTATTATACAGGCGATGCCAATTCCTGCTCTTGCCCTTAGGAAATTTAGAGATTTGACTTGCTAGATCAATGAGGCTCCATCAAAGTACATTTTCTAAATTTGTAATTTTTCCCTTTTATGAATGAGCATAATTTGCTCATCAGACAAATCATCATTAAGAGAAGAGTCTGCTGGGATGGGATGTGAAGCAAGAAAATCTGCTAAGACTTGTCCCTTCACTATTTCTGTGATATGATATGTAAAAAAAGATCGCCCATCTTGCCAAGCAACCTATCAACACTGGTCTTGTCATCGAGCACTTCAGCGGATCGATCCTTGAGATGATGGTAATCTTGTGAGCTAACATATAATGATAAAGCTTTTGGACCATAAAGATCAGTGCCAAACAGTGCTTCTCTATCAGAGAGTATCTCATTTTTGCTCTTATTAATCTTCGACTGATATAATAAAGAACATTCTCTTTATTTTTCTCATTGTGTTTTGCCAATAATGCCTCGAGAGACTCTTTTAATGCACCTATGTATAGAATGAGGGACTTCTCACGAGTAGGCGCTGTAAGGATTGGTGGATTTAACATATAGCTTTTAATGATATTGAAGGCTTCTTGGCACTCCTTCTTCCATTTGAATGAAGCATCCTTCTTCATCAATTTTGCAAATGGTTGACATCATCGTGATAGGTTTGATATAAATTATCGGATGAATGCAAGAACGAAGTTGACATAAACTTTTCGGTGGAGGCATCTCCACGATTACCTTAATTTTAGCAGGATCAATTTTAATTCTCTGTGACATACAATATACCCCGAGAATCTTTAGAGGACACTCCAAATGCATATTTTAGATAATTCATCTTGAGATCATATTTTCTAATTCTCTCCAATACAATTCTCAAGTCTTCAAAGTGATTTTCACGATTTAAGCTTTTCATCATGAAATTGTCAATATATTATTCCACTTTTTGGTGAATCAACTCATCAAAAATATACATCATGACTCTTTGGTATGTAGCTCCAGTATTTTTCAACCAAAGGACATGACTGTGTAATAGATGCCAAAAAGTGTTCTGAATGATATATGTATTTTATCTTCAAGTGTCATTTTGATTTGGTTGCATCCCGATGATCCATCCATGAATGAGAATATGTCATAGTTGAAGTGTTGTCCACTAGTAGTTCTGATATTGAAAGTGAAAAGTCATCTTTTGGGTAAGCCTTATTTAAGTCCCAAAAATCAATGCAGAGATGGATTTGACCATTCTTCTTCTAACTAGGACAATGTTGGCTATTCAATCTGCATACTTCTCCCGAATGAAGCATGCTTCGATTAGTTTCTTAGTTTCTGCAATTACCTATTCTTCAATCTCCAATATCATTTGCCTAGGAGCTTGCTTAACAGACATAGTATATGGTTTAATAGCTAGTTTATGAACTGCTACATCACGGGATAAGCCCAGGATTTCAGAATATGTCCAGGCACAATAATCCCTGAATTCACAAAGTAGCATTTTTAGCTCTTCAACTTTCTCATCAGGTAGAAAGGCACTGACGAAAGTTGGACGGAGATCATCCTCAACTCCTAGGTTGATTTCTTTGAGTTCATCCATAGTAGCTATTTGTCCCTCATCTTCGAGTTCTTCAGGTGCGGGCTTGACTTCTACTTCTTCATCATTTTTAAGAAGAATTTCATGGGAATCATTTTCTTCATCACTATTAATCTCAATCTCAGCTTCTATTTTATTATAACAAACTCTATTTTGATGAGATTTGTGGATGAACCTAAGACCTTTAGTGATAAACTTATTACTTCTTTGTGATTCCTGAGGACTTCTTTGGTTCCACATCTTGTTAAAGATTTGAGTTCTATCTTTAGTAGTTCCAATATGAATTCCAAGCTTATGCATGATTCTTCATAATTTTTATAGATAGTATATTGGTATTCTTGTTGGCACAATCTCATCATAATTTTTATGTTGAGTAGGCTGATCAAAATTATGAGGCTAAGACTCTTCAGATTTGTAAAATAGAGTTCTTGTTCCATCACTCTTGCTCAATGGCGACACATAGAATGTTATCAATTTTTCAATATTATGAACATCCAGTGGAATAATTTGTTTGAAGTATTGCTGAGGGATGGGTATAATTTTGAAGGAGTCCTTTGATTCTACCAAGTGAGCTATCCTTCTTGATGCAACCCTCAGAACTATATTTTCATAAGTAGATTCAAAGTCATAGTCTGAATCTGAATCACTTATTTCATACTTTGCCTTTTCTGAAAGCTTAAAAATTCTCTTGGGTTTAACAGAAATATCTTCTTTTTATTGTGTGTCAGTTCCCAAATGAGGAACTGATCTTCTTGACTTAGGTGTAAAGTCAAGTGCTTTAGGGAGAATTGACATTGCATTCTTCCTTCCTCTTTGCTTCTGCTCCTTGACTTTATGAAATTATTTTTTAGTTCCTGAAGTGGATGCTACCGCTTCAGGAGGCTCTGTTGGCTTAGGCTCTTTGAGGATGAAGTACATTGCATCTTCATAAAGCTTTGCATCATTGACGGCTAGGAATTCTGAATTCTTCTCCATCTTTTAGATACTTCATATATTAATGCATAGTTGATGGGATCATTCCATACTCATGCAGCTATGGTCGACCCAAGAGAACTCTAAATGATGTATCGACATTGATTACATGAAACTTGGCTTCTATATATAAATCCCTGAACTTGAGCGGGAGAATAAAAGAACCCAGAGTTTTCTGCCCTTTTTTATTAAAATCATGAATCATAAACTTATCTCTCCCAAGATGTTGGATATTAAGTGACAATCCTTTTAAGACTTTTAGACTCATAAGATTGATAGAAGAACTTGGATCAATCAATATTTGACTGATCGAGATGCCATCACTCTCCACGATAATATATAAAGGACGGTTGTGATCCGCTTCTCCCAACATAAGATCTTCCTCAAAAAATGTGATTACTGGGAGATCTTGAGTTTGCAATACTTTAGTCATGCATTTTTCAGCAAAGTAAGCTTCATAACTTTACTAGACAAGATACACCATTATCTTCTTCATCTGATTCATCAATGCGAAATTTAGGCATAAAGTCTATAAGCCTAAATGGTTGTCTTTCTGACTAGTGATATTCTTCTAAATTGTTAATGATCTTTTGAGTTGTAGTTCTCTTCTTGATCTTCTTTTCTTATGCTTCTTTGATTTATGAGGCACATTTAGTAGCTTCTCTCTTTGTGAAGTAACCTTATCGATCTTGAAGCCTAAATATTTTATTTAAGCATCTCTCTTAAGTCCAATATAGATTCAAGTAGTGATTTTCACTTAACACTAGGGACATCTTTTAGCTACTTCAGCATTTTCATGGTCTTTTTGGAGACTATTATTTCCCATTCTTTAGGCTAAACTAATTTCTCCTTCTTTTTATCTTTACTGGATGATGTGGAAGAGGATGTAATCATCATTGTGGACTCTCTTTTTGGCTTGATTAGAATAGATAATGTAAATTCACCTCACCGATATTTTCTTTCTAACCAATCCTTAAAGAAATAATAATCTTTGATAGGATGACTGATCATCCGATAATAGGGACGATAATTTAGATTACTGACTTGATCAACTTCTTTAGGCTTTTTAATTTCTGGTAATTGTAGATCAGCTTTAACTGCTTACCGAAACAATTTGGCCACACTATCTCTTTTAAAGGAATAATCTTTATCATCTTTTTCTTAAGAGATGGCCGCATTTATTTCTCATCTCTTTTTGCTTGTTTCAGACAATCCCCATCATTTAGAAAATTTTGAGGATTCTCATTGCCTCATAATACCAGTTTTGGTTGTGAATTAGAATAGACAGACTTCTTTCCCTTATCATCATTATACATCAACTATTTTTCTTTATCCACATTATATATCACCCGCTTTTCACCATTTGAGCTATAAAAAGTGGCATACATTTTGTTTCTTATTGATTTTGAAGTTTGTTTCTCTTTGCTTTATCTACATAGATTTTATACTTAAAGCGATTCAGCTTTTCAAATTTAGCCACCCTATCAAGCAAGTCTTGAAATATTACAATCAATGTCATACATAAAAATGGTGTTATCTTATCATCCATATTGTCCATTAGCAATTTGATCGCATATTCTTCCTCCAACTATTGCTCGCACTTCATACTTAGGTTATGCCAACGACTTATAAATTTTATCACTGACTCGTCTTTTCTTCTTTTCAGTAAGGCAAGGTCAGCGATTGTGATTTTCTTTATTGCACTGGTGAACCTCTTCATGAATATAGCTTCTAATTTAGCAAAAGTTTTAACCGAATCATTTGGCAATTCTGCATATCACTCGGAAGCAGCTGAAGTAATGCTACTAACGAACTAATGGAAAAGCAATGTCATTCCCTCATATGTTACCACAAGTAGCTTAAATTAGGCTAAATGTTGCCTTGGATTACCAAGCCCACAGAAAGTATTAAATTTTGACACTGAGTAACCTTTCGAGTACGACACTTGATCATATTCGGCTGGGTAAGGGCGACCCTTACTCACCAGCTTTTTAGCTGCTCTGAGGCTATGACTACCTTTATCTTTTCATTGATTATCATTTCTAGTTTAGCAACTATTATCGTTCTTGATGTGCTAGCTATATTTTGAATTATCGGCTGAAGAGGTAGCTGGTTAACTTTATTCCTCGCTATATGTGTAGCATGTACTATAGGAGCTTGAGGTACCTAAGTGATTGGTGGTATAGAAGTTGTATTATTATTATTACTTGATTAGCGGACAGACAAGTGCATTTGATGTGATATTCTTCTATAACATCTCCATCATGATGTTCATTTGTACATCATATCATTCATCATAGTACCAAGCTGTGCAATTTCCTTGTCTTTGACTTTCATTTGACACTGCATTTCTCTTTGCTCTATAACTAGCGCCACGGCATCAACAAGCACATGCACTTCTTCTTCTTCTATTTCTTTTTGTTGTTTCACTCCTTGCTCATCTTTAGGGGAAGAGCTTGACTGTCCTTCTCCTTGTGCATTAGGGACATTGTTGTTGGGATTACGATTATAAAAGCGTGTACATGATCATTTTCCGTTCAACCATATAAATAGCTTCAATGCCCATAATCTCTTTTTCATTCTGGTCTTCTTCTTCTTCTTCAGTAGAGATTGAAGATTCATCTTCTATTTGTTTTTGTGAAGATTCTTCTTCATAAACGAATTGTTCGATCCATGTTCTTTGTGATGGTCTTTGGTGGATAGTCATCACGACCATATACGACTTACTTCCATAGTGTCCTCTTCATCACCTTCTTCTTGCACATGAATTTACGATGTTCCAAATGGATCTTTGGTTCTGTCAACAAACACTTCTTCTATTAAAGGACTGCGATCGAAGTCAACTTTCTCTTGTGAGGGTGAATCTGTTCTATAATGGGATCCCCTAGAGGATTCTCCAGGGTGTCGACTATCATGTCTTTCATCAATGATATCCCTTCTTTTGGGTATCCACTTCTGATGAGTTATTTTCGGGATGGATTTCTGAGTATATGTATCATATGTCACACCTATTTTATTCTTCAAGATTTCATTACGGAGCCTTGGCGTCCATACCTGCTTATCCTTTCAGAGGACATTTATTTCTTGGACGGGTTTGAGTGTCGCTCGATGCTCAAAGCATACTTGGCTCGAGAATTTACGAAGAGATGTCAACCTCCGGTGGAGCTTGATATTTTCATCACCACGACCTCTTAAATCTTCTTTTCATTAAGCCTCGTCCCGGCTACTTTGAGAACTTTGTGTATTCATATAGTGTTTGATCTCTTGTGGTGGTGGAGCTTTGGTTGGTTCTAAAATGACTTTTACTTCTAGAGCTATTCCTTTACACACATTATTGTCAAAATTATGTGGTAGAAATACTACTTACGGTGTGCTTGTTCACTAGGTCATTCAAAGGATCTGGGTTAACATCATTTCTCTTTATTCTCTATGTTCTAGTTAATTTGCTTCCAATGAAGAAGCTTCATGATCATGCTTTTTAGGTACAAAAGGTTCAATCCATCAGCTGTACCACGAGGCATTAAAGACACAATTTTCCCACTGATGATTCTTTTCATCAAGAGGGCTTTAGATTGGCCTAGCTTTTTGAAAACTGAAGTTCTCTATCGGGAGAACTCCTTGACAGTGGTTGGCTATTAAACTAATTGACGAACATGGCAAGTAGGAGCTTCAGTAACTTGAGGTCTTCCAGCATGGCCTTGGACGAATGTACCACGATTGGGTACTTCAGGAGTTGCAGATACGATAACCTGGAAACTCAAGCTATCAAATTGAATTGTAGCTCCAACATCTCCTGTGTTGATGGCATTTAGGCGGATGTTACACCATTCCCAATTGAATGGTGAAAAGTGCTCAGATCCATTCTACAAAAGTGAAAGATTGGGATTAATTAACAATTATTATTTCACCACATACTTTCAAAATGCGCACTGAGAACAAAATAATAATAATAATAAAATGTACTATATAGAATAATTCATTCGATATAGAGCCTTATACATTTGTAATTTAAGTTTATTACACATTTTTGAATTTTCAAAAATTTCATTGTTACTATAGCACATATATGACTAGCCAAAGATGGAAAGAGAATCTTGTCTAGGAATGCCAAATCTGGGCTCCAAAATTCAACGACCTCTCGACAATCAAGAGTGATTTAAGTGTCGATGTAATTTTCAGAAGGCAGATGGAATAGTAGATAAGACACAACCAGAGATTTCGTTCTTATTTAGTGAGAACTTTAGATCTAGTTCCAAATTTCCTATGGCGCAAGCCCCTATAGTTAATTACCCCTCTCAATAAGTGAGAAAACTTTCGATTAAGGCTAGTCGTTATAAGCTTAATGTAGCATAGTAGCGATATAGAGTTTTAGAATTTAAGATTATGAAATTCATCATTTAAACCGGATGGTTGGGGGGGTGAGCGTGCATCGAGATCTCATGGTTTCATCATCCGCCATTGGTCCTAGTACGTCACGGGGAGTTAATCAACACGAAGGATCCTTATCATACATGAGTTACATCATCCAAGAAATTCTTGTAGACCTAAGGTGGTGTTTGTCTAAGGAGACAAGCTTAAGTCTATCCTAACTGATAGATGGTTTTTTACCCTATCAAGTATATCCTAAGTTCCAACTCAAAGGGCAGAGCCATTGGGGAGTCGTGATCGTAATATAATGGAGCTTTACTAGCCAAGCCACCCGATCAAAGGACTTTGGTCATAACATCATATGGGATAGCTGGTCAATGACACGGTCATGTCTACTTAGCAGAGGTGGTTGAGAGTGAATATAATAGGACACTTGATTTGACAATGACTCCTTTGTGAGCTAGAGTTTTCTTAATTTGTCACCTCCGATAAATAATTACGGAAGGTAGATAGATTATGTTTTGCTTTAAGCTTTTAATAATGAAATTTCATTTAAACAGTTTTTAGATTAACACTCAATTTGAGTTAGATTTGATTTAAAAATTGATTAATTTGAATATGTTTAAGAGATTTAGATCTTTATCAACTGTTTAGCTATAATAGAAGATTAGATATTGTCATAATTAGTTTCTTAGATATTTGAGATGAAATTTTTTATAATAGATTTTAGGTTTTGTTAACGGACCTAGTCCAAGACTAAACCGTAGCAACCCAGTGACATCCTCAAATGAATTTAAGCATTCAACATAGTGTCGGGGCCCGTGTGTATATTCCTTAACTAACCTATTTTGTTCACTTGTACAAAGTGTTGTGAATTTGATGGCGTAAAAAATATTGTAAATTGATCTAGTATCTTATTAGATTTTTCAGATATTTAATTGATTCCAATTTAGTCTGCACAGCCTTTTCAGATATTAAAATTTGTACTTTAAATCTCTATGTCCGAGCACATGCATGTATTTATAGTTTAGATAATTTCATCTAATTAATGAAAGCACTAATATTAGAAATCATAATTAGAATGAAATTTCTTTTATTTTTGGATTGAAGGAAAGTTCCTTCATTCATGCAGCATTTACTTTAGTGTCGCATTCTGTCTGCTTGTACAAAGATTTGCAGATCCGTGACGATCATTTGAAAGTTTGTACAAGCTTTGAATAAGAATATATTCATTTTAGATATGTGTAATGAATTTATTTTCATTCAAGCATTTGCATATATTTTGGAAATTTTGACCCAAAGGAGTGACCACTATAAGATATGTGCGAGGGTCTACTTCATGCAGTTGTATTCATACAAGTTTATATGTACGAAGTTCACCCAAAAGAAAGTTTCAAGCCTTTCTAATTTTATCATTTAAAAATTTTTCACATTTTCTACAACAAGAGTTGTTAGACCCAATTTAGATTCATTCTTAACTTTATATCAAATTTCTTATTTATTTGAAAATTAGATTTCAAATTTATTGTAAGTTTATTATGAGTTTAGTATTAACTTCCTTAAATTTCACTTGCATTTATTTTGATAACAAACATGGAACAAGATTGTTGTGATTTGTTTTACATATATTGTTAGTTTAATTATAAGTTGGTCCCACAAAGATGGCTTTCCTTTCCTATAAGTAAGGCTAAGAGGGGGAGTTACCTTTCATATCATTTGATTAAAAAAAACTCCATAGCCTTTAAAGATTTTGAAGAAAGCAAGGGAATTTGCTTACATTTAAAGTAAGGATTTTACTTCATTATTATATTTCTCACGTTTTTTTAGTTTCCCTTTTAAGTATTCTCCATTTATTGTTTTCTTTAATTTAATGTCTACCTTCATATTTATTATGCATTTTTTATTTGATTTAAGTTTAAATGATTTTCATTTAAGTTTGCTTAAGTCTCAAATTTAATCCAAAATTAGGCATAATTTGATAGCCCATCCCATGAGAACTACATGGAGAGTTTTAGCTTTCTGCTACTAATGAAGCGTGGTGAGTGTTTTAATGACACCACAACCTTCTCTCTTGCCACATGGGGCATTAGTCTTGAAACATAAATAAATACAATGCAATATATATATATATATATATTCATTTATTTTTCTCTTCTCTTCTTTTTTTTTCTAAGTCTAGAATTTTGTAAATATTTCGACATTGAGTTATAGTGACATATGATGTTGTTCTTTCGACACCCTATTGTGTAGTGGTGTCTCGACTGACCGTCTTCGCACTACGATGAGGGAATTAGCGTACCTAAAAAGACAGAAATATATGTATTTTCACATTCACATTTTCTCGCGCTACGCCCATGGCATTAGTGGGTCTTAACCTGCACAAGCACAAATATACAATATTCCACAAACTTTCATACTCATTCACCAATTTCATTTTGAAATCTCACTTCTTATTTTGGATGAGAGAAGGAGAGGGAGAGAGAGGAAATATTTTTTTTCTTCTTTTGTTTCTTTTGTGAACCCGAAAGAGAGAGAGAGAGAGAGAGAGAGAGAGAGAGAGAGAAAGAGTTTTTCCTTTTTTTTTTCTTTTGCTGTGAACCCGAAAGAGAGAAAAGGAGGGAGAGAGAGAGAGAGACGTCATTACTAATAAGGAGAAACATTAAGATAATAAGAGTTTGCCATTTGAACAAACAAGGATTTGAAGAAATTGAAAAGCTTCTAACATAAACAAATAGTTGGTACTATTAAATCTGATGGTGATAATGATGATGAAGCAGGATTTAGTAGCAGCCGTGAAAGCAGAGGAGAAAGGAGAGAGAACCAAAGAGTCAAAAAAAAAAAAGAAAAAAAAAAAACATAAACACAAAACATGAAGTTGGAAATGCCCAGTTTTGACATCCTGTGAAGTGAAGGTAGCCCGCAAGATTTGGTGTAGCCATGCACTGGCTAGAGTAAAACGTAAGAGCTAGAGAGGAAGGATAAACATCCACATATATCGGCCAAGATAGTACGCACAGAGAATGAGAGAGGGAGTGAAGAAGAGAAAAGGGTTTCCTTGCGGTTTTGGAGAATGAAGAGGGGAGTCCCTGCCTTGCGGTTTGGAGAAGGAAGAGGGAAATCCTTGCTGAGAACGGTTGGCCGTTCGGTTGAGTGAAGGCTTCGTGCGAAAGGTGGGAGTTCGCTGGGAAGAGGGTTTGGGTTTGCTGCGCGAAGAAGGATAGGATCGGTCGGTTCATTTAAATTTATTTTTTATTGATTAATCGACTTTAATGTGAATTTTACGCCGACCTCAATATAAGATTGATATATATGTTGATTCAAGGTCATTGCATTGTTAAACAGTAGTTTTCGCAAATGGAGCCGTTTGGTTGAAATTGGATGAGTTATTCAATTCAAAATATGTGTCGCCGTTTTCGACAGCTCGACATTCATGCAGAATCGTCTAAATTGAGTTTGAATAGTCTCACTTGATAGATTTTGACATTTCGAAGCTGACACAATCAATTTTGAGCGGTGTTCGTTTGGTTTACGTGGCTTCGATCTCGATGCAGCGTTGATGACTGATCGCTGATCTGGGTTGATCATCAAGTTGTGCAATATTTATATTCTGACCAATTTCGATGTTTTGAACGCGATGACGAAGTTGCTTTGTCGATCGGATGTCATAATGGTTGATTTTGGCGACGTCTAATGTATTTCAGCCTCGATTTGCACCTTGTCACTTCTGATTATTCGACATTTGCACAGACTCGTCCAAATTAAGCGCAAACAATCTCATTTAATAGTTTTCGATGTTTGGAATGATCAATTTCGTGAATGGAGGTCGTTTGGACCTCGCCTTCCCTCCCATATGCTGTCGGCATTATAACGATTTAATCGGTTGATCATTAGATTATGAAATATTTATATCTTGACCAATTTTGATGTTTTGAACGTCCGTTCATCGATCGAAAGTTGTTTCGACCATTTTTGATGATGTCCAGTGCATTTTGAGTCCCGATTTGCGCTTTATCCAAAGTCCGAATTAGACTTTGTGGGACTCGACGACACATATGTGGAGGTCAACACCAAGCAAGCAGGGAAGTCAATCTGGCCACCAAATTATATCAGCAATTTGTGATAATTCTTCCTCGATTCCAAATCTGTCTAAATGGTTATGTATGAGGAAGCCTTTGAAATAATTAACTTTTTGATTATAAAAACTTCCAAAGAACATAATTTCATCTACTTGCTACAATTGGTTGTGCTATTTCAGTTAAAAATTTCTCCATTAACAGTTTTAAGCTTCTATCTACACTTCTAAGCATTCTGAAATTAATAAAAGGAGAAGGAATGATTAAGATGGATTTTTCTATCTCAATCTCCTCCTGTGGGTGTTGATTCTGTGAAGTTCTTTATTTACAAAAATCACTAAGGTAATGCTCAGATTGCTTAACTGGAACCCAACAATGAGTAAAAGATATTAAAGGTTAAGCCTAAAAAACTGTCTTAGAAGTTTTTTTAATGACGGTTTTGAAGCTCAAATTCATCAAGAGAAAACTTCAAGGGGTGTGAAACAAATCCTTTTTTTTCATCCTATGATAGAAATAGAATATTATCAATGAAGTGAAATCCATGGAGATTAAACAGAAGCCATTAACTTTTCTCCCTCTGGCTTCAAGTGTAAGTTGTCCATTCTCAAATGGAGTCTATTCTAACTTTACTAAAAAGATGGAGGAGACTTAATAAAGCCAAAGGACTAAAATCTTTTGGCACTGTAATGTTGAGAAATAGGCAAAAATTATTTCGAATATTGAGAGCTAAAAAAAGAATTAAAAAAAGAAGAAGAAGAGAATAAGATTAGTGCTCAAAGACTGTTCTATTTTAATTTCAATCCTTCCTTTTCTGTTAATTTTAGCCCCTGTACCCTAAGGCTGTTCTTCCTCCTTATTTTGCTGTACTTTAAGCTGCTTTCTTCCTGGATAAAATTATAATTGCTCTCTTCAGTGAATGAGGCAATAAATCACATTGACGGGACGCTTACTCGATTTCCTTCTTTCAAACTTGCTTCACTAACCTCTGATCATTTGGCTTTCATAAATATAATGTCTGTTGGTTAGATTTGTCTCATCCTTATTCTCTAGAAGTTTTTGAACCTGTTAGACACCTCCATAGCTGCCTTAAAAGGTTAAGAAATCATTGTTCAGACGCTTCTTAATCGACTCTTCTATCTTCTCCTTCCTCCGGGGGACTTGACTCATTATGTTTTTTATTAACAAAAAAATAAAAGATATTTCCATCTGATTGTTTCATTGCGACCATGAAATCTTCCATAGCTCTACCAAAAATGAATCCAACTATTGCCTTCTCAAAGTTGATTTCTAGAAAGCTTTTGACTGCTAATACTGAGCATTCATGTTTACTCTTCTCAAAAGGTCAGGGCTTCCCTTACAGATACATTCAATGGGTGGTCATGTAATCATCTCCTTTTTTAAAAGAGATTTATGACTAAATCAGAGTAGCAAATTTTTCTTATACAAAAAATATTTAGCCTCACAACTAATTAACAATAATAAGCTTGAGGCTGTAGATAACACTTTCTATTTTGTGAAGGTATGACCAAGCAAGTACTTCTCCTTAAAATTTATTTTTCTTTTTTTTTTAAAAAAGGAGACTATGGTTTAAGAGTTAGTTATATTAAGTGTGCTCCTAAGAGGAAATCCCAATCATGCTTTTCATTTGACTTATGGTGCAGAATGTTGGCCAATAAAAAGAAACATAAGACTAAGTTACGTGTTATAGAGATGAGGATGATGATGTGGATGAGTGGCTTTACCCTTAGAGATAGAATGCAAAATGAGTATGTTCGGGAAAAGTTGGAGTAGCTCCAGGTAGATAAGATTAGGGAGAGTCGCCTTAGATGGTTTGATTACATAAAATCGATGTCCATGACTGATTAGAGAGTAGATGCATTAGATTTGCCTTATGTTAAGAAAGATGAGGTAGACCTAAAAGATTTGGTTAAGATGTATAAAAATGATCTTAGTATACTTGAATTAAATGAGAATTTGACACATAATGGGACACAATGGACGAAGGATTCATTCCTACCCACCTATTAAGGCTTGTTATTGTTGTTGTTGTTGTTGTTGTTGTTGTGTGTGCAAAATGTTCTTCATAGTCTAAAAAGCCCTTTAATTGATTTGATAATTGATAAACAAGAAATATAGGATAAACATAGCTTCATCGAAATCCAAATTTTTATCCAAAAAACTTAGGGCCTCTTTGGGATAAATTTTATTTTATTTTTATGTTATTTAAAAGCACATGTAGTGTTAAGTATTTTTATTTATTTTTTATTTTTTAAAATTAAATCACATCATTTTTAAAAACATTGAAAATATTTTTTTTTGGATGTCTGAGCTTTTTTAAAAATAACTATAATTACAAGACTATTTTATTTTAAAGTGAGTCCATCAAAGATGGCTAAGTTGTCTGTCTCTATTGGTGGAGATGCCACAAATGAGGCTAGCAAAGAAGAGGATTCTTTCCTGGTTGTGGGAATTGCACATTTTTAGGGTAATAGGAAGGTTAAAAATTAAAATTCTATTGAAGATCTTTTGATCAGTTCTTCTCTAGAGGTCAAGACAGTACACTTGAAGGAGATAATATGGTAGAATATAAATGTCAAGAAGGCCATGAAAGGTAGTGTGATTTATCCGCTCCTAAAAATGGCAAGAGTTAAAGATGATAAAGTAGTGGTATAGAAAGGTTATAAAGATTGTTAAAATGTCTTGATCAGTCTTTTTTTGAAGGTAACATTGAAGGGACTTTGGAGCTATTATTTTAAAAATTGGAGAAAGGAAGCTAGAGCAAATACTTTCACAATAGTAAGGAATAGAATAACCTAAGTATACTTGCGCAGCTGCCTTGTTCTCCTAATCCTCTAAAATAGGAAAGCCATTCATTCAGAATAATTCAGTTTACTATTTTATGCTGAGCGAATGTATTCAGAATAATGTAGTTTCCTATTCTTTGTCTTCACCGTATGAATATAAATATGTATACTACTGTGCATAAATGTTTGAAGAAACATATTCAAATGTCAAATCTGTTATTATGTTCACCTTCCTTCATGGGACTTGATTCAACTTGTTTTATTATATATATATATATAGAGAGAGAGAGAGAGAGAGAGAGAGAGAGAGAGATGGTCATCTGATTGAATCATTGCAGACATGACATCTTTCATAGTTTTACCAAAAATGAACCCAACCATTGCCTTCTCAAAGTTGATTTTCTAGAAAGCTTTTGACTGCTAAAACTAAAACTTCTTATCTTCTTTGAAGGTCGCGGCTTCCCTCACAGATTCATTCAATGGGCCATCAAGTTTGTTTGCTATGTGAATTCCTTTACTTTGTTTGATGCTACCATTAGTAATCAATTCAAATACTCCAGGAGCCTTCATTTAGGACACCCCTCTCTCTCTCTCTCTCTCTCTCTCTCCCATCATCTTTAATGCAATAGAAGAATGATCTTCATAAAAGCCTCTTAAATGCCTTCGGAAACAGTTGGATCAAAGACATTCATTTATCTTTCTTACTTATTAACTTTGTAAAATTGGAGATATGTAATTCAAATACCGAGAGAGAACAAGAATAGAATATAAAAAAAAAAAGAAAAAAAAATCTAACACGCATTTTATACATGTCTGCTTATTTAATTATGTTTTGATTGTGGAAGATTGCTATCTTAATTTATCTGATACAAACAGATGATTACATCTCCTTTTTCACAAGAGGTTTATGACTAAATCAGAGTACAGTAAAATCTATCTAAAGTGATAAATGGACTTATCTAACGTATGATATCAGATGCTTATACTTAAAGTGATAATCGTCAGTGATATCCTCATATAGAATATCACTTTACCTTTACTGTACGATTTTCTTATACAAAAAATATTAAGCCACACAAATTAATAATAATAAGTTTGAGTTTGTTGAATCTTCTCAATATTTAAAAAAAAAAAAAAACTATCATTATAAAATATATTTTATTTTAATTAAAATATAAATAAAATAAAATAAAAAATAAAAGTGATATTAAACGGCCCTTAACTTTATAGAAATCCAAACTTCTATCCAAAGACGATAGATTAGCACTTAACAATGCCATGCTTTCCCCTAATCCACTCCACTTCTCTTCATGTTTTACGTGTCGTATTGGGTGATTGATCTCATTTAGAAAATTAGAATATTATTATTATTTTTCTAGAAAAAGGTTTTGATGATAAAAGGCTCTACTTGATTAAAAAAAAAAAAAATGAATTTTGCATGCTTAAAGCTAAATAATATTTCGAAATCTCGGGAACGTTAAGTTGACCTTTTTGAGAAAATAGCTATGGAAATCTCTGGCGTGCAAGTTTATTTATAATAAATATCTTTCTAGATGGTGAGGTAATGAGGGCTAATTTTTAAAATAAGTATGATTTAAAATGTAATTAGTAATTTAAGTATCTTAAAAATAAAATTTAGATATAAGTATATTAACTTTAGCACTTACGTCAATTGGCTTTCTAGTCGCCGCTTAAGTCTAATCTAGTCATTTTTACGACTTAGATAAAATTAGAAGCGGACATTTACATGTAATATTTTTTTAAATATTTTTTCAACTTGGTTGGATTTAAGTTTCACTATTATTTATCAATTGATGAAAATTTTATAAATAGGTATATTTTTAATGATTTACATATATTTTTATGTTATATTTTACAAGTATTTAATTAATTTGTAGAAAAATATAATTTAAATGAATTTTTATTTAATTTCAAATTTATTTATATATAAATTGGAGTCAGTTATAAATTAGTATATTTTTAATGATTTAACAAGATCAAAAGTTTTTCACATATATAAGGATAAATATTATTTAGTCTAATATCATAAATGATATATAATATCTTGATCATTAATATATAAAAGATCTATATATATATATAAATATCTGAAATCAAGGGAAAAGTTAATTCAAATTACATGGATAATCATCACAGTATAGATGATGGAATTATATATAAATTTTTCATTATTTAAGTAAAATTTTAAATATATATATATATATATATATATATATATATATATATATATATATATATATATATATATATATATATATATATATATATATTTTTACAATGTCATTATTTTCAATAAAAAAAATCTTCATCTTAAACAAATTTGAAATTAAGTAAAAAAACATTTAAACAATATTTATCTACTAATTAATCAAATACTTGCAAAATATAGCATAAAAATATACACAGATCATTAAAAACATACTTATTTAAAAAAAATTTCATCAAAATAAAATAAATTAACAAATTAATATATTTATATAATTTGAGATAAAACATTAAGAATTTAATAAATTATTGATTGGGGGAATGAGAGGTTTTATATAAGTATAATTGTAGCTTCAATGGTAGATAATAGTGGGCAAATCCAACTATATTTTAAAATTATAATTATTATAAGTGTCGGTTTAACGACTTATATCTTATAAGTAAATGGTTTACGACGACTAAATTTTAATACATTAGGATTGATTCGATGCAAGCAGTCTAGTTAAGCGAGCTATACATATATCTAAATTTTTATTTTAAGATACTTAAATTACTAATTATGTTTTAAATCATACTTATTTTAAAAAAATTACTGAGGCAATGATTTATTCATGGGTAAACTATTTTAACTCCTCAATGGAATTGTGTAATTAAAAACTAGTACATCATTTACTGTTAAATTATAACAAATTTATTTTATAAAGATTGCTTCTATCTGCTGATTATTTTGAACTCGAGAGGAAAATTTTAAATTAAGTATTAATTAATTAATAATTAAGAGATTAAGTGCCGTAAAAAAAAGTTTAATTATAGGTATAGTCGTCCAACAAGAAATGTGGTGACCTCATCGCGAGGTTTGGATTCTTATTGGAAAACAAGAAAGCCCGATAAAGTATAAGCGGCTTCGAAGGGGAAGCCGCTAGCCTTTTACTAAACCCAAGTTTATCTAATGATAAATAAAGACTTTGTCTCATCAAATTGTTTTAAAAAGCAAGTTGTATTTTTACAACCAAGATTGAAGCAATCAATCAACACTGAATTGACATCAAAGTAAAGATTGGATTCTAAACAAAGACAAAAGTAATTAATGAAATAAGTAGTCATTCACAATGAAATAGAGGAGAATCATATGCTCTGGAGAAAAACTGAAATAAATAGTTGTAAAAATTTAACTATAACTCAATAGCTACAAAACAATTGTTCCCATAATTTCCACTCATCAAAATATGTAAAGATGGTAAATTTGTCGTATCTTCGATGGACATCATATATAGGTGAGAACAAGCGATTTTGAGCGATCCACCAATGTATTTTATGGTGGCTCAATTGATCGTGCTTGACATTGCTTTCGGCTCGAATGTGAAATTCGATCCTCGAAAATTCGAACACCGGATGAATGTGAATCGAGCTTGATCTCAACGCATTTGAACTATTTCGTTTTGATGGTTTAGCTTTGGACCTTTTTGGCTCAAAATTAAAATGAGTTGGCTCGTTTTGATTTAAGTAGCTCAAACTTAATACATTATACACACCAGCACAAAGAAAAAAATCACATAAATTGAAATTTGCTTGAATTTATTGTATAAAATTGAAATTTATATCAATATAATAATTACATTATACATATTTAATTGGGTTTACAAAAAAATCAAGTTTACAAAATATAACTAAAAGATCTTTGTAAGAAAAGAGATGGAGCGGCGTTGTCGTAGATTCTTTCATGATTTCATCCCAAATGTGCTCAAGTAATCAATCAAAGGAAAGCATCTCTCATCAAAGTCCAGTTCTTCTATTAGTTTAAACATGGTGAACCTTCCACAACTTTGCTATAAGCTATAAAACATAAACAATATGAGAATGTTTGTGCTTTCAATCTCATTCAAGGCAGTTTGATTTATCAAAACATTCTTGATCCAAAAGAGCATCTGCGCAGATGCTTTCTATCACAATCAAGGACTCTTTTTGAGGATATATGTGAAAGGACTCATTAGAGAAGTAACACCAAATCTACAAGAATGTAGGTAAAAGAGTTAGCACAAACAATTAACAAAAGTAATACATCAAATTAAAGGTGAAAAGGAATAAAGTGAATGAATTATAGAAGATCTAATGAGGCGGGGCTCAGTCACACAAATTTGGGCGACCACAAACATAAGCATCAAACTTCCAATGAAGGGTTACATCATGAGTGTTACTACCAACCAAAAGATGAGTGAAATCATCCTTCATACACACGAGGTGGAACAACTTTCATTTGGAGGAGTTGATATGATATTTAATACACACACAATAGAAAGAAGGGCATAACAAGAAGATCACAAAATAGCATGAGCACCAACTAGAAAAGGAAAAAAATCCCGGGCAACACCGAACATTCAATCATATAATCCGGATCCCATAAAGAAGAAAACAATGAGGCGGCAAGCGCACCCCTGAACCAGCAGAGGACTTATACAGAAGAAATTTCTGAACTAAGGCAGTTCGAGCACCACAAAGCCAAAGCTAACCATACGGCCATACATCAAACTAAGCAGTCATTTAAGATGTAATAATTCCAGGAAGCTCATATAATCAGATCTCAATCAGATAAAGATAGGAAAACAAGACACTAGCGAGCTGACAAAGACCACCTGAAACGAGCAGAGGACTTATCTACAAAAAAAGTTGCATACTTACATATTGAATTTAAGGTTCTCACATGATAAACTCGATAAGGTTAAACTCAACCACAAAGATGTCATGTAAGTTGACAGATTCACAAAGATTCCAACTCATCGGATGGATAAACTTCGGCCGAAAGATAAACTTAGCCACAAAAATATATTGAAGTTAACAATTATCAATATGATTAATTAAAAATTTAAAAAGCCCTCGATTAACTGATTTGAGTCTAGTTAACCCAAACTAGTTTCAGAAAAAAAACTGCCTGAAAGATAAACTAATCTAGAAATACAATGAGATAGAGATGGTTCAAAAAGGCAAAAAAAAAATCTGATTGACAAAAAATTGCCTGAAAGAAGTTTCACATTTGATGATGCATTAACTATTCTTTCATTTGCTTCACTCTCAAAGCATATTATGAAAATTCATTATATCAGACAAGTTCTTTCACAATATGTCATAGCAAGTTGACATATTGACAATTAATGAAACACAAACACAATTGAAACATCTATAACACTTAGCTATTATATAATTTTTGCTCAATAATTGAGGCCATACGTTAATTGTTAAAGTCTACAATATATAAAATAGTAATTAGAACCTACAACTTACAAAAGCATATTATGAAAGCCCATAAAATAATGTTACCCTCATGAAATTCAAATTTGCGAATCCACACTCAAGCTTCCAGGCACAGATATAGCTAAGTTTTCTTCAGCTAAGATGTCAAACTGGAAATGCAAAGAAGGTGTTATTTTTATTTAAAAAATTAAATAGAATGTAATTTTACTATATAAAAAATAGAATGATGAACACATTACCATAGGATCTTTCGAATTTTTGTATCTTTGCGAATCAATTTCCACTGCATATTAAGGCATCTAATATTTTTGGTGAAATAGAACTTCTATAATCACTAAGCACACGACCACCTGTACTGAAGGCTGATTCTGAAGCAAGTGTAGTTATTGGAATTGTAAAAATATCTTTTGCCATCTTTGATAGTGTCTTGTACTTCATGGCAGACATTTTTCACCAATCTAAAATATCAAATTCTGAATCAGGACATTTAACACAAGCTTCATCTAAGTATATCTCTAAGTCAGATTTCTGTGGAACTAAAAGGCCAGTAGAGTCTATAAAATCATACAACCCAGCCAAATCATCAGACAAAATGTGACTTCCTTCTATTGTAGATGTTGATTCAACTTGTATAGTAGGTGCTCCTGTATTTTCTTTAGTTGTATGTTGTTTATCAACAGCATAGAAAGAGTAGAGCTCAAATAATTTTTGTTTCACTGTGTCCTTTTTCTCATCAACAATATCATTGCCATAAATCTGTGGGTAGTAATAATTAATGGCAAATAATTTCATTATGGGATCTAGAATGCATGCAATTGAGAATAACAATGAACAATCTGCCCAGTACTTATCAAATTTTGCCTTCATAGTGCTTGCCATATTAGAAATGAAAAGATCGGATAAATATTCTCTATCTAAGGTCTTCTTAATTAATATCAGATTTGGAAGAAGCCTATTTATAGTAGGATTGTTAGATCCATAAAAAATTTTAGTTATTCGAAGAAAAATGCGAAGCAACTCTCTAATCTTATTAAATAGGTTCCAATCTTCTTCAGAAGGTAACCATATGTAATTAAGGTCTCGCAAAGCATATTCTGGAAAAATAGTTTTGTAGTAAAATCACGAGACTCTAACATTTTGTATGTTGAGTTCCAATGTGTAGGAACATCAATGCAGTGACTTTGTTGTTGATAAGCCAATTCAGCAATCTCACCAAATTTGTGTAAGCGACTAGGAGATCGCTTTACAAATAAGATTAATTCTCTTACCAATTTCTTTTAAGCCATCTTGAACCATTAGATTTAAAATATGAGCAGCACAACGAACATGAAAGAAATCCCCCATTACCATAAATCGGACCTTCTACTAAATAATGCTTTCGGGTTTAGCATCATTTGATGATGCATTATCCAAAGTTATAGTCTTGATTTTATTTTGAATACCCATTACAGAATTTGAAATGGCTTGGATATCACACTCCATTGTGAGGAGGATCTAAATCACTAAAGCGATTATCTTGGTGCAATTTCCAATCATAACTAATATGCCTTGAGACACATATAACCAATTATTTGGCTTGATGTCCGAATCACTAGTAAGAAAGCTCTCGTTAATTTGAACTTTTTTAAGTTTTCTTTTTCCACTTCATACACTTTCATGCACTCTTCTTTGACACCAAATCTAGAAATTTTACGGTAGTTTGGATTCATAGATTTCATCCAAATATTAAACCATAAATGTTCATAAAGGGATATTCATGAACAATGATCATTTTGGCAATAATATTTTTAATTCTATTATGATCATAGCGGTTGAACACACAAACTAGAAATCGAATCGGTTTCTTCAAGGTCTCGGTCATAGGATCAAAAACTTTTGTCTCTTTTCTAATACTATTTTTGTAGTGATTCATTTTATAATCATGCTCAATTGTGATGTAGTACATTTTTTGTTTAACATAAGACTTAACACAATAATTGTATTTGTACTTTTGTATGATTTGTCCTTTTAAATATTTTGGTGAAATGTTGTCAAACTTCAGAACGTTGCCTTTTACCCTTTCTATCATCAATACAAGTAATTTCATCAATACTAACAATATCATTTTTGGCAGTTTCAGCATGAGGTTGAGTTGAGGAACTATTTGATTTGCTTTGAGAGTGACTTTCCATTATATCTATACAAATATAATATGACTTAATTATAAACTCGCATGTAAAACATGTAATTGTAATTTGTATGTGAATAACTGATTTTAAGAGTATACATGAAAGCTTAATATAAGCATCAACCACATGTAATTAAAGATGCTATTTAAATAAATCAGTTGGTTCAGATATCAAATTGAATTGAATTGTAAAAGGACAATCACACGATTAATTTTAAGATGCAAAACCCACAATAATCACATTTTCTTAGGCAGAAATAAAAAAGCTCTACATTACCACCATTCCAAGTCTCATACTCTCATACAACCAATAGCCATACCTCATACAGGTTTATGCTAGGAAATAAGCCATTCTTCTTTACAAAAAAAAAACCATCGACCCATCAACATCATCTTACAAGTTATCTTTCAGTCCACACTTACAATAGGATTGGAAATTTTATGAAGGCAATAAAACCCATAAATTTATTACCCAATAATATGATTGTGAAAGTCCACACTTACATCATCTTACAACTTGAGATCAATATGATTGGAAATTTTATGAAGGCAATGAAGTTTTCTTTGAAGAAATGAGAAAGAAATAAATGTTGAGGGATAAATTCTTCAAAGCTTTAAACCTGAATTGTAGTTTAATTATATCAGCCGACAATCATATACAATAATACAAACAATACAAGTGCAAAAAAATTTGCAACTTCAATACTTTAAATTAAACAAAATTTTTAGCATACCATATCCATATTCCATATTGAATAACATGTCAAGACTCAAGACTCAAGAGGTGTATTTATCACTTATCAGTGGAGCGTGAATTGGTGAATGGTGATACACAAGAAATCAAGAATCATCTCTTCATAAGTCATAAGATTTTTTGCCTTATTATCTCACATTCATCCATAAATGTGAGAAAGGACATGATCACATGAAATATGATATTGTTCTTTTCCGAAAGTTGAGTCAAGAATAAACATACTTCACTTACAATAGAGGATAATAAATTGATTGTATTGATTTGTTGCTCACTTTGAGCCTTTGAGAGTGCCGTCAAGACTCAAGCATAATTAAGATATGAACAAATGAATAATGAAACTATAATATATGTTCAGGTAATGTCACATAAAAGTAGATGCAAAGAAACCAGTATTGCTACTGTGACACTGTCTGTACCGTAGAAATGATCAAATGAGACTTCGGCAAAGAAACAAACCGAGCGGCGAGCGGTTGAGCCAAGTAACCCAAGTTGCAATTGCAAAGTTAAGAAATAACAATAACTCTACCAGAGAAAAATGGCCACCGACAATGTCTCTGCTCGAAGAGTAAAATAAAAGCGATTCCGGAATCACATAGTAGATTAGAAAATCGAGAGATCGGTGAGTGAGGACGAGAGGCGTAGAGGCGAAGAATAGAGAATCATTCTCGATTTTCTCAAGAGTCAAGCCCCAGAGCCGCATAAATATAAAAATAGAAAGGTGAATGAGAGAAAGAACTCAAAGAAGTTACGATCCTCACGGAGTCAGGGTTACGAAGCGTCGAAGGATGGAATTTAAACTGAAACCGTATATCAAGCGTTCACCTGATCTCACGGTGGACTGGAGAGAAGGAGAATCGCCATTCACAAATGCAAATTTTGATTCCATGGCAGCGTATTCGAGCCATTCGAAAAATCGAACGAGCCGATTTAACTAAGGATCAAAATCGGCTCGAACTTAAAATCGAGCCAACAATTGGCTCATGGCTCGTTTAGCTCGATTCAAACTCGATTCGAGCTAAAATATGAGCCGACTATCGAGCGATTAACGATCTTCGAGCAAATTTCTCGCCAGCTATCGCAGACTACTAGAGCATAGTGCTCGTAACTGATGTCAGCATCGATGGAGACATCATATGTCCTCGAGCACATCTCGCATCATGCCAACTCGGTAGATACCCAATCTGTGTGGCATAGTCCCCGTATAGGATTGGGTGCTCTCTAGAAAGGAATATGGTCTTGGATCAACATGGGTGTGGATGCGGTCATGCATGCTCAGCGGAGCGTAATCAGACATGTGTCATATTCATGATATATACGCTGGATGCGCCCACAGCCGTCTCGATATGTGTGTCGACGGATCCGCATCATATGCTCATACTTATTTATGGCCAACTGATAGTCCACATCACCTGGACGTCCAAAGAAAGGCCGAAAAAGATCCTCCGTCGCCAAGATATGCTCCGCCTACAGTAAACCAGTTTAAAATATTACTATGAAAATATGTGGAAATAATAGCTAAATAAATATGCAAATTATAGAGTTATCTTAACATATTCTTGCTCGGTAGGTACTCTAGGGTAGTAAGCCATCGCTGGGTCAGTAGGCACCTTCAATAAATGCATGCCACCTAAACCAAATCATGCGTGCAGAGATTACACATAAATCGTCCCTTGATGAAACAATTGGCAGCAATTGTTGTAGGCACATAATGAACTAAAGCCAGGATTCATTATTCTCATATTCAACTACTACAAAAGCAAGGAGAAATAGTCTGTTATTTGCATCAATACCAATGAATGTGTGCAATGTACCCCAATACCCAATGAGCGTCAGTCCCATGAGAACAAGTCAACAATATCCCCATCCAGTAATAGATGGTCTAAAAGCCCAGAATAATCTCTGAAACCTGCATGTATCTAATGACAAGATTCTGTAAATAGTGCCGGGCAGCGCAGAGCATAATGAATCCATAAACAAGGCTAGAGCGGTATGACTCCTCCCAACCGCCAAATATTGGTCCGATATTCTTGCCCTTCATCGTCATGTAAGAGGCCTTGATGTTAAATTTTGATCTCATCCTTCATATGATCTCTCTAGGTTTCAAGTCAATTTGAAATCACATAACTGACATTATGAAGTAACTAATAAACTTAAAAGTGCACTGTCGATGTCACGAACCATTGATGGTGGTAACGCGTAATGTGCGTGAACTTAAAGTTGATATCCTCCACCTCCCAACCTCTTGCGCTTTACGATTATGCGCCATGCAGGTCTGCTGGGTTACGATGTCGCCATATAACGATTCTTCGATTGATGGCGGTAATGAATGAACATTATTAAGAATTGACCATCCGATTCGTGCAAGCTCCTTCTTATTTGAAAAACACATACCTTCATATAACTCTACTGGAACTTTGACATTATCTGAAAAACCTGAAATATCAGATGGACCATCAAACACAATATCCGCATCTTAGTCTTTCGTAGTTTGACATATTCGAACGTAGTCATTATTGGAAATCATAACATCGCGATCTGATGAATTCTGGATAGAATGACTCCGAAGAAGATCATGACCAACACTGCTGTCGCATAAATTGGCATTACCCAGCAAAGAATCATCGTCAGCATCGCTATCATAAGATGTAGTACTTGATTATCTATTCATCGTTTCGTACTCATCATCGGGCACTAGTCTAGATGAACTAGGTTGCTCATGCAGTTTTGCTTGAACAGGCAGCTCGGTTCTGCATTTAAAAGGATATAATCTTTTTGAAAAACCGAAGATACCCTAAACCAAGAAAATAAAAAACACCAATAGTGATGTCGAGATAAATGCTTACATTATCTCTTCGTGATAATCATTGCGATTTAGTGTTATTGAACGAACTTCGTGGCGTGCAGGAGTGTGCATTTTGCGACATGATATGTCGATTTCGACAAGCATTGGCTTCATTTCCACGTAAAAATCAATGTTTGAAGCTTCATCCAATACAGTACTGTAGACATCATAATCATCAATAGTACAAGCTATGTATCCGCTGAAAAAAATGACATGTAATTTCTCGGAAGTTATCAGCATAACGCGCAAAGACCTGAGCACTTTTTCTTTTAAATTTTCTAAGCTTATATGACACGAAACTCGCATGAGCCGATTTTTGCCACCGACATAACTTGAAATGAACTGATCACCAATGATCAGTTGTCCATCATAGAAGAGAATTAGGGAAATGAGCTCCTCGCTCATTCTACTATAAGCTCAGCAACCAAAGATGTAATAAAACCTAACAATTCACTCATAATCCGTCAAAAAAATATCAATCAGAGTGTACATATTGCTCACCTATTTATACACCTAACAATTTAGCAAAGCAAAAAACGAGCAACCAAATTACGTGATCCAAGCATTTCGTATACCCTAACTACCCAAACTTTAGGAGAAAAATTATGAAAAATAAGAAAAACTTCCCTCTACATTATTGTCAATTGAAATAAGAAAGGAAAAAAGATTAAAAAAAAAAAAAAAAACTTTACCTTAGCGAATGGAACTTTCGTCTCGCTTGGGTGGAGGTGGAAATGCAGCTAGTGGTGGAGCGGCGATAGCGAATGCGGAGCCGATCACCGTGACTCATGAGGAGCGAAGGAGGGAGGGTGGTTGAGAGGGGTGGGGTGGGGGCGATCGTAACCTAAAGACTAAAAACAAAAGCTCACGTGAGGGTCAGGTCGGTAAGTTTCCAAAAGCACGATTATCGTGACTAAGTTATCCGGTCGGCGATAAGCGACGGCTGCCACCTCGGCGATGAGGTGGCGAGCCGTTCTTATCGATACCTAAAGTTAAATTTTTTTTAAGTATAATTAAATTGTTAATTATTAATTAATTAATACTTAATTTAAAGACTAAAAACAAAAAGCTCAGCTCGTGAGGGGTCACGTGTGCTTCCAGTTATAGAAAGCTCGTTAATCGGACGACTAGACTATCGATCGGCGATAACTGGCCACCATTGGCGAGGTGGCGGCATTCTGCTACTTAAATTTTTTAAGATAATTAAATTGTTAATTATTAATTAATTAATACTTAATTTAAAATTTTCATATATATTCTACAAGATTTTGGTTAACTGACAGTGGCAAGCTTCTTTTCTACGGTGGTCATTACTGCTACTTTGACCCGCCATCTTTGCAATATGGATGATGAAAGCATTAATCACGTCTGTTTTTCTCTCCAACTCTCGTGTCTTGTTCCTGAAATTAAATTTTGTTGTTATGTGAATTGAAATCTGTAGTTGATAATTTTAACGATTTTTTCAAAACTTCAATGATATTGATATATATATATATATATATATATATATATATATATATATATATATATATATATATATATATATATATATTGTTGGATCCTAAATTATCTTTAAGACCACACTACCTTAAGAATTTTAAGAAAGCAAGGATATTGGAAGAGTAAAGAAGAAATGAGTGCAAAATGATAGAGAATGTAAACCTTTCTATTGCATATTACAATCTCCAAAAGCTCGAGGAAGAATGATTTTAAAAAGTCTTTTAGCTTGTGAGGGTCTCCCTCTACTTGTAGGTTCAAACTGACTTCTGATTATTTTAGTCGCAATGTACAAATAAAATTTGGATAGATAACTTTTCAAGTATCATTATCAGTTATGTGATAATATAAGGCATTTCATGCCGTTATAATATGTGTCAGATGATAATTGATATAACGAACACTCGTGGGCTTCAAAAATTGCCACCGACCTCTCGATAATTATTGAATATTGAATTGAAGAGAGTATGATTTGAATGTATCGATGTAATTTTCGAGATGGAATAGCGAGATAAGACACTACCGAGATATTTAGCCCTCATTTTGAGGACTTTAGATCTGTTCCAGTTTTCTATGCCTTTATAATTACCCTCCCAGTAAGTGAGAGAAAACTTTCGATTAAGACTAGTCATTAGATCGCTAAATGCGTAGTGTATAGTAGCAGCGTATAGAGTTTTAGAATTTAGAATATGAAATTCATCATTTCAGCTTAAATCATATGGTTGAGGGAATGATGATGTGCGTCTCCATTGTCATGCGGGCGCATCCCTACTTAGTTAGATGAGGTAATCAACGACGAATGATCCTTATCGCACACGTGTTACGCCATCAAAGAAATCAATAACTTGGTGTGGTGTTTGTCTAGAGACAGTCTTAAGTCTACATGAGAGATGTTTGTCATATCAAAGCCTATGATTCACAACTCAAAGGTGGAGTCATTGGGAGCATACTGCTATGTGGTCATTAGTATAATGGAGTCTTCAAAACCACCGATCGGGACTTTCAGAATCGCTTCATCCTGAAGCCTATTATTGTCCATAGCACAAGGACATGATCACATCCTTAATAGTGAGATTGATTGAGAGTGACATAGTAACACTTGATTTTACATTGACTCTTGTGAGCTAGAGTTTTCTTAATTTGTCACCCCTAAAAAAGTTGTGGAAGATGGATGGATTGAGTTTGATTTAAGTTTTAATGATAGATTTTATTTAAGCGGTTTGATTATTTACTTAATTTGATTTAAATTAATTAATTTGAATATGTTTAAGAGAGTTGTTTAGTTTGCATTTAGAATCTGTAAAAGGAATAGTGTAAAATTGATAAAAAAACTACTTACTTGTTTGGTTGAAAGTTTTATAAATTCATAACTTTTTTTGGTTGAAAAATGTAATGTAAAGTGTAGGTTTTATGCGGTGATAAATGACGCTGAAGCGGCACCGACAGTGAGCTGGGTTGTATGGCAGACATGGTATGGTGGCGATGCCTGGGGACGGCGGCATGTGGCTGCGGGTGATAAGGCGGTTATCGAGCGAATGTGGCGGCATGATACATCACTTTTAATTAATGTATTTGAATTCACCAATCAATTCCAAATACACCGAAAATGACATTTCTAATGTATTTGGAATATATTACATTACATTGAAAATTTATTTATTTCCAACCAAACATCCAAAAGTTAAAATGCGTGCATTTGGTTTGATTGCACTCCAAATAAACCAAACCATTAGATCCTGTCATTTCTGCGCAGAGGATTAGATCTACTGTCACATGACAGAATCAGTTTCTTATATATTTCACTAATTTAAAACTCTTATTATAGGTTTTTAGATTTTTTATTAACCCTGATCAGACTGGTAAGCAACATCCTCAAACACTTGAATTTAAGCATTCGATAATGTGGGCCCATCGGTGTATTTAAGAATTTAGGTTTTATTTCGAGTTATGAGATTGATTTTGATTTTCATTTAATTCTAACTTAATGCCTTTTTTAGACATTAAAATTTGTACTTAAAATCTCTACGTCCGCAATGAGCATTTATAGCTTAGTTAATTTCGCCTAATTAGTGATTTCATTGGTTTTGAAAATCATAATTTAGAATGAAGTTCATTAATTTTTGATTGAAGGAAGCCCTATGATTTTTATAGATTTTGATTTAGTATCATCTTCTGTCTGCTTGTGTAATGAGTTACAGATTTTGTGGGGAATAAGGCATTTTGATTTAAATTGTAGTTTAAAACATTACTTGCACTTAGTTTACTTGTTGAGTTTTTGTAATTTTTCCAACTCGATTATGTTCAATTTACATCAATTTTCATAAGTTATGCTAATTTCAGTGTTTATTACTTTAGCCATACTCATGCTTATTAGCTAGCATAGTAATCACCTCCATATTCGTATAAGAGTTATTAAACTCAATTTGTATTCCTCCTTAGATTGTAAGTTTATTGTCAATTTGTTATGAGTTTAGTATTAGTCTCTCCAAATTTCAATTAAAGTTTGTTTAATTTTGAGAATTTACAAGAAAAGAGAACTCACTCATTATTTCAATTTAAGCCATAGAGAATCGCTATTAGAGTTTGTAAGTTTCATACTCCCCAAATTTTACTTCCACTTTGACTAAGTGTTCTATTCTTTCCAAAATTTTCTTTAAAGGCTCTCCCCCTATTTCTCTTTGATTTAACATTTATCTTCATATTTATCAAATATTATTTTGTTTGATTTAAGTTTAGGTAATTCTCATTTGAATTTGTTTAAGTCCTTTTAATTTTGGGTCCTCCGTCATTCTTATGTAGAGTGCGTCGGGGTGTTTTGGCTTACTCGGTATGCCTCTTGAGTGTTGGCGGTTCTGACACCACACCGGTTTTCATCTCATCGCCTCTTGAGCACGCAGCCTTCAAACCTGTAAGAAGATAAATGTAAGAAGACAAATGCAACATATAATCACCCCCCTCCCTCTTATTTTCTAAGTCTAAATTTGACAAAATTTTGAGATTTCGTGGGGAGCGACATCTAAGCGGCTTTTCTGCGCCCTCTTGGATTAGCAGTGGTGTCTTTCTACCACTGGTTTTCATCGATCGAGCCCTCACAGCACAATGAGACATTTAAACCTGCAAAAAAATGCTAGCATGTATATATATAAATATATATATATATATATATATATCGACATTCACAGATCTCATCTTCTCATTTTTTTGTGATGCGATAGGGAACAAGGTTGGGTATGCTGAAAATCAAGAGAAGAACCCGCCTCTTGACCGTGTTGCTTCTCTGGCTGCGGCGAGGCGAATTTGAGGAGTTATTGCGAATAATGTCCACGTCGAAGAAGAATTCTCTTGGCGATGTTCTTCTTCTTGGCCATGAGTGAAAATTGGAAGGATAATCGATTGATCGTTAGATTTTATAATATTTATATTCTGATCAATTTTGATGTTTAACACACGGCGAAAGTCCGTTCGTGTCGGATCGTTCGGCTCATTTTCTGGCGCCCAGTGCATTTTAGCCCGATTTGCGCCACCTTTCTAAGTCCGTCGATTGTAGGACTTTGACTTATGACACTATATCAATGCCTAACTTTTAAGCGCTTCAAACAAATTAATATTGATATCACCTGATTAAATCATGATCTTTGTCTTGAATTCGGTTGAAGATGCAAATCTTTGCCATGAATTAGGTCCACCAATGTGTGACGCACACGTAGTTGGAGCAGTTCATAATATACTAATATTACATTTAATTGTTCTCTCGTCATAAGAAATAAAAGTTCAATTTTTATCGCACAAATAAATAAAATAATAATATCTTTCATCATATTCATCCTAAATCAAAAGGTGATTGAAAACCCTTTTCAATTCTATTTCATTTCATCTCTTTCAATTCCATCAAAACAAGCAGAGGCCCCGTGATCCCATGGAAGAAGATAATTTTATTTTCTCCAGTTGAAACATTTCTCTTGAAATCCTTAAGTAGATGCTTATTTCAGACATCTATAGAAATATGAATTGTATCCCAATTAAAAATCTATCATCGCTATCGCTGATTAGCTATGTTTTAGTGTTTGCCTCTAAAAAAATTTATATTAGCACAAGCCTATACAAATTAATTCATCATAAATTTTAATTATATATTTGCATTTTAATACTTAAATTTTAATATTGATATGAATAATTTTTTAAATCTTTAATATTATATAAAAATATCACATTATTAACTTTTTAAAATAAAATTCACTTTTTTTTACCGAATAGAAATAATTTATTTATAAAAATTTTAGATATTTGATATGTAAAAATATAAGAATTATGATATATATATATATATATATATATATATATATAAATATGTGATTCAACAAGTGCAATATAAAATTTTCTATAGTCCTAATCTCAAATTCAATAATTTTAAAGTCCATTCTAATAGATTTTTGACATTATCCTAACATAATATTTTTTAATTATATTAAGATAGTAAGATACTTTCTCTCTCTTACACACACACGCTTGAAACAATACCGATATTTGATGCAAGGTTAAAGTAAATTAATTTTAATTTAATTTTGTATTGTTAATCTAAAAAAATCTAACTAGATCAATTATGAGCAATTAATAATAAAATAATTCATGAATTTTGCATGGTAAAAGTTAACTAGACCTTAATATTGTAATATTAAATATTCGACACAAAAAATGCATTTGCATTAACTTCATATGATTTATGAAATTTATATTATAAGTCTTGAGTATGAAAATTGAATTAAATTATCTAAATGTTAATGAAAGGTCAAGCATTTACGTATTTGTTAAACTTAAGCATTTAAATTATATTATAAGTTTGGTCTTGTAAGAACAGGCCACCAAACAATATTTTAATAAATTGATTTAATTTCTATGAAAACTTAAATTTCAAAATTCATAAATATTAATATCATTATGTATTTTGACTCTAAATATAATATTAAAATGAATTTGATTTATCAAATCTCAATAAAATGATATTGTTATTAATATTATTATTTTGATATGATTATCAGAGCTTTATTTCGGGGGCTGTTGTTGGAAAATGGGTCAAATTTAATTCAATCATGAAGAATAAAATAAAGTAAAAAAGAACAAGAAAAAAAATAAATAAACACACAAAATTTTATTTATATTTAATTAATTAATGACTACATTATACCATTGTCATTGTTGATTTCAGCATACTTTCATTATGAATAAAATTAAATCAATTTTTTTTATAAGTAAAGAGATGTTGCCTTCTCTTTATAAAATAAAACAAAGGATTGTCGAATATGAGTAGCTATTACTTAATCTGATTAATAAAAATTTTAAAAATTAATATCATTAATATGACACTTAAAATACTACTAGTCGAAGCACGAATCTTGATGCTAAAAGCAAGATGATCCAAAGTTGAAACTGGTCGAGATCAAGCACTTAAAATATCCTTGGAAACTTTAAGATATCAGTTAAATCCCTAAATAGCTCTCATGGAGTGTTTATAGTCAAATCGGCCTCACGAGCGGATCTAACGAGCCCAAGATCTCATAATTCTTTTGTGCATTCAAATACTTAAAATACATCAAATGATCAAAGGATCATTTTGAGGTCCAGATGGAGGCTTGATTTTTCATGTATTTGATTACGTATTGCTCTTCAGCGAAACTCACAAACGGGAAAATCTTCAAACAATCGGTGTTTCGACGGTTGTCGATCCAGCGGTATAATAGTGTCGTCGATAAAATTGTCTGGTGTGCGTATTAGATGGAGTGGACATTGTTACCACATCTCTTCCAGCTATAGTATTCTGGCGAGCATTATTTATATATTTTGTTATCGATTTTGGGATTAATTTCGGGTGTACATTCTTATCTGTCCGTTAACGGAAGCTTTTGTACTCTGAAATAGATATATAGTGGAACTTTTCTTTTTGCTTTTTTCCTCCGAGATTTTTAGTAAAGTGAGTTCTTTTTTTTAAATATCGTATTGTCTTTGGATTTACAAAATTTAGCGTGAAATTTTCACTCTATGATTTTCTACGCAATGAGCTTATATAACAAACTAATTTCTTTGTTGTGTCTATTCAAACTATCTAGACTCTTTATTTAGCAATACAAATCAGTAATCAACCACTAGAAAAGATGATCTTCCATCATTGTATTAGACCAATTTAAAGGTCTTCCTTCTTCTTTTTTAATTGCTTTTATATATGAACCCTTAGAGGAATTGTGTGACCATCTCATTAGTCACTTTTAGCTCTATCCTAATTCTTATCATTCAAAATGGTCCCTCTTAAAGGAGTGAAAATTAAACAACCAAGCAATATATATTAGTTGATGGATGTTAAATCAATCCTTCTGTTCGATAGAAATGGGGAGTTGGTCACTGGGCAATAATTAATTACCAGCTAAGATAGTTAGATGGTTCTTAATTACACAGCTGTTTAATCATAACATGATTGGATGATCTTGCCATTAGAATAGTCTAATTAACTCAGTGAAGTATCTTATTGGCAAAAATAAGTAGAACGAAAATAATGGACTAAATCCTGATATAAAAATATTCATCGTTCAAACAATTCAATATTAGTGATGATTAAGAAAGTTACTCACCCACACAATACTATAGCACTCAACACTTCTCATAACACCAAATTATCATCTTGATATTATTATATAAATATTTAATATTTTTATAATTATCTTTTATTTTTATTTATCTTATGTGATTAATTAAAAATATTAAATCGGGAGCTCTTGATCCATTTTTACCAATTTACCCGCAATTCCCGCTGCTCCGTTCGGAATGAACCACCTGAACGCCTTCGTGTTAATTTCTTTCATTCGCCCAATTCTTGATAAACCCTTCGGCTCAGCCCATTTATTTTCAAGCCCGTGTAACCGTGTTTCATGTCTTTTGTTGCACCCGTCATGGAAGAATTTTTCAAAAATAGTTTATATATTTTTTAAGAAAAATATTATATATATATATATATATATATATATAAACGTTAACATAAAAACAAAAACATATATTACAGGACAAAAATAAAGCTAAAAAAATATTTAGAAGATATAATAATATTATTTAGGTGTCATTCATTGAATGACAAAATAAAAATTTGACAGACTTGAATTCTATTTTGAACTAAGGGCTAGATGTTTTGATGGCCATCATAGAATCTTAGGTTCAAGATTTAATTATATATATATATATATATATATATATATATATATATATATATATATATATATATATTAAATTTTTTTTTTTAAAGAGAATAAAATAATGAATAATTACTTATATAAAATTAAAAATCAAAGATCTCATATAAAATAAAGAAATCAAACCTACAATAACATAAATTTTGACATATCAATTAAAATTGATTAAAATCTTATTGTAATTTAAGATTAATATCGTAAATAAAAATATATTTAAAAAATAAAAATAAAAGAAATTTCTAAAAAAAATAATTAAAATAAAACTTCTTATAAAAATAAATCAAATTATTTTTAATAAAGAATTAATTATTAAGAAATATATAAATAAATTTCAAAAGGCACTTCGGTATTAAATAAAATATTCACATAATTAATTGTAAATTTAATAGAAAATATTTCAATGTTATTTAAAATCTAATAACATATAAGTAATGATTAAAATAGAATTACATTAAGGAAAGAATAAAAACATTTTACACAATTATTCGCTAAATACTATTTACACTATTAAGATCCTCTATATAACAACAATAATTGTTATATGAATTTTAAAATATAAAGACCTCTATATAATAAGCATTAATAATTTCAAAAGACAAGAATAATAAAGTGATTTAAACTTATCTTTGTAGAGTGGATGACAATAGATCATTAAAGCTTTTCTTACCACCCATTGTTGGCCAAAAATATGCAACAAAGATTGAAGTTACATCTCATATTCGAGTTGACTTAAAAGTTGATATTCATGTTCAAGATTATTTATTTTAATTTTCTAAAATATACATGAATTTCAATATATGTTCAAATTTGATTAAACCAATTCCATTCAAAAACATAAATACAATTCTAGCAATTATAAATTTGATTAGACTAAAACCTTAGATAAAGATATATTGATATGTTAAAGCAAGATTTATCGATGAGTGATTAATATATCTAACTTATTCTTTATGAGAAGAATACAAGACTAATAACACAATGTGACATCTTGAAGTATTCTAATATCTTGCTTTAAAGATGATGAATCTCTAATTCTTCAAACATGAGATTTAAAATCATAATACAAGAATATTCGATAAGCAAGAAGGAAGTATCAAAATTATAATAATTATGCGTGTTGCTTGATGTACATCTTAAATATAATGTATGCAATGCTATAATGTCCAACCAAATAGATGTTCATTTTATTTATAGGCATTTAAAATTCAAATAATCAAAATAGGATCTTAAAAATTTATTTACTAAAATCGTAAAAAAATAGAAAATGAAAACTATATATATCAAAATTTGAAATGAAAACAAGAAAATAAGAAAAAAGAGGAGCACAAGGGCGTTATAACTCACGAATAACCCTAGATATATTGAAATGGTGACGGCGTCCAAATTGAAGTAAAAGGAACGGCAATGGTGTAGCAATCTTATTCTCAAACTCCTTCGCAATCTCGGCCTTTGAGGAGAATAGAAAAAAAAAAAAAACTCAGAGAAGAATTAAGGCTTGTGGAGGAGGAAAGACGTGGTCTTTTGTATTTCGTTGTGAAGTATCACCAAGGTAGAATTACATTGGTAATATATTCAGGCTTTTGAGCTTTTGAGAAAGAATCCTTAAAAAGACTACAATGGCTAGATAAGACATTCTTTAAGAGGTTGGAGCGGAGAAAGACCGGACTTAGGCGAGAAGAGAGTCTAATGAAAAAAGGATTTTAGTAGGAACTAGAAAGCAATATTGAGGTTTAAAATAGGGTTCATTCATAGAAATTATATAATATATATATATATATATATATATATATATATAAGTTTGAGAGTTGATATAATTTAAAATTATTTATTATAAATTAGCCGACTTTGCTCTTATAATGCATGAATGTGTCATAATATCGAAAGGGGGCATTTACATACATTGCACACAATTCCTATATATTTACATACTAAACTTTGATATTTATTTATATATGATTCAAATCTTTAATATTACATTAAAGATGACACCTTTATTAATTTTCAAAAGTGAAATTCATCTTTCAAGCATAGGAAATATGATATATTCATAAATATTAAACTTTATGTGTCATATATATAAATGCATAAAAATTGTGTGATATATATATATATATATATATATATATATATATATATATATATTTAAATTTCTCTACTAAAAAAATAAAAAAATTAAGAAACACATATGCCTTAAATAATAAAGCTTAAATTTAAAATAAATTACATGAATAACTTAATTCTCATATCTTTTATTTAACAAGTTTTTAACACTAATTTTATTTAAAAAAAATTTATAATTTTTTTAATTTATAGATAATAATAACCCATAATATTGACTATTCCTTATTTTATAAAAAATTAAATAAATTTATTTCATATTATTTAACAGTTATAATTATTATAAAATTTTAACTATATATATATATATATATATATATATATATATATATATATATATATATATATAATATATATATGACCGAAAATTTTAGTGAAAACTAATCTTGTTGTTGTAAAAATTAAGTTATCAGACTTAAAATGTCATTGAAACTTTGTCGTTAAATCCTAAATAGAGAACATGGAGTGTTTATAATGCATCTCGGTGGATCTAACAAGCCCAAGATCTCACAATTCGATTTTTAGCATTCAAATACTTAAAATACATCAAATGATCAAAGAAATCATTTTAATGATGAAGTGGAGTGATTGGTTTTGCGTATATTCTGAGTTCTTCTTGATTTATAAATATCATTCCTCATATGAGGGGAAAAAGAGAGGAGAGAGCTCTAAATCTTGAAGATCCTCCAGCGTGATCGCGGCCTGACGGTCGTACCATTGCCACGCGATTACCGTCGTGTCATCTCATGCGACCTTCATATCGGTCGATGTCCTTGTTGATCACCATTATCTACTACCACTTTGTTTTAGGATTATATAATTGTTGTTCCCTCATATACAATTCTAATCCGTTATCAAAAAATTTTGTACTCAGATACATGTGGAAGATTTTCTTTGGGCTCCGTGATTTTTCCTCTTTTTAAATTTTTTTCGTAAAATTTGAGTTTTCTTGTTCACTCTTTAAATATCTGTGTATGTCTGGATTTTATATAGAAGGAAAGTAAACTTTTATTTGTACCATTGGTTTTCTAGTATGCAGTTTGGCTTTGGAAGAGAACCCTTCAATCACAATTTTGTGAACACCTCGTTATGGCCAATAGGCGACACTGTACAGAGCCTCCGCTCCAACTCGTCACTCTGACCAATCCTTGAACCAAGGCATCAAGCTTCACTCCCCGATAGTGACCACGGTGGCGATAGGAATCTCTTTAGAAATCGTGTCCATCGAATGGAAGAGTCTCAAATGAGATGATCCAACTTTTACGAGGAACACATACTTACCACGGAAACACATCTCCCCAAGATCGATCGTTAGCCATGGAGGTAAAATGCTAATCTCCTTGACTTAAGTTCCTCCGTGTAGACCATGATCGATCTCTGACAGCTAGTTACTCATCCATCACGTGTAGCTCAAAGGAATCCACCAATTATTCTTTGGTAGCTTGACACATTCTCTGTTGACCCCACTCGTCATGTTATTGTGCGAATTATGACTTAATGCAAGGATTTCACCTTCAGGAAATCATCTTCCCCACCGTATGAGGAATCCTCACCTTTAGCGAAGGATTCTTAACATCCCAAGCTTCAGAGCATTGATTCTATAATGGGGTGACCCACATGATCACATCGACCATTACTATCATGCATATCCAACGAGCTCCCCTTTGCTTTTCGGTTTTCGTTACCCTCAAGGGCAAGCTCTATCTCCCTTCATCCATCCATACCTTTGATGAACTTTTTTTTGTGGGTTCATTACAAATAGGAGGATCATTAAAGATTCCTCCATCACTCGACATTCACGAATGAGGGTGAATCACTTAAATACTTTAGGTTCTCCTTAGAAGCTTCAAATAAGGTAGACACACTATTAGAGGAGTTTTCCGGAGGACTCCACTTTTAATCTTAATAACAGTTAAAATTATTTATCAACTTAGTTCATTGTGGAAGCACAAATCTCTCTTAGATGAGTATTAATGCCATCACAAATAATTTTGATCTAAAAAAAATGTAAAAATCCACTCCCATCAAAAGAAGCAACAAGGCAAGTGATCTCCCTTCACGTTATCAACGGCGTGAACCACGAAAAAAGTAATTTGAACACATCTCATATCAACCTCCATATTAGATGAAAAAAAACATCAAGTAGCGCATACTAAATCAAATTAAAAATAATATTATCACTTCCATAAGTCTTGGACATACTTAGGCATGCAAACAACTCAAAGAGAAATAGAGGCTCATTATAAAGATATCTACGTATTTTGTGAAGAATCAATTTGAATCAAACAAATATACCTAAAAGGGCAAATAATCATCACAAAATATAAATAATCATCAAATAATTTAAATGATGAGGACCAATACTATCTAATCAAGTTCTCATTACCACCTAAATGCAAGTTAAAGAATCTGTTTGATCATTCCATCACTTTTAATGACTCGACTTAGAAGGAGTCCATGTTCCTCTTCAAGATTCACTTGTCATTAGGAGATGTGACCCATGCTATAATGTTAAGAGAATTTTGATTGACAATGAGTTTTGTTGATGTCTTTGTTTACTCACATTTCTTAGCATGGGCTGGTTGGAAAAGCTCCAACCCATTTGGAGACCATATCTGGGTTTGATAATCACCACATGCGGTAGATAATCACCCTTCGTTGTCTAAAATTATTTCTCGATAAGTGACTCATCTAATCCAATTCATGGTGGTCGTCAAATTTTAATAGATGAAGAAGTACCTAGAAAGCTTAGTGAAAACTTTCTCTCTGCATTATCGGATGACCAACCATTACGAGCATTAAGTTGGATCCATGCTCTCAAAGACAAAGGGAAAATACATAGACTTCTTGCTCAAGACATCTTCACTTGGAGTCAGCGGACATGCAGGGTGACCCAATGTGATGCACTCCTTCAAGATTGATCCAACATTCAAACCGATCATCCAAAAGAAGCGAAGTTTTGCACGATGCCTCGCTATTGAAGCAAGAAGTTAACAAGCTCTAGAAGCGAGATTCAGAGGTACATTACCTACATGGCTAGCAAATGTTGTCATGGTTAAGAAAACAAATGGAACATGGAGAATGTGTATTGATTACCGACCTTAAAGCTTGCAGAAAGATAGTTTTCCTCTTCCTCGAATTGATCAATTGGTTGATGCTACGTCCGGACATCAAATGCTCAGTTTTTTGGATGCTTACTCTGGTTACAACCAAATAAAAATGGACCCAACGGATGAAGAAGCTACAACATTTCAAACATATAAAGGTTTATATTATTACCAAGTTATGTTTGTTTGGGTTAAAAATGTTGTGCTACTATCAATCAGCCTTATGAATAAGGTTTTTAAAGACCTATTAGCAATGGAGGTATATGTGGATGACATGTTTTGAAAAGCTTGAAGAATCACAACATATTTCTTAGAAATATGCTTTAACCTTCTTCGACGTTATAACATGCGACTTAACCCGACCAAGTGTGCTTTTGGGGTTACCGGAAAATTTTTATGGTAACGTGGGATAGAGGCCAACCAAGAAAATCAAAGCTCTCGATATGACTCCTCCAAGAATATCAAGGAAGTTCAATGTTTGAATGGATGAATTGTTGCGTTATCCTTCTGGCGTTCGGGATAAATACTTGTCATTCTTTAAAATATTAAAGGGAAAAAAATAATAATTTCGGTGGGTGATGAATGTCGATGCTTTTGAGCAACTAAAGAGTATTTAGCATCTCCACCCTACTATCAAGCCTATTCAAGGAGAGATGTTATACTTATATCTCTGTCTCTTCCCGATAAGCTCATTTTAGTGAGAAGAAAATGAGACACAACGACCGATTTACTATGTTAGCAAATTCTCGATATAGAAAATTGTTATCCACTTGCAGATAAGGTGGCTCTGGCTTTAGTTTTCTCAGCACAAAAATTGCGTCCATACTTCCAAGCTCACACTATCGACGTTTACACTCATTTACCATTAAGGGTCATCTACGAGAAACCATCTAGAGGTTAATCAGTGGTGTAGAATTGAGAGTTTGATATAAATTTTCTACTCATATAAAGTCTCAGTACTCAGGACTTTATAGTGGAATCTGCCCCAACTCGGAGCTATCGATACATGCCTTTCATCTCCTCAATGGACCCTCTATGATGGAGCTTGAGGAAATCTGGTCTTTGTCGAGAATCTTACTTATTTCCCCAGTAGAATACCTTAGAGTATGGACTTACTAAAATTTTCTGCAATTAATAATATGGGAATATGAGGCTCTCATCAGGTTGAGACTTTCATTGCAGCTCAAGACTTAGTGATCCACGACTCTCAACTTGTCACCTCCCAAGTTGAGGGAAACTTTAATACTCATAATCCTCGGTGCATAATACCTCCACTTGGTGAAGTCTCTTCTTGCCCATTTCAAGACACATCAAATCATTCACATTGAGAGAAGAATACTCGGTGCTCTCTTTGCTACATCTGCTTAGGGATCTATTTAAGAGAGGCATGTTGAAGAAATATTTTCCTAGTATCCAAGGGTCATGGGTAATTCAAGCAATTAATGAGATAAAGGAACATTGTGGATGGACCCCATCTTGTCTTTTCTAAGAAGGAACCCTTCACGAAGACCCAACTAACTCGTCTCAGAAGCTTCAAACTTTACTATTATGGAGGTGAACTATACAAGCGAGCTTTCTCGTCCTCAAATGCCTCTCACCTTTAGAGGCGATTACATTAAGAGGTTTCAGGGGATATGTGGAGAACACCTAGGAGGAAGGCTAGCCCTTAAAATTATAAGGCAAGGGTTCTATTGGCCTCTGATGAAAAGATGCCTTGGAGTTCACAAAAAAATGTGCAAGTTGTCGGTTGCACTCTAACCTCCCTCACATGCGCATCTGAGCTCTCATCCATTCAAAGCGTGGCCTTTTGCTCGGGGGATTGATATCATGGGACCTTTTAGATAGCATCATGAAAGTTTATCATTTTAGCCATCAACTACTTCTAAATGGGTGGAAGCTAAACCACTTGCTAAAATCAGGAGCAAATGCTAAACAATTTGTTTGGAAAAATATAGTATGTCGATTGATGCAAAGATCATCCGACAAAGGAACCCAATTTCTTGGAAAAGTCTTTATGTCCTTTTGCAAAGATCTTCACATTCATTTTACATATGGTAGCACACTCAAGCTACACCAACTATACTCAAGGACTAAAACACATCTTGAGAAGGGGGGCAATGGGTTGATGAGCTTTCTAATGTTCTTTGGGCTTACCACACTACATGCACCATTGGTGAGACACCATATATAACTTGGCAAGCTTTTATTATTAGTAGATATCGGGGTTCCAAGTCCAAGAGTTCAATTATTCGATCATGATGGTAATGAAGAAAACTCGACACTGACCTACTCCCAAACTCGACATGGCCCTACTTCACCGCTTCTATCACCAAAGGGTAGCTCATCACTTCAATGTAAGAGTAAAACTCATCCCATATCTCTGACTTGTCCTACAAGTCTCAACAGCAAAGGCCCCTCAACGCAATAAACTCTCACCTCTTTGGGATGGCCCATATGTGGTTATAGCTATGGTAAAGTGAACATTCAAGCTCAAGGATCCGTAGAGGGAAAAACTTTACCTCAACTTGGAACACCGAGAATCTCAAAATATTATCGAATTCTACCATATAATTATTGCAACTTTTATTTTATCTCGTTTGTCATTTCCTCTTCATGTAGCCGACCCCACTTAGTGGGATAAAGACTTATTATTGTTGTCATCATTTCTTCTTGAAACTCATATCCGTGTTAAAATCATCTTATGATTGTATCACCGAACTTATCAGAGTAATGAATTTATAGCTTTTTCTTACAAGCTTGTTTCTTCTTCATTTAATCCTCCCACTTGAGAAATATACAACTCACATTGTATCTCAATCGGGGCATAATCAATCCTGGGACTTGATGACCTCTTCCATACGTGGTCAAGTAACACTTTGGCACCAGGATAGTCAAAAGGTCCTTGGTGGACATCTCTGACCTCTTCCATACGTTAACGCCATCAAGTAACACTTTGGTCGATGGATAGGTCAAAAGGTCCTGGACATCCTACCTCCTTCCATACAAGTTAACGCCATCAAATAACACTTTGACAAACAACCTGATTGGTCAAAAAATCCTTGGATTCAATTCAACCATCAAAAGTTAGCGTCAAATAATATTCCGACATAGTAAAAATAAACAGCATCATCTAAAAAAAAATTCATTGACAGTATTAACATGATGATATAAGAAAGAATCAAGATTCTGATACACACTAATAACAATACATAAAAAAATGCATCCTCAAGTGACTACATCACTTGGATATCAACGCCCTCCTCACCACTGAGATGCTCCCTTGGACTCACTCTCAACTCCTTCATCTCCGAATGAAGAGTCTTCGATAGTCGGGAGATAGATCCTCAATACTAGTCTGGCCTTTACGATGCACTAAGCGATTCCTTTAGAACCCCTGGATGAAGCCCTCCTCTAAACATTGGTGCTCCAAATCCTTCACTTCAACATCAAGAATATGATTACGAAGCTTCCCTGACATGGTCTTCGACATACCATAAGCCAAGGAGTTCTTAAAGTCTTCCACCGCCTTCAAGGAGATTTCATTTGCTTCCGACATTATATGCTCCTTCTGAAAGACGATCTTGTAATGCTTTCTCCAGCCTGAGAGCTCTTCTCCACCGCAAGTGCCTTGAGTCTTTTCTCTTCCGAGTCTCCTCTCACCTCAATCCCATCACGATCCACCGACACCGGAGAGAAAGAGAAGTCGACATGTTCGCTAGCTCGCTCGCACCCTAAGTCGATCCTCCAAAGTCGCCACTTCTTGGCCTTAACACTCATCTTTCTCTCATACGCCTTGTAGATATTTTACCTTCACAAATTCAAGATTCCACTCTAAAGAGACACCCAAATGATCGCCCTAATGTTTGAGTTACCTATAAAGAAAAAAAAAATCATCACAAATATTACACAAAAGAAAAGAAGGAGAAAAAGAAAAGAAGAAAGAAGAAGACAACATACCAATTCATGCTTGATGCATATGTGATTTAACACCTCTGAATGTGGACTTCGAGAAATGAACTCCCCATCATGAGTTGAAATAGCTAAACTCGTGAGGCCAACCTGGGCTTAACATCTTCTTCAGATATCCGACGTAGTCAC
This sequence comes from Cymbidium sinense, assembly GCA_021442155.1. NCBI lineage: Eukaryota > Viridiplantae > Streptophyta > Magnoliopsida > Asparagales > Orchidaceae > Cymbidium > Cymbidium sinense. The sequence goes on along the minus strand of CM038221.1, from coordinate 163,695,894 downwards.
TTCAAAGACATGTCTTCTTTTCTTTAGGGAAGAAATATTGCCACCACTCGATGACGGGCTTCTTGAAAGAACCCTATGAATATGAGGGGAGACCTTTTCATCACCTTTACTTGACCTCTTTAGTGGAAAAGAATGAGATCTCCTCTGATGGAAAGGCCAACCTTGAACATTCTATCTTCAACTATATATTTGCTAATGTGACGTAACTCATGCTGTAAGCTTTCTACATCAGGAACATTAAGAGTTGCCAAGATCTCATTCTCTTCAATCAACAATGGATCTGGAAGGTCATTCAATCTTCCCCATCTCTCAGGAAGGCCCCACTCATTTTTCACAAAAAAGAATCCAAGTAGACCAATTTTAGAGATCCTGCTAAAATTCTATCCAATTCTTTATAGTCCGATAAGAAACACGTCCCTGAGCATCACATGTGAATCTACACATTCGACACAAGTATTTGATATTCAAAGTAACACCACGCTCTCTAAAGAAGATAGTAAAACCAACGATGACTACTAAAACTCAAAATGAAAATTATGACAAAGCTACACCACATATTTTGAAGATCTCAATCAACTCGGGAGCCAAAGGGAATCACCGCATCTAAGAATCATCTCGTAAATAAAAGTACCGTGGAGGTGAACGCTCGATAAGACTTTTAGCAACAATGGCCACCAACTCATTAGTGAAGGAACACCATTAAACTATCGATGTGATAAGGATGATATATCAGAGCCATGCTATGGGTTTTCTTCCGTCCATCACCGTGAAAATACATGATAAATAAAGAGGAAGAAATGACAAAAAATATGGAAATTTTGTGAAGCTTTACTTACCCCAATACTTATCCTTTTGACTCTCTCGCCACACGATAGCTTGGGATAAAATTTTTCACACGATCAAAAAAAATACACATACATATGAGAAAAAAGAGAGAGAGAGAGAGAGAGAGAGAGAGAAGATACTCCTCTAATGATGCTCAAATTCTACCAAACTTTCGAGTCGCTCAACGATGGTTCCTACTAACGCTTCTCGCCACCACATGGTTATCACCGAACCATCCATTGAAGTTTCAAGAAATCCAATTTCCTACAAGAAGAAGTAGAAACTACGCCTTGATCGCTTCCAAACCGCCGGTCCGTGCAATAACGCTTTTCGAGGGAAAACTGAGCGGCCAGATGAACTACTGATCTCCGCCAACATCCTCACCCAAGAAGAAGAGAAATAGAGCTGGTGAAGTGTGCCTTCCCCTGGCTGGTTTTATAAACCCCTATGATCATTAGAAATGTCAAAAATCGCAAAAAATCTCAAAATCGCTATCAGCTCATGGGTGGCTTATGCGCGACATACAACCACTGCTGAACGTATTCGCGCGCCTGTAACCGCCATGGCCGCTGACCATGCGACGCGACAGCCACCGCCGCTGGCCTCGCTGACTGCCCAGGAGGCAAGGCTTCAGTTCCAAGGCCGTTTTCAATGGTCCAGAATCGTCCGCTACAGATCCGACACATCCACAATTCGACTGCCTCGGATCATAACTCAGGTTCTAAGAAGATCCGTTTCTCTCAAAATGTATGGTTAACCCACAATTTCATTGAAGAATTTGTTATTTTCATATGTATATATTTTTGATGATTGAGATAATGTCCCAAAAATAGCAACCGATATGACATTGAAAATTCTACTAATAAGCACGAAAAGTAAACTAATCCAAGTTGAAACCGATAAAAGCACTTAAAATATCGAAACTTTGAGATATCGCAAATCCTAAATTGCTCAAACATATAGTCAAATCGAAATCGACGAAATGGATCTAACAAGCCCAAGATCTCACAATTTTGACTTCATTTGAGCATTCAAATACTTAAAATACATCAAATGATCAAAGAATCATTTTGAGTCGTATGAAGTGGAGTTTGATTTCAATGTATTTACGTAGACGCCACTCTTCCAATCTATAAATAGCATCATTCCTCATGGGGACCTAAGCAAGAGAGAGGAGAGAGCTCTAAAGCTTGAAAAATCCTCCAAGCACAATCGCACCACTGACGTCGCCAACCACCGGCCACCGCCCTCGCCAATCGGTCTCCATCATGGCGACCCGACCGTCGTCGATGTCCTCGTGTCCATTATGCGTCATCATTTCACTATAACTGACCAGCCTAAGCGTGACTTCACGTAATTGTTTTTCATTCACCGTATATAATTATGTAATCTCGTTATAGAGAAAAATTTTGTACTCTAAAACAGATATATAGTAGAAGATTTTTTGTTGAAATTTAAGCCCCATAGTTTTCCACTCTTTTAGAGGTTTTTTAGTAAAATTCACGGAATTTTTTTGTTATTCTTTAAATAAGCGTGTGTGTCTTGAATTTTATATAATAGGTTAAAGGCGTAAACATTATTTCTTAGTAGTTTTAGCCGCGTAAGTATATATATATATATATAATTTATACTCATGCCATATTATATTATATTCCGTAAAAAATATGATTATCTATTATAAGTCCCTTTTTTATTTTTATTTTTAAAAATTTTTTTATTGAGTTGCTTCAAGTGGGTAAACAGGCGGTTCGAATCATCTTTTGTTGGCTCGATTAATTTACTATCAAATTATACAACATGAAAGACCTCATAATAGATTATAGAAAATTGCCATTTATTTTTAATTTATTTAGGATTTATATAACATATAATTCTGATGTATTTATATATTTAACATCTAAATTTTAATAAATTTATAAATAATATCTAAATATTTAATATCATATAAATAATATAAATAAATATTTATAATTTTAGAGCAAAAATATCTTATATAAATGTAACTATGTAGAAGAATATATTTTTATATAATACTATAAATATGAAATTAAATGTTTAAATAGCGATTGAGCATTTCTCATCTTTCCCTTTTTTTTCTCTCTCATTAATGATAAATTTATATATTAGAATTAAAAAAAAGAAGTTAACAGTACTTCTGTATCGTTTGCATTTCAAATTCTCAAGATTCTTTTTTTTAAAAAAAAAAAAAAACTGTTTTCTTATCGAAGAAAAAAACAAACGAAAAATTGTCTCTTTGCCTATTTTTATTTATTAATTTATTTAATTTTATGATTTATTTTACGAAAAAAAAACTGTTTGAATGCCGATTAGCGATACTTCCGATGTAGAAAGGAGCTCAAAATCTCCGCTAGCATTTAAGATGAAGAACTAACCAATCAGAGTAACAACTTATGGTGCATATATGTGTCTTTTTGCTATTTCGCTTATAATATAATTAGATGGAAAAATATTGATGATAAATGAAGATGTAAATTTGATTAAAAAATAAATAATGAATGAAAATTGAGTCATAATATCTCATTAAAATATATAGTATATATATATATATATATATATATATATATATATATATATATATATATATATATATATATATATATATATATTATTGAGATATCAAACTGGGGAAATTGATTTGAAATATTCGGAACAAAATTTTGAACAGAAGTGAATAAAACACAATATTATAGAAGATACTATATTTAATGTGAAAATATTTAAGAACTTTAAAAACAGAGAGCCATGTTACAACAAAAAAAATTCATTATGAAAAAAAAAAGAAAAGAATAATATTATTTTACGCTTCACTTATTTCTCACACTATAAGATGTGCACTCTTCACTTACTCAGAATAGAAAGAGATATACAAAAATTATAAAAAATTGTCTAAATACAAACTCTTTTGTAGCATGGCGACTCTGTATCAAGGCGTTGGCACTACTGTCCTTCAACCTTTTGTACACTTGTTCAAGCATTGTGGTGTTGGCACTATCTTGTTTGTTTGGTGTCAAGGTTCTAGGGTTGCTGCCATCTTTTCCATTTTGTTGGTGTAAATCAAAAGATCCTAATGCTGCGACGCTATCCCCTTAACATTGAAATGATGTTTTCTCTATCTCTAAAGCGAATACCTATATGTCCTTGCGTCAAAGCACTATACACCAAAACAAAATTTTTTGGGGACCCCCTCGAACCCTAAGCAGGGGACGTACTATCCGTTGGACTCTTGACGAGCTCACCATTAAGCCGACCAAAATTGAAGACTCTGAATCAATAGTACATCTTTGATTAATATACACAATTAAGCTCCACATACTCTACATAATATATATATATATATATATATATATATATATCCAAAAGTTTTTCTTATTTTCATATTTAATAATAAAAAAGTTTGTAAGCGCCATGATTAAATTATTAAATAAAATAATGAAAATTAAACTATCAAAGATAATTCCTTTTTTAATAATTATAAATATGAACAGTTAAATGATAGTTTTATGAATAAGAAAAATTTAGATGTTCCAGGATAAAAAAAAAGGCTTAAAATTGTTTCTTATGTATAGTAAATCTTGTTGGAATCAATTACCCATGCCACAAAAGAATGAACATATTTTTTAAAATAACATAAAAATAAAAATAAAAAACATAAGAAAAAATTAATCCCGATTAGCCCCTTAATCACGCAATAGGGATTAAGAGTTTTGTTTTAACCCTTGTCCTATAGATCAAGTGCAATTTTTGCGTAGGTAAAATAATAAGTTTGTTTTCTATAGTTTGACCAAACTATTCAAACTATATGATAATTAACTATTCATATAATTTGGTCAAATGATAGAAATCAAACTTATTATTTTACCTTCTTAAAACAAAAATCTTACTTCCTGTTGGATGACTATATTCCACGTAATTATTAACCATACTCAAAGAATATATTTTTTTATATTTATTTCTACTGATTTCTTAAGTATGTAAAATTACAAATATTAATTTTAGGGGCTCAAATAATTACTAAAGCTATTTAATTATCCATAGATAAACACCTTTCCATTATCTTTTGTTGCTTTGGGGCAATTGATTCCAACAAAATTTGCTATACATACGAAACAATCTTCAGTCTTTTTTTTTTCCTTACAATTAAGGACAGAATTGAGCTGAGTTCCTAAGAGAGATAAATTTATATATTAAAATAAAAATAAAAAATAAAAATAATTTTTAGAAAATAAAATAACTAATTTAATATCTCATATAAAAAAATTATAAAATTTAAAAAAACAATTACCTCTCCTTAACTATGCTTAAATCCACCCTACTTACAACATCTACATATTTCTTATAAAACTATCAGTCAAACGTTTATATTTATAATAACTAAAACAGTAATTACAATTGATATTTTTTTAATAATTTAATCATAGTAGGTACAAACTTTTGATGTATATATATACATATATATATATATTAATTATTTAAGTACAACACTTATTATAAAACAAAATTTAAAACTTTATAAATAATTCTGACTAAATTTTAATAAGATATTTATGAATTTATGACTCAATTTTCAATCATTATTTATTTCTACCGCGAATTTAAAGCTTCATTTACCATAAAATATATTCCATCTAATTATAAAGAAAAATATATAGTGAATAATAAGTTGTTATTCTGATTGGGTTAGTGCTTCGTCTTAATTGCTATCGGAGATTGTGATCTACTTTCTAATTCGGAATGATCGCTAATCGCGATTGGAAGGAGCTTCCACCACGATCGCGACATTCTATCGCACGCTTAATCCCTCCTTTAAAATCCCAGTCTCCAGTTTTCAGCGTCCAGTAAAATAAATAATTAAATAAATAAGGCTTTTTTTTATGAGAAAAGAAATCAGTTAACAAAACAAAAAAAAAAACATATTGAGAATTTCAAATGCAAACGATACAGGAGTACTGTTATCTTCTACATAGAAGATTAATTCTGAAACAATCATAATTGCTATATATATCATCCATAAAAGGAGGGGCTGTGATACGGTCATCGGATGGTGACGATAAGGTCGCCGGCGAAAGATTACTCCGGAACCCTGTACGTCTCCGGCGTGATCTCCGGCAACGACGAACCCGGGAAGATCCCCTGCGACAAAAATAGAAACCCTAAGAGTCACGATTAGAGGTAAAAGACGAGTGTGTGTGTGTGCTGGGGGGGGGGGGGGGTCTGTTGGGGGGAGATCACGGTAGTCGGTCTTACGTCGAGCTGCCGCTGAACAATCCTCGGCCGTTTCTTTGGCCGGCGGCGAGGGCGGGATCCCGTTAGGGCAAATACGTCCTCCTCAATCTCGTGTTTCGAAAGGGAGAGCGAGAACTTCTGCGGCTCCTTCTTCTCCCCAACCTCCGACCGCAGTCGGACATTCCTCTCGGCCGCTCTCGCCGACGGAACCCTCCTCGTCCTGAGAGTCCACGGGATCGCCGTCTCTGCAGGGGAGGGCGACGGCGCAATCTGCGGCGCCGTCACGGCGTTGGATGACGTCGGTTTGATGGGTGGAACATCGAGTTTCATTCTGTCGGCGACCTCCCGAAGGTGGCCCATGAGCTTTTCTCGGAGCTGCTCCAACCGACAATCGTCTTCGATGTAGCTAATCTTCGGAGCTCCTATCTGCGGAAATCGCGGGGAGCAATCCCTCCCCGGCGCCGGCAACGGCAGAGCCGATCTATGCTCTCCGGTTACTTCCTCTCCTTTCCCGTCCATGCCGTCGTACCGTAGAAGCCTCTGGCTTCCCCAAGACTTCAGAGCCGGCAAGGAGAAATCGCGACGGAGAAGGTTAGACTGGGACTTCCCTCGCTGAGTCTCCGTAGCCGCCATCCCGAGACCGTGGACGAATTACCAACCATGCGAAGAGCAGAGTGAGGAAACCGATCTGGATCCCACGGCTGTGTCGGTGGTGTGTGATCGGCAACGGCGGCAGCCGCTGGGGTTTTCCGGAGCCGGCGGCGACAGAGAATGCGAGATAATTTCTTGTCTATGATAATTTTTTAGAATAAATAATGAATATATATTTCCTGAAAGTGAGCGAGACCATGGGCATGTTGGGAATAACACTAAAACTGGGATAGCGCGCGTCGGGGGCTTTATATGACGTGCTCGGCTGACGAAGCACGACGGGGAAAGGGCGGTCTGGTGGTCGGAGAGAATTTTTGTTTTTACATCGGTGCGCACCCATTTGATCGAGCGACGAATTTGATCCGAGCAAGTACCTGTGGGTGCCGCTCTGAGTGAACATACTGGTTCGTTTCATAATTTTCATTTTGATCCCGTAACTCCGTTTGTCTCGCCTCGTTGTGGACGTGCTGGCGCTGCTAACGTGTCGAGCGCTTGACGTGATTTTTACTTTTTTTTAGGGTTCCTATCTATAGTCCTTGTTAATACGAGTATAATTAATTTAGCTATTTGATAACTACATATTATTTTATTTTATTTATATTATGAAAAAGGTTTTCAGAATCGAGCATTAATTTAAATAGAGAGAATGAAATATTCAAATACGGTGATATAAAATTGATATGACACTGAAAATTTTATTAGTCGAAGCATGAATCTTGATGTCGAAAGCAATCTAAATTTGAGTTAAGACTAACCAAGATCAAGTATTTATTGAAAACTTTGCGATATCAGTCATCTTCTAAATATGAAGTGTTTGTAGTTAATTTGAGTGTCTTGATAAGTCGGATCTAACAAGCCTAATACCTCATAATTTTGATTTTATTTGAGCATTTAATTAAGATCTCATAATTCTGATTTCATTTGAGCATTCAAATACTTAAAATATATCAGATGATCACGATAATCATTTGAAGCCTCATGAGTTTGGATTTTGCTGTATGTAAATGTCACCTCTAATCTATAAATAACTCATTCTTCTTCACATGAAAAGCTAAAAGAAGAGAGCTCGAGACTTTAAGAACCCTTAAAAGCATAATCGTTGCCACCAGTCAGCGATTCGCGTACTATGCCGGTCATCATGGCCAATGCATCGTCGTTAACCACCACCGGTTGCCAGCCGTCGTTGACCAATCACCGATGTCACCAATAGCCAACCATAGCCTCCCCACCACCATAGGTCAGGTAGACCCGCATACCCTTTCGCCACAATTTGGTGTCATTTATGAGAAACATTCCTTTTACATCTTCATAATGGTTAACAATCTAACTTTATGTTTAGAGCAGCACCAGCTATATGGTGGAGGAAATCTTACTCTAGATGAACACATAAGCAGAATGAAGATTCATCGAACTCCGATCCTGCAACTTTTGTTGAAAAATGGGGGGTAATCTTTAATCTCAAAAGATCGTCCAAATCAATATTATGGATATCTAATTGATTATCAATTCGAGAAGCAAGTCAATAATGTAGAGCAATTTCAACAAAAAGAAAATAAAGAGATAGCTTTACAAATTATTATTCTCCAATCATACTCATAGAAAATAAGGCAAAGGTTAAGGAGCAACTTTAGCTACAGCCTCAAACAGATATTTTGATTTGACATCTTCCACACAGGTTAATATCATCGAGTAATAATCTCACAAATAATTCAGAAAAATCAAAATGTTTAACCTCTTCCACACAGGTTAACATCATGCTTTGACAAAAGAATCTCGGATAAGAGTTAAAACTATTGATTTCTTCCACACAGGTTAAATGTCACGGAGTAACACTCTGAGAAACAACCTCAGATGGGTAAAAAATTTTCAACGGATTCGATTCAACATCTTCTCTATAGGTTAATATCATCAAGTAATACTTTGACAAATAACCTCAGATGAGTCAAAAATTCTTGACCGATTCGATTCGACCTCATCCATACAGGTTAACGTCATCACGTAACACTTTGACAAACAACCTCGGATGGGTCAAAAATCTTTGGCGGATTCAATTCGACCTCTTTCATACAGCTTAACGTCATCAAGTAATATTTTAACAAATAACCTCGAATGGGTAAAAAATCCTCAGCAAATTCGATTCAACATATTTCATACAGGTTAACGTCATCAAGTAATACTTTGTAAATAATCTCGGATGGATAAAAAATCCTTGGCGGATTCGATTCGACCTCTTCCATACATGTTAACGTCATCAATTAACACTTTGACAAACAACCTTGGATGGGTCAAAAATCCTAAGTGGAATCGATTCAACCTCTTATATACAAGTTAATGTCATCAAGTAATATTTTGACAAACATTCTCGGATGGGTCAAAAATCCTCAGCGAATTCGATTCAATATCTTCCATACAAGTTACTGTTATCAAGTAATACTATGACAAACAATCTCGGATGGGTCAAAAATCCATAAGGGATTCGATTCAACCTATTCCATGCAGATTAACGTCATCAACTAATACTTTGACGAACAATCTCGAATGGGTCAAAAATCCTCAGCGGATTCGATTCAACCTCTTCCATACAGGTTACTGTCATCAAGTAATACTTTGATAAATAACCTCGGATGGGTCAAAAATCCATATTGGATTCGATTCAACCTATTTCATACAGGTTAATGCCATCAAGTAACACTTTATCAAATAATCTTGGATGGGTAAAAAATTCTTAGTGGATTTGATTCGACCTCTTCCATATAGGTTAACATCATCAAGTAATACTTTGATGAATAACCTCGGATGGGTCAAAAATTCTCTGTGGATTCGATTCAACCTCTTCCATAGATGTTAATGTCATCAAGTAACACTTTAACGAATAACCTCGGATGGGTCAAAAATTCTCAATGGATTCAATCTAACCTATACCATATAGGTTAAAGTCATCAAGTAACACTTTGACAAATAACCTCGGATGTGTAAAAAATCCTTGGTGGATTCAATTCGACCTATTTCATACAAGTTAACGTCATCAAGTAACACTTTAATGAACAACCTCGATGGGTCAAAAATCCTCAGCGGATTCGATTCAACCTCTTCCATACAGGTTACTGTCATCAAATAATATTTTGACAAACAACTTCGGATGGGTCAAAAATCCATAGGGGATTCGATTCAACCTATTACATACAGGTTAACGTCATCAAGTAATACTTTGACAAATAATCTCGGATGGGTCAAAAATTCTTAGCGGATTCGATTCGACCTCTTCCATATAGGTTAATGACATCAAGTAACACTTTGACGAACAACCTTGGATGGGTCAAAAATCCTCAGCGGATTCGATTCAACCTATTTCATACAGGTTAATATCATCAAATAATACTTTGAAAAATAACCTCGGATGAGTCAAAAATTCTTGGCAGATTTGATTCGACTTCTTCCATACAAATTAACGTCATCAAGTAACACTTTGACGAACAACCTCCGATGGGTTAAAAATCCTCAGTGGATTCGATTCAACCTCTTCCATACATATTACTGTCATCAAGTAATACTTTGACAAATAATCTCAAATGGGTCAAAAGTATTTGGTGAATTCGATTTGACCTCTTCCATACAGGTTAATGTCATCAAGTAACACTTTGACAAACAACCTCGAATGTCAAAATTCTCAACAAATTTGATTCAACCTCTTCCATACATGTTAATGTCATCAAGTAACACTTTGACAAATATCCTCAAATGTATCAAAAATCCTCAACGGATTCGATTCGACCTCTTCCATACAAGTTAATATCATCAAGTAACACTTTGACGAACAACCTCAGATTGGTCAAAAATTCTCAGCGGATTCAATTCAACCTCTTCCATACAAGTTACTGTTATCAAGTAAGATTTTGACAAACTACCTCGAATGGGTCAAAAATTCATAAGTGATTTGATTCAACCTATTCCATACAGGTTAATGTCATAAACTAATACTTTGATGAACAACCTCGGATGAGTCAAAAATTCTCAGCGGATTCGATTCAACCTCTTCCATACAAGTTACTGTCATCAAGTAATACTTTGTTAAACCACCTCGGATGGGTCAAAAATCTATAGTCGATTCGATTCAACTTATTTTATACAGGTTAACGTCATCAAGTAACACTTTGACAAACAATCTTGGATGGGTCAAAAATTCTGAGCGGATTCGATTCAACCTCTTCCATATAGGTTAACGTCATCAAGTAGCACTTTGATGAATAACCTCAGATGGGTCAAAAATCCTCAGCGGATTCGATTCAACCTCTTCCATAGAGGCTAACCTCATCAAATAACACTTTAACGAATAACCTCAGATGGGTTAAAGATTCTCAGTGGATTCGATCCAACCTCTTACATATAGGTTAAAGTCATCAAGTAACACTTTGACAAACAACCTCGAATGCGTAAAAAATCTTTGGCGGATTCGATTCGACCTCTTCCATACGTTGCGTCATAACACTCAACTCGGATGGGTCAAAAATCCTCAGTGGATTCGATTCAACCTCTTCTATATAGGTTATTGTCATCAAATAATACTTTGATAAATAACTCGGATGGGTCAAAAATCCATAGGGGATTCGATTCAACCTATTACATACAGGTTAACATCATCAAGTAATACTTTGACAAATAATCTCGGATGGGTCAAAAATTCTTGGCGAATTCGATTTGACCTCTTCCATATAGGTTAACGTCATCAAGTAACACATTGACAAACAACCTTGGATGGGTTAAAAATCTTCAGCGGATTCGATTCAACCTCTTCCATGCAGGTTAATATCATCAAATAATACTTTGACAAACAACCTCGGATGGGTCAAAAATTCTTGACGGATTTGATTCGACTTCTTTTATACAAATTAATGTCATCAAGTAACACTTTGACGAACAACCTCAGATGGGTCAAAAATTCTCAACGGATTCGATTCAACCTCTTCCATACATGTTAATGTCATCAAGTAATACTTTTACAAATAACCTCGAATGGGTCAAAAGTATTTGGCGGATTCGATTTGACCTCTTCCATACAGATTAACGTCATCAAGTAACACTTTGACAAACAACCTCGAATGGGTCAAAAATCCTCAAAAAATTTGATTCAACTTCTTCCATAAATATTAATGTCATCAAGTAACACTTTGAAAAATATCCTTGGATGTGTTAAAAATTCCCAACGGATTTGATTCGACCTCTTCCATACACGTTAATGTCATCAAGTAACACTTTGACAAACAACCTCGGATGGGTCCAAAATCTTCAGCAGATTCGATTCGACCTCTTCCATACATGTTAATATCATCAAGTAACACCTTGGAAAATAACCTCAGATAGTTCAAAAATCCCCAGTGGATTCGATTCAACCTCTTCTATACATGTTAATGTCATCAAGTAACACTTTGAAAAGTAATCTCGGATGGATCAAAAATTCTCAACGGATTCAATTCTACCTCTTCTATACAAGTCAACGACATCAAGTAACATCATGAAGAATGATACTCTGAAATTATTTGCCAGAATTTCTGAGTATTCAGAGGAATGGTTTATAATCAATGCTTCCCCACCACTTTGGTAGTTGTCAACTATTGGAGTTTCAAGAAAATAAATTTTCTATAAAATATGAGACTTAATCGCCTCCAAACCCGGTCGGTCTGACAATGACAGTTGACACCTGCCCCGAGGGAAAACTGGAGCCTCGTCATATAAACTACGGGCCTTGATCGCCTCCAAACTCAGTCGGTCTGACAAAGACAGTTGATGCCTCTCTCGAGGAAAAATCAGAGCCTCGTCGTATGAACTATATACTTTGATCGCCTCCAAACTTAGTCGGTCCAACGAGGACAGTTGACGCCTCTTTCGAGGGAAAATCAGAGCCTCACCTTATGAACTATGGGCCTTGATCATCTCCAAACCCGGTCGGTCAGACGAGATCAATTGGTGCCTCTCTAGAGGAAAAACCAAAGCCTTGTTGTATGAACTACGGGCCTTGATCGCCTCCAAACCCGGTCGGTCCGAAGAGGACAGTTGACGCCTCTCTCGAGGAAAAACTAGAGTCTTGCCGTATGAACTACGGATCTTGATTGCCTCTAAACCTAGTCGGTCCGATACGGATAGTTAACGCCTCTTTCAAGAGAAAATCGGAGCCTCATCGTATGAACTACGAGCTTTGATTGCCTCCGAACTCGGTCGGTCTAATAAAGACATTTGATGCCTCTCTCGAGGAAAAATCGGAGCCTTGCCGTATAAACTATAGGTCTTGATCAACAAAATAAATGTCTTTCTTTTCAGAAGAAGGTCAGAGCTTCATTGATAAAAGAAAAAAAAATTTACCCTTAGCCAGTGAACTTCTGTTAGATAATTTCCCATCTAGCGCAGAAGAACACTAGAGCATATTGGAGAAAACTATGTCTCCTTACTTGACCCCGGGGTGTGGGAGGGGGGTTATAGATCCACTATAGCAAAAAGGGAATAAATTAGAAAAAATAAAAAATATCCCTCTCCTCATTATGACTAGTTTTTGTCAACCATTTAATTAAAAAAACTCATCTCCTCATTATGGCTAGCATTGGCCAGCCATTTAATTAAAAAAAAAAACCCTCTCTCCTCATTATGGCAAGCATTTGCCAACCATTTAATTAAAAAAAAACCCCTCTCCTCATTATGGCTAGCGTTTGCCAGCCATTTAATTAAAAAAACTTCATATCCTCATTATGACTAGCGATTATCAGCCTCCCTCTCCTCATTATGACTAGCATTTGCGAGCCATTTAATTAAATAAAACCCTCCTGTCTTCATTATGGCTAGCGTTTTCCATCTATTTAATTAAAAAAAAAAGTCCCTTTCCTCATTATAGCTAGCATTTGACAGCCATTTAATTAAAAAATACCCCATCCCCTCATTATGGCTATCTATGGCTATCATTTACTAGCCATTTATTTTTAAAAAAAACTCTCTCTCCTAATTATGGCTAGTGTTTGCCAACCATTTAATTAAAAAAATTGAAATTTCTGCTCAACGGCTCACATTTCGACGCGTCTGCTCGCTCAGACGCCCCCAAGGCTTCAAGACTGCTCGCTCGGAATCCTGGCCATCCTCGCGACTCACGCAGCTAGCCAAGGGGCCGCTCAGCGCTGACCAGATTCAATCCACGCCCGTCTCGAATTTGAGTTGTAACCCGCATGCACCCACTGACTTGCATCCGTGATCATAGTCTTGTGCACCCATGAAGATATGTTCTCTCAAACTATATGTGACACAAAGGTTAATGAAATTACAAATTTCATTGAATAAGTTATTATTTTCAATTATTTGGCATATATTTTTGGATGATATAGATAATGTCATCCAAAAATAAGGGGCAACTGATATGACACTAAAAATTCTACTAGTTGAAGCACATATCTTGATGTCAAAAGCAATCTAATTCTGAGTCAAGTCTAACCCAGATCAAGCGCTTATTGAAAACTTTATGATATTAGACGCCTCCTAAATATGGAATATAGTCAAATCGAGTGTCTTGACGAGCCAGATCTAACAAGCCCAAGATCTCCTAGTTTTGATTTCAATTGAGCATTCAAATAGTTAAAATACATCAGATGATCAAGGGAATCATTTGGAGCCGTCTCATAGAGTGGTTTGAATTTTGCATGTATTTACAGCAATGTCACTCCTCTAATCTATAAATAGGCTCTCATTCTTCATATGAGGGGAGGTCAAGCTAAAGAGAAGAGAGAGCTATGTGGCCTAAAGAACCTCTAAGCATAATCGTTACCATTTGATCGTTGACCACGCTATCGCCACCAACCACTCCATCACCTCACACACTGCCTCGCCACTACTCGCGTTATCGACCATCGGGCTTCCGCCACCATGTTAACCATTGTCACCGCCACACCATCGCCTAATCCGGGCTTATTCAATCATTACCATTCATGGTACTATCGCTACATATCATCCAACACCGCTGATCATCATATATCCATCATTCACTCGACGCACTAACTATTATTACATTAACTACGATATTGCACTGATTTGATTCGAGCTTTCTCATACAACTCTATAATCCCATTATCGAGAAAACTTAAACTTTGTAATTCAAAAAAGATATATAGTGAAATATTTTTACTAGGCTAGGCCCTTTGATTTTTTTCCCTCTTTTCAGAGTTTTTCCATATAAAAATTCTGGAGTTTCTCATTCTCTCTCCAAATATCTGTGGGTGTGCTGGATTTCTCAACAAGGCTAAGATGTAAAATTTTATTCTACCGCAACTAGGTTTCTAGCGAGCGACAAAAATTATTATAATTATTTATTGATGTTTTTTCGAGCTCAGTTTATTTAAATTATTGTTGGTTGAGCTTAATTTGAGCTCGATTTGAGTTTGACTTATTAAGTGATTAAATGAGCTCTTATTAATAAATAATAATATTGTGTATATTATTAGTTAATTGAGCAAACTTTATCTAATCTATTGTTAAGCAGCCTATTAAACTTTAAAATGAGATTTTTAATGTGTGCCTTAATGACGATAAAATTATGTGTTCTTCAGCTCATTAGCTTCGTTTAATCAAGATGGATTTTCTAGCTATAAGATTGCTTATATAAAATTAAGATGATCCCAAAGTCCCAAAGTCAATTTTGAAAATTTCTAATTCAAATACTTACCTTAAGATACATGATTGATTTGGGTGAATATTTTAGTAGTTTCGATAGCTTTGATTTGTCATTTTTTAGATTCAATTTCAATTAATTTTTTTATCAAATAAATTTTTTTTGATTGGCCTCAATGATAGCAATTTAGTAGCACTTTAAAAACGGCTAAATCATATTTTCTTTCAAAATTATTAGATAAAACTAACTTTTTTTTTTCCTTTTAAGCCATTTCCTAATTTAATATCTTCTTTTTTTTTCTTACATTGAATGACTCTAATCAAAATTTCAAAAATAACTTGGCAATATAGAGTTACTGTGGTTGTTATTTTTAACATTATTTTTTTCTTTTTAATCCTTTATAATTTAATATTTCTTTTTTTACTTACATTGAATGAATCTAGTTATAGTTTTTTAAAATTAGTAATTAAAAAAAATTAGAAGTTAAATGTGTTTAAGATACGCTCGAGTACAATTCCCAAGACCTCTCAATTATTGGGCTATCATTCATATCCACTAATTTAATACTTCATCGATAAGTTATTACATTGACAACTTATTTAATTTATTTTTAAATAGAATTAATTAATCAATTAGAAATACTAGTTTTCTTAAACGATATAAATACATTTTTGTGAAATCATTAATTGATTGATTGAAGAATAAAAGTTCTCAAATAAAAGTTTATATATATATATAAATACATTAATTAATCTGTGTGCTGCTAAAAAATTAATGCGTAGAAAAAATTTACTTAGCTTTAGTCAAACATACACGATGTTGATTAAGAAAACTTAATTTTTTACGAAAAGAAAAGAGGGAAAAATCACGTGGCTAGCCCAAGAAAATCTTCCACTATGTATGCTTTGAGTAAAGTCGATAACGGATTACGAATCAGATAAGAAGGGTTGACAATGAGAATCTCAGAATCAGACAACAATAGCTATATAGTCACGTTAAGGTTGTAACTTTGCCGTGGTAGATGATGGTGAACAATGCGATGAAATGAAGGTCGCCGGTGATGACCGCGAAGATGGCACGATGGTGGCAGCGGACCGACAATGGTATGCAATGACCGGCATCGGTGGTTGGCGATGATGACCGAGACGGCGATGATTGGGAACGATGACCGACGTGGTCGGCATGACGGCATGTCGACGATGAGGATAGAGCTGGCGGCAGTTGCAACCAATGGGGGTGGTCGACGACCGTCGAATGGTGGCACGATTATGCTTGGAGGGTTTTCAAGCTTTAGAGCTCTCTCCTCTCTTTTGCTTGGCCTCCCCTCATGTGAAGAATAAGGGGCTATTTATAGATTGGAGAAGTGGCGTTTTTTGTAAATACATGCAAAACCCGTACCACTCCACTACATCGGACGGCTCAAAATGATTCATTTGATCATTTGATGTATTTTAAGTATTTGAATGTGCAAATGAAGTCAGAATTATGAGATCTTGGGCTCGTTAGATCTGGCTCGTCGAAATGCTCGATTTGACTATAAACACTCCATGTTTAAGAGTTATTAGGGTTTTAATTGATATCCCAAAGTTTCTAATGATATTTTAAGTGCTTGATCTCGACCAGTTTCAACTTAGGATCAACTTGCTTTTGACATCAAGATTCGTACTTCGACTAGTGGTATTTTATGTGTCATATCAGTTGCCCCAATTTTTGGATGACATTATCTCAATCATCCAAAAATATATATGTCAAATATCTAAAAATAGCAAATTCTTCATTGAAATTTGCAGGTCCATTAACCATACATTTTGAAAGCATCTTCAGAGCACAAAGATTATGACCATAAGCGAGGTCGCAGATGTGCAAATATGCAACGCAAAGATTTTGAGATTATGAACCCATCGGCCCTTACGGCACCAGGAGCCGCAGCGCATGGAGCCATGGCTGCCATATGTCATGGCGCATACTGAAGCTGCGAGGGCGGCGTGCCGGGTGCTGGTCGCGCGATTCGCGGCTGTCGCGAACGCGCTGCACGCCCATGGGCGACGGCGCGCCGGTCACGCTAGGTGGCGTAAAGCCACGCAGGTCTCTCGCGCTGGCCATCGAGGGTCTGTCAGACATATCGCCGCGGCTAATGTATCGCCATCGTACGAAACGCCCATTTTCGACGGTTTTGGTTTGATTTTGACATTTTTCCCATAGGGGTCTATAAAACCCCAAAAAAGAGATGACACATACCTCATATGCTCTGGTGTTCCTCTTCTTCTTAGGAGAAGGTCGTACGGAGGCGATCAAGGCCCGTGGTACATATGTCATGGCTCTGATTTTCTCTCGAAAGAGGTGTCAACTGGCCTCGTCGGACCGAGGTTTAGAGCATCCGCGATCATCGGCTTTTCCTCGAAAGAGACATTAACTGGACTCATCGGACTGACCGGCTTTGGAGGCGATCAAGGCCCACGGTACATACATCGTGACTCAAGTTTTCCCTCGAAAGAGCGCCAACCTCGTCGGATCAATGATTTGAGGTGATCAAGGCCCGTACATGTTATGGCTGATTTTCCCTCAAAAGATGCGTCAACCGTCCTCGTCGGGCCGACCGGGTTCGGAGGTCGGGGATGATGACCGACGACGGTGGTTAATCGATATCCGATGGCGGATCGACGGCGATGGCCGACGATGGTCGATGACCGGCGATGATGATGACCGACGGCGATAATGGCAGAATGGCCGACGACGGCGGCGCATGGCGGTGGCGGCCGACGGGGGTGGTCGATAGCGGCAATCGGCGACGGGTTAATTAGCGTCCGATGGCGTGATGACATGGCGCGAGCTACGCGCCGACGATGGTTGGCGGCCGACGGGTGTTTGGCGAATGGCATAGTCGACGGCATGACTGGCGGTAATCGACGGCGGGTGATCGACGGATGACCGTGGAACGGCAGTCCGTAGTTCCTACTTCTTCTTATGGAAATTGGATTTCAAACTTGTGGATGGTTTAATAGTTGAACCGCCAAGATGGTGAAGCTTAAAACCGTCATTCGAGCAATCGAAAGTTTGATAGATAATTTCAAAGTATCATTCTCCATGATGTTACTTGATGTCGTTAACTGCATGTGAGGGGTAGAATCAATCGAGATTTTTATCCATCCGAGGTTGTTTGTCAAAGTGTTACTGATGACAACTCAGAAGAGGTCGAATCAATGCTGAGATTTTGACCCATCCGAGGTTGTTTGTCGAGTGTTACTGGCGACGTTAACGTATGGAAGAGGTCAATTGGATCTGCGAGGATTTTGACCTATCGATTGTTTGTCGAGCGTTACGAGAAATAAATTTTATATGGAAGAATTGAATCACGAGAATTTTGACTTATCCCAGTTTGTTTTATGTTACTCGATGATGTTAACCTGTATGGAAGAGTTCGTGGGAAGTCCACCAAGGACATTTTGCTCTATCCTAAGTATTAGCCAAAGTATTATTTGACTTCTTACCTGTGTGGAGTAGGTGCTGAGTTTTGACCTATCCGAGGTTGCTTTTTCAGAGTCTCTGCTCGATGATGTTAACCTGTGTGGAAGAGGTCGTGGGAAGTCTACCAAGGACCTTTTGACCTATCATAGGTATTAGCCAAAGTGTTATTTGACTTCTTATCTGTATGGAAGAGGTCCGATCAAGTCCACTTGGGATTGATCATGCCCCGATTGAGATACAACGTGAGTTGTGTATTTCTCAAGTGGGAGGTTTAAATGAAGAAGAAATAAGCTTGTAAGAAAAAGCCATAAACTCATTACTTTGATAATGTCGGTGATACAATATTGTCATAAGATAACTTAACAAAAGGGATGAGATATATTTTTAGAGAGAGTTAACAAAAGATAAGAGTTGGAGAGGAAAAGACAAATGGAGTAAATTAAAGGTTGCAATATTTATGCACTAAGGATTACTTATAACACTTTTCAGAGACCCTCCATGTTCTAAGTTTTAGGGAAGATTTTTTCCTCTGGATCTTTGGTCATAGCTTGACGGTTGGTCATCTGATAATGAAGTGGGGAGCAAGTCTTTTACAGGCAAAGCCCTCTAAGGTACTTCTTTATCTTGAAGATTCTCGATGTTGAAGGTCACTGAAGGGCATGGTTGAGCTTGTCTGAGGTAACATGATTATGCTATTTGTTGATTTTCACATACCGCTTCAACCCCAATGGGAGTTTGAAATTTCATCTTAAGATGAGATACTGAGGTGACAATGCCGAAGATTGATTGGAGGGGTCTTCCAAAGATAGTGTTGTATGCTGAATTTGACTTGACAACTATGAATTTAACTGAGTGCGTGACTTGTTGAGGAAATTCTTCTAGAATAATGGGAAGGGTGATTATCCCCTCCACTAGTACATGGCGATTATCAAACCCATATAACTGTCCTACAGTGGGTTGAAGTTTTTCCTTAACCAGGCTCATGCTAAGAAAGGTGGAGTAAAATAAAATATCAACGAAACTCCCATTATCAATCAAAATTCTCTTAACAACATAACAGGGGTCACCAATCCTCGCACTGATGATAAGAGGATCTTGATGCGGAACTTGGACTCATTTCAAGTCTGAGTCATTAAAAGTGATGGGATGATTAATAGAAGATTTTTTTAACTCCGGCTCTTCAAAGGTGGCGATGAAGACTTGATTAGATAGTAGTGGCCCACTTGCAATCGTTTCAATTTCTCCAACTCTTTGGCCACTATTGTGTTATTTCTGGTGATTGTCTGCTTTGCCCCTAGTTGGAGCTATGTTTGAGTTGGTTGGTTTTGCACAAATTGATGATATCTCGCTTGAATAAGCCTCAATCTCTTCTTTAAGTTGTTTACACATAGTATGTCCAGACTTGATGGAAATGACAATATTGCTCCTCAATTTGGTTTCAATGGATGTGACCACTTAATGGTCTCTTCATCTGATGTACTTCGTTCCAGTTACGTATTGCCAGAAGGTTTTAGTGGTGTGTATTCCTTTTACAGTCGTGGTTTGTGTCGTTGATGTGGGAGTCATTGAGGGAGATCATGACTGCCTTGTTGTTTCTTTTGATGGGATTGTTGATCTATGTTTCCTAGAGCACTCTTACATTTTCCTGTGGATTATTCAAATTATTTTCGGTGGACATTAATAGTCTCATCAGAAAAATCTGTGCTTCCACATGGTGAACCAAGTCGACATATGAGCGGACCATATCTCGCATTAGTGACGAGTAGAAAGGCCGGGGGCAGAAAACTCCTCTTAGTAATTCAGGATCTACCCCAAGTATTTGGCGAGCTTCTAAGGAGAATCTCTGGAAGTATTCTTTAAGTGATTCACCCTCATTTTGATGAATGTCAGAGAGATAGAAGGAATCTTTAATGATCCTCTGGTTTGCAATGAACTATTCTACAAAAATCTTGGCGAGTTCGTCAAAGGTACGGATGGATCCCCTTGGAAGGGAGTAGAATCAAGTGCGAGCTTACCCCTTAAGGGTAACTGGAAAGACCTAACAAAGCAGTATGTCAGGAGCTCGTTGGATATGCATGATGGTCCTGTAATGATGTTCATATGGGTCAGTTACCCCATCATAAGAGTCAATTCTCGGAAGCTTGAACCATACGGGAATGGGATGTTGAAGAATAGCTTCAGCTAAAGGTAAACACTCCTCATAGTCGCAGTGAGGGGGAAGATAATTTATGTCTTTAAGGTGAAATTCATCTTCATTAAGCATTGTAATTTTGCACGTATAACGTGACAGGTGGAGTCAACAAGACGAGAACGTGCCAAACTGCCAGTAATAATTAGTGGATTAGTGGTCGGTTGAGCTGCACGTGATGGATGAGTAGAACTAGCAGTGTCAAGGAGATCAGCATCACGGTCTGGAAGAGGAGGAACTTCAGTGTCAAGGAGATTAGCATTTTGACCTCCCATGGCTAATGATCGATCTTGGGAGATGTGTTTACCGTGGTAGTGGTTGTCATGTTCTTCGTAAAAGTTGGACCATTTCATTTTGAGACTCTTCCATTCGGCGCACACGATCTTCTAAAGAGATTCCTGTTGCGCCTTCACCGATAGGGTCACGCCTATCAGGGGGAAGTGAGGTAGAAGCTTGACGTCCTTGGTTCAAGGATTGGTTTTCGAAACGGAGTTGGAGCGAGGGCATATACAGTATTCTATTGGCCAGTGTTCATGGAAATTGTGATTGAGGGTTCTATTCCCTCAACGGCAAAGCGTTGTCGTCTAGAAAAAATTAGCTTTTCTTTGTTGCGAGTTCACACACATAGATGTTTGAAGAATTAATAAGAAAACTCCAAAAATTTTACGTGGAAAAACTTCAAAAAGATGGAAAAATCATGGGGCCAGTAAAATCTTCTTATGTATATTTGAGTACAAAAGTTTATAATTACAATTGTATACAAGAAAGTTTAACAATGGGAATCTCAGAATCAGACAACAACAGCTATATAGTCATGTTCAAGTTATGATTGCGGTGGTAGTTGATGGTGAATAGTGAGTCATGGCGATGATGAAGGTCGTCGTGGTGATGACGGCGATGGTCGGCGGTGGTACCGGATAGTAGTCGGCGGTGGCCGGCGATGGTGCGATGATGATCGGCACGATGGCGGCTGGCGGTGATGACCAACGAAGAGACGATGAGGTCAGCGATGGCGGTCGATGGTGGTTGGCAACCAACGGGGCTGGTTGGCGACCGTCGAGTGGTGGCACGATTATGCTTGGAGAGTTTTCAAGCTTTAGAGCTCTCTCCTCTCTTTTGATTGGCCTGCTATTTATAGATTGGAGGAGTGGCGTTTCTGTAAATACATACAAAACCCGTACCACTCCACTCCATCAGACGGCTCAAAATGATTCTTTTGATCATTTGACGTATTTTAAGTATTTGAATGCTCAAATGAAGTCAAACTTATGAGATCTTGAGCTCGTTAGATCCGTCTCATCGAGACGCTCGATTTGACTATAAACACTCCATATTTAAGAGCTATTTAAGGATTTAATTGATATCCCAATGTTTCTCATGATATTTTAAGTGCTTGATCTCGACCAGTTTCAACTTAGGATCAACGTGCTTTTAACATCAAGATTCGTACTTCGACTAGTGGTATTTTATGTGTCATATCAATATATATATATATATATATATATATATATATATATATATATATATATATATATATATATATATATATATAATTTTCTTAAGACTTAGCTCTCATAATAATCAAATATAAGATTTCTAATCACACTTATCATCGACACATGTAAATACTAGCACAATTCATTTACTATAATATAATACTAGATATTGAGAATTTTGAATGTGGCTTATATATAAATTTAATTATACATTATACGCTATTTTATTTTTAAGCCTATTAATTTTGTGATCAAATAAGGATTAATTAATTTTAGATATTTGAGACATCTTATTAATTTTGTATGAAATTATCACGTGTAGAGACCGGACATTTTATTTTATTTTAATGATGGGCTCAATAAAATGGAATGCACTCAAGTATAAATAGGGTCATGATTCACATTTGAAAGGGTGAGATTCTCATTTTACTTATATCTCATCTTGAGTGAAAAGAAGGTTCTCTCTCTCTCTCTCTCTCAAGAATACCCCTTTAGAAGTGGAAGGCCAAAATTCTCGCAATAGTTTTTCATGGATTCAGGTACGCTTCCATTTAAATCTTCTTACTGATTTGAAATGAGTAGTATCAGAGTAGTTATCATGTTGAATCATTGAGAAATGACTTGTCCTTACTACTTGAGTGCATTTAATTCAATGGATTTAGTCGGTTTCATATAGCCGTTTCGCCTTACTACTTGATTATCTTAAATTTGCAGTTTACTTATTACATTTATTTATTTTTAACATTTTATACTGTAATTTATATATGAAATGTTTCATATAATTATTTTATTAGAAACATTTAATTTTCATGTAACCACTTCCTTCGAAACTAATTGCATGACTAGCATATTATAATGCAAATAGTTATTTTATATATTTTATGAAATTTTTACAGTGACATCATATATATATATATATATATATGTGTGTGTGTGTGTGTGTGTGTGTATGTCTGTGTGGGGATTTAATTTTTTATTTTGCTTTAACTTCATGGGTCTTATTACATGTACTAAATAAAGCCCATTTTAAGTGTTATTTATAATATTAATTACACATATTAGATTTTTTATTCTCATATTTTATATTTCAGCAAAAATAAATGTTTATTTTCTCTTATAAATATAATGAGACATCTCTCTTTTATAATTAGAGATTTGAGTTGAAGTATTTTTCAACTGATCGTTATTATTTCAAAGTAATTTAAATTGAAATATTATGTCACCAAAGTGACCTCTATTATATCAATTTATTTAATTTTAAAATATATGAATATTATATAATGATTATATTTAAATCTATGTTAAAAATAATCGGCCCAAAGGAAGATTATTTTTTGCCAGATTTTGTGTAGTTACAAATATGTGATAAATTTATATCAATCATGCATATAATATATCGATCCAAAGATAAACATATCGTTAGCAGAATTTATTATCAATAATTGTTGACTATAATTTTAAGAGTATCATTTAAAAATTGATATTTATGTCCAAATTTAATTGCAATGTTGTGTTAGATATCTTATATGTGTCCATTTTATTAAACATTTTACTTCAAGCGTATATTTTGTTGATATTTTATTTGCATTGTATCTGCATATAGAAATGACAATGTTGTTAATTGTGAGTATTATTTTTATTCTTTTCAGTTAATATTTCTTCTATATCTGCCAATTTGAATAACATTCTAATGTTCAATGACACTAACTTTAAAAAATGAAAAGAGTATATCACCATTGTTCTTGGGTGTATGGATCTTAACTATACGATCCGGATTGAACGTCCTCCCGCCCTTACTGTAGAAAATACTATTGAATAAAGAGCTAACTTTGAAAAGTGAGAGCATTCTAACCGAATGAGTCTTATGATCATGAAGCATTCCATTCCAAAAACTATAAGAGGTGCAATGCCTAAAGAGGAATATGCCAAAAAGTTTCTAAGCCAAATAACAGATCGTTTCGTTAGTTCTGAAAAATCGAAGTGAGTACTATTCTTAGTAAACTCATTTCAATGAGGTATAAAGGCAATGGAAACATAAGAGAGTACATTAATGATATGTCTAATTTTATCACTAGACTGAGAGCACTAAAATTATAAATGTTTGATAATATTTTTGTGCACTTAGTTTTGATCTCTCTTCCTACACAATTTAATCCTTTTAAGATAAGTTATAATACTAAAAAGGAAAAATTGACTCTTAATGAGCTCATTGCTCAATGTGTGCAAGAGGAAGAGAGATTGAAACATAACAAAATAGAAAGTGCTCGCTTAGCTATTTTCTCTTGTAGCATTATTACTAAAAGAAAATTGACTTATAAAGGCAAACTAGCTGCAAACAAAGAGACTTCACAGCATAAGGTGCAACAAAAATAAGATAATATTATTACTTATTTCTTTTACAAGAAGGTTGGTCATGTGAAGAAGGATTGTCCCAAGTATGGAAATTAGCTGGTAAAAAAGGGTAAACTTCTCAACTTTGTTTAATCTGAAGTTAATTTATCCTTAGTACCAACATCACACTTGGTGGATAGATCAGATGCAACTACTCACATAACTGTGACTATGTAGGGTTGTCAAAAGAGATGAATGTCAACTGATATTGAAAGATTCATCTATGTGAAAAATGACAATAAAGCTCATGTTGAAGCAATATGTTTATATAAATTATATCTAGAATTTGGTTGTATTTTGAATTTACATGAGAATTTTTATGTGTCATCGTTTAGATGAAATTTAATTTCTATTTCTTGTTTGGACAATTCTTGTTATTTTTGTTCATTTGAAATAGAAAATTTAGTCTCTTTCAGTATTCAATATTATTGATACTAGTTTTTTGGTTGATAATCTATATAAATTAGATATTTTCACTTCACAAATTAATGAAACATTACATGCAAATAGTTTTGGTACAAATCAAAAATTAATGAATGAGAATTCATATATGTTATGGCATAAGCGTTTATGATATATTTTTAAATATAGAATTGAAAAACTTGTGTTAGAAGGAATTCTTGATTATCTTAATTTTTTAGATGATAAACTCTATTCAAAATATATCAAGAAAAAATAAACAAATATCAAGAAAGTTGGTGCTAATATGAGTTTAAACGTCTTGGAATTAATTCATACTAATATTTGTGGTCCATTCCTTACAGTGACGTATTCAAAATTTTAAAAGTTGAAGTTAAAAATCAACTTGGAAAGAAAATAAAAACTGTCAAATCTGACCGTGATGGTGAATACTATGACAGATATGATGGATCAAGTGAACAATGTAAATGTCATTTTGTCAAATATTTAACAGAATGTGGCATTGTTCTTCAATATGTCATGCTAGGGACTCCAAGTCAAAATGATATAACTGAGAGACAAAATCAGACCGTTACGGATATGGTTAGAAGTATGATAAATCATTTTTCCTTACCAGGATTACTTTTGGGAGAAGCCTTAAATATTACAGTTTATATCCTTAATAGAGTTCCAAGCAAAGTACTAGTTAAAACCCTATATGAATTATGGATTAGGAAGAAGCCTAGTATTAGGCATCTTCATGTATGGGGATGTCCAATTAAAGCTAGGTCATATAAGCCTATTGAAAGAAAATTGGACTCAAGAACTATAAACTGCTATTTTGTTGGATACTTAGAAAGGTCAAAGGATTTTATGTTTTATGACTCTTCAAATAAATCTTCTTTCAAGATGAATAATTTATTGAGAAATTGTGAAAGTTGAGCGTTACTCTTCTTATAGTTACAATGGAAAATAATCAGATAATTTTATCTGATCTTATTTAAGTTGTAAATGCAAATAATCAAAATATTCTCGAGTTAACTCTCACTCATACTGAGGAATCACAATAATCTTAAATTGAAGTGACATTAAGAAAATCCACTAGGGTGATAAGATTAATAATTTCATATGATTATGTTGTGTATCTCCAAGAACATGAGTTTGATATTAGATTGGAAAGTGATCCAATCTCTTTTAATCAAGTCAAACAAAGTGTTAACTCTCATAAATGGATAAAAGTCATTAAGGATAAGATGAAATCAATGAAATACAATGATATTTGGGATCATGTTGAATTTCCTAAATCAATAAAACTCATTGGTTGTAAATGGATATTTAAAACCAAACGAGATTCAAAAGTCAATGTCGAAAGATATAAAGCACGTCTAGTTGTTAAAAGTTTCACTCAAAAGGAAGGTATTGATTATAAAGAGACTTTCTCTCCAGTTTCTTTGAAAGACTCTTTAGAATCATTTTGACACTAGTAGCTCATTATGATTTAGAGTTGCATCAGATGGATGTAAAGACTGCATTTCTCAGTGGAGACATTGAAGAAACTATATATATGGTGCAACCAGAAAATTTTCAATCTTCTGATTCAAAATACCTGGTATGCAAATTAAAGAAATTCATCTATGGTTTAAAGCAGGCTTCCCATCAACGGTATAAGAAATTTGATCAAGTGATTACTTCTTTTAATTTTAAAAAAAACTATTGATCAATGCATTTATCATAAAATCAGTGGGAATAAATTCGTCATCCTAGTGCTATATGTTGATGATATTCTACTGGAAAGCAGTGATATAGGCCTTTTTCCTGAAACCAAGAAATTTCTTTCAAATAAATTTGAAACGAAAGATCTTGAGAATGCATATTTTGTGTTGGGTATACAAATTCATCAAGATCATTCTCGTTGTATACTTGGTTTATCAAAAGGCATATATTGATAAAGTGTTTAGTAGATTTGGCATGAAAGATTGTATACTAGGAGATACACCAATTGCTAAATGTGATAAATTCAGTTTGCTTCAATGTCCAAGAAATGAATTCGAAAAGAAAGAGATGGAAAAGATCTCTTATGCATCTGCAGTATGGAGTCTTATGTATACTCAAATATGTACGCATCCGGATATTGCAAAAATTTTTGTGCTTGGAAGATATTTAAGTAACTCAAGAATGGATCATTAGAAAGCAGTAAAATGGGTTATGCAGTATCTAAAGAGAACAAATGACTTTATGCTCACATATCGGAGATCAGATCATTTGGAGATCATGAGGTACTCCGATTCTGATTTTGTTGTTTGCCTCGATAGTAGAAGATCCACTTCAGGTTATATTTTCTTATTAGTTAGAGAAGTTATATCTTGGAAAAGTGTTAAGTAATCACTTCTATCTTCTTTCACTATGAAAGTAGAATTTATAGCTTGTTATGAGGCATCAAATTAAGGAATATAGCTATAGAATTTTATCACTAGGCTAAATATTTTTGATGGAATAGAAAGATCATTAAAAATAAATTGTGATAATAGAGCTGTTGAGTTGTATTCAAAGAACAATAGGAGTTCATCAAAATCAAAGCATATTGACATAAAGTTTCTTGTTGTAAAAGAAAGAGTTCAGAGTTCTCAAGTATCTATTGAATATATTAGTATAAATTATATGATGCAGATCTACTTACAAAAGATTTACCAGTTAAAATATTTTATAAGTATGTGGCTCATATGGGATTGGTTTACTTTGATGATATGCTAGCATAGTAGGAGTTTGTTTATGGTGTTCAATGATTGTAAATATATTTTTCTTATCAAAATAAAGTATTGTTATTATCTTATAATTGAAAACTCTGAAATAAAGTTATGGAGTTTCAATTGCAATTTAGCATAAATAAATGAAATTATATTTATAACTCTTTTGAGTTATAATATAGGATTAGTTGGAAATAGACATGATATATGATCACATTACATGAAATTTTTATGCTACATATCCATACTTGATCTATGTTGTTAATCATATTGATTTAGTTATCACTAATGGGTCTTGTTATAGAAAAATTATAATAAAGATCACTTTGATTCTATGTCAATATTAATAATGGACTAGTTTGTCTAAAGATATTCCTCTTTGAAGATAGCAAGTATTGAGCTCTTAAAGTATTTAATAATATATAACTATCAAGAAATATATATGTGGCCCAAGTGGGAGATTATTGAGAATTTTGAATGCGAGCTCACATATAAATTAAATTATACATTATGCGTAAACTTATTTTTTAAGAATATTAATTTTATTATCAAATAAAGATTAATTAATTTTACGCATTTGAGATATCTTATTAATTTTGTGTGAAATTATCATGTGTAAAGACTAGACATTTTATTTTATTTTAATGATGGGCTGAAATAAAATGAAATGCACTCAAGTATAAATATGGTCACGGTCCTCATTCTAAAGGGTGAGATTCTCATTTTACTCATATCCCATCTTGAGTGAAAAGAAGGCTCTCTCTCTCTCTCTCTCTCTCTCTCTCTCTCTCTCTCTCTCTCTCTCTCTCTCAAGAATACCCCTTTAGAAGTAGAAGGCCAAAATTCCGGTAATAGTTTTTCATGGATTCAAGTACGCTTTCGATTAAATCTTCTTGATGATTTGGCATGAGATCCGGGCTAGATAAATTTATTTTTTATTTTTATATGTTTCCAACACTATAAGGATATAATATATAATTGAGCTTAATGGTTTTGCTTAACATTCATTTATAGTCTATTTTGTCATATTATTGTCTATTTCATGAACTCAATCATAAATTTTTTTAAATTATTTTAGAATTATATTAAAATGAATGTTAATTACTAACCAGGCTCTTTTAAAAATAATTTTTCTCTCCTATCTTATATAAGTCTTATCTTATCCTTAACACCTCTTTGGTTATCATTCTTATATTGCATGATTATTTTGTAAATGAGAGGAAAGAGATAGATTGAGAAGCAAAGGACCTAGTAAATTTAAGAGATTGATCAAGGAGTTGATCCCTTGTAGATTTTGCTTCAGGTAGAACAACAATTTCTTACCTTAAAAATTAATATTATCTGCATGCCTTGTTTATGTATTAGTGTTATTTTCATGAATCAATGATTAAAATGTTTCCTAGATAGATTTATGATTAGACTCATTAAAAAAATTGCTATTAGCTTCTTCTTTTTTTAGCTCCTACAAATTTTCATCTTGATTTAGTGAGTGAGTAGTATATCCCATATACTTTTTTAATAATTAATTTGTATATTCACCCTCTTTAAGCTTGTATAAAAATTTGTGTGATGTTGTAAACATGGATATTAATCATGGTACATCATGTATTATATGTGATATATATTGCCTATGTCCATGACATGCATCTTACTGATTCTTTAACGTTAATGTTCTATACAGGTTCAAATATTTTTTTCTATTATATTCTTATATGGCACTATCCTTTCTACATGATTATAGATACTATTAGATAAAGCTTCATGCATGTAGCTTCATACAATGACCACGATTCCATGATGCATATATAATATTTATAAGATAAGAAAATAATTATTACTTTTATATGGATATAATTAAATATATATAGTTAAGGAAATGTAACTTATTTGAAAGAATATATATCTAGTTATATTTAGTTATCATATAAATAATATTTTTGCTAGAGCATAGTTGAATATGGTTGCCTTAAATTTAAATTGAATAAAGCATGTGATAGCTATGATGAAATCAAGATGAAAAAAAGTTATCATATATATATGAATGAATGATTGAATTTTTTTTTTCAATCTTCCACACCCAAATCAGTGTAACACACTATAATGTAGTAATTATGTTAGATTGTGACATTATGGTGAAAATATTTCAACCTTCATCTATCCTTTTGGAGAGGATAAATGAAAACATAAATATACACCTTCTGAGTTGGGACACCACGTAGATCTACAGATATTCTTATTAGGATGATCCAGTATGACATTAAGGAAAGGTGTACTATCTCGAAAGATAGAAGTACAATGGACCTAATCACCTTAATAAGGACTCCTAATGATAATGAGTCTGCATATGTAACAGAGATTCTTCCCCTACTTTATATGAAAAAGTAAAGTATGATTTATTTTAAATCGAATTTGTTAAGTTCCCTAAAGGGGCAAGCCCTCATAGTTAATTACATCCTATGGAAGGAGATTCTTAGGAATACTCTCAATTAAGGTAAATGATCATTGTCTCCAAAGATTTCGAAGGTTAAACTATCAATAAATTAGTTTATTTTAGAAGATCAAATGGGATTGATCAAATGGAGAGAGTTATTAATGAAGCTGAAGGAAGATAGGAAGGAGATGCTCACGATGTTAAGAAACTTAGCAAGCATCTTAAACTATCCTATGGTTGGGCTTTACATTTTTGAAATTGAAGTGGTTTATTTATTTGAGTTGAATTTTTATTAGAAATCTAAGGGTTACAATTCCATGAAATAAGATCATGGAAATGCCTAAGAGGTGAGGATTTATTGTTATGGCCCATAGAAGGGAGAAGCAATCTCAGAACCTAAATGTATGGAGCTTTGGCGAGGGCGAAAAGCACGACCTAAATCTAAGGCAAAAATGGGCATATGATTTACCTCCACAAGAGAAGATAAACCACCCGTCTGTTGGACTTACAACTACCTGGAGGTGGCCGCCAACTAACTCCTCCTGCAATTTTAAATTCATGTACGCAAGTCATATGCTTTATGCAAGATAACTAAGCTCTTATTTATTTAGAAAGAGATTAAGTCCTTAAACTCACTCCCTAAAGAGACTATATCATGTCAGGAGATGATTCAAATGACCTAAATCTAGCAAATCATATTATATTTTATTTTTATTTTTATACAATCATTTAACTCAGGCTTAGAGGATTCATATGTTTAATGTATGAGAAGTAAGATTATTGGCCAAAATCAGCGAGAGGGGAGGAGGTGTGTTTCTACTATGGCTCTCAAAAGTCAAGCCAAGTTTTTCTGGCAAAGGTGGAGGCCCTCCAATCAAGAGTGAAACAAGATGCTTTTGTGCATGATGTTATAAAAGAAATACTCATCCAGCTAAGAGGGTTGCTAATTCTTTTATCTTGATTTATAGTTTAAGCTTTAGGTGAGGTTATGAATTATTTATTTTAAATTTTGAATTGATTAATTTGGTAGAAGATTTATTTTTTTCTAAGAGCCTAATCGTCATCCAGGCTATACATCAAAGCAAGGAGAAACTAAGAAAGTATGTCATCTTAATGCACAAGCTAAACAAAACATCACACATTTTATAAAGCTAATACAAAAGAAAAAAAGTCATTTATGATCGGGCACCACCGCACAAACTCGAAAGTAGATTAGGTAGTTGAGCTCTACCCTTATACAACCCAGATTACAATTGAATTAAGTACAATTAAGCAAGGAATTCATTGTTATGGGGTCTTCAAGCTTCATTTCTTCATTCTTCATTCTTCATTCTTTATTCTTCTTTCTTCTTTCTTCTTTCTTCTTTTTTCTTTCTTCTTTTGGTTCCTTCTTTTGAATGGTTGGAATATGGATGCTCTAAAGGCTTACATGGTACATAAGATGTGATCTTATAACCAATGATCATCCTAATTCCCCTTAATAATCATTCCAAAATCTTAATTATAAAATTACATGAAAAGGAAAAAATAAATCTAACTAAAACCTATAAAATAGAGATTAGCTAAACAAACCATACAAATCCCAAGCATGTAAATTAATAAATTGGACTTAGCACCCCACACATGGGTAACTAAGTCCACCTGGCCTATTTTAGATTATGCTTAAGGGTATAAGCCACCTACATAGCAAAAGCATTTATATTTTTATTACAGCACTCCTTAAGCATAATCCCTTGCAGAAGAACAATGATTAGACTAAATTGTCCTACCATTCATTCTATGCACATACACCCTAACATCCAAACTAAAATATCACATTACAAAATAAAAGTAAACATCAAATCATGCACCGCCTTAACATAGGACTAGAAGTGGTGACTTAGCCTAATGTGTGTGCCATGTAAGGTTTGTGTGGTATGCTTATCTAGGCTTTAAGGTTATGATTTTCTAATTGTGAAAAGGTTCAACATGGAAAGGTGGTCACATTTAAGTTGTTTAGTTGATATGGGTTAATTTTATTTGGTATTTGATTTAATTTAAATGAATCTACTTAATTACTAAAGGTTGTAAAGAGAGGAAGAGAGAAGAGAACTTCTCTTTCCTCCCCACCTTAAGTGATTTCTAAGGTAGATTCATTAAGGATTTTTATTTAGTGAATATTTATTATGTATTTTAATTAATCATAAGTTTGGATTTACTCTAAACAAACCTATTCAAAAAGAAATACATTTTAATATTAAGTAAAGTGAATTATTATCACAAAATACATAATATTTTATTTCTTTTCAACATGTGTATCATGCACATGAATGAATCCTAAGCATATATACATGTGATGAAAGTATTTAGCACACCTTAATAATGAATGCTATGAGAGGTTGCTTAAGAAAACTTAGAATATTTCATGTATGCATGATTTTGTTAAGTAGAAGAGAGTGATTATTTTGTCCATTTTTCATATGCACATTTACAAGTATAGAAGATATAAGTGAGTACGACGTCATTGTTACCAGGGGTGTAAGGTACAAGACCTACTTAGGGCTACTTAAAGCCTCGTAATCCTGGGGTTATCCAGACTAATATACCACTTTTTTTAAATACATGTGCATGTACAAAAAGAAATGCATGAAAATATAATCATGCAAAAAGTTTATATTTGTTTGTTAAGTAGAATATGGTGACTCTTTTATACATTTTTTTCATATGCACATTTACAAGTATAAAATACATAAGTGAGTACGATGTCATTGTTAACCAGGGGTGTAAGGTACAAGACCTACTTAGGGCTACTTAAAGCCTCGCAACCCCGGAGTTGTCCAGACTAATATATCACTTTTCTTAAATACATGTGCATGTACAAAAAGAAATGAAGTGAAAAGAAAAATGCAAAAAAGTTTGTGTTGGTAAATTTATTTTGTTTATGCAATTTATATGTGCAAATTTAGATGTCCTTCTTAAGTAATAGTATAGGAATAAATAAGAAGGGAATTAGATAAGTGTTATGTTCTTTTCAAATGAACAATACACTTTGTCAAATCCTATTCAAAACTATGCTAAAAGAAAAGAAAAGACAAAAGTGCATTATGCACATCATCATATTTATATCTACGTGCAAGCTTATAAATAATTATAAGTAGCACACTTTCAATTTTAGGTATTTGATTTATAAATTTTGAAAGTAGTTTTGAATTTAATAGTGATAATAGCCACTCATATTTTTATTTTAGCCGAAACATGCAATTTGACATAAAAAAATATTTCATTTTGAATTTGATTTTTGAAAAGCA
Organism: Cymbidium sinense; assembly: GCA_021442155.1. Taxonomy (NCBI): domain Eukaryota; kingdom Viridiplantae; phylum Streptophyta; class Magnoliopsida; order Asparagales; family Orchidaceae; genus Cymbidium; species Cymbidium sinense. The sequence continues at coordinate 163,662,138 of CM038221.1, read as the reverse complement.
TGAATGTATGAAACTCATATGACATACACATTTAGCAAGTTAGGAAATAAATAAAGCAATGTAAGCATGTAATTTCATTCACTCTAATTAATTCTTAAAGACAATCTTATGAAGTAAAATCATTTAAAGAGAATCAAAAGTTATTTAAAGAAATTTTTATTTTACTTTGAGTTTGATTTGAATTAGGAAAGTGTGAGAAGGTTTGATGGTCCTTACCCATTCCCAGATGTGTGTATTGTTTCAGTTTAATTTTAGGTGATTAGATTAATTTTATGCTTTGGTTAGATTAAGGTGTAGATTAAGTTCATTAATTACCCCTTATCTATACCACTTTAACATATTTAATCAAATAATTATGAGTCAATGTATGACATAAAACCACAAAAAATTTAAATAGCAATGCATCTTAGGAAAGAAAGATATCTAATGCAATTGGCTCGCAATTAATGATTAATTAAGCTAAAGGATTTAATTTAAGTACTTTCATAACCTTTCCCACACATATGGGTTAGGTATGATTTCCTTAACTTTACTTAAGTTATTGAACACCTAAGTATCTACCCAAGAAATATTAATTAAATCATGAAGAAAAATCAAGGGTTTGGCTTGATTTAAGTTTGATTTGGCTAAGTTCAAGATTTTAACTTGAAAGGCTTAGGTTGGATTTTGGTTGAATTTGAGTTTGAGTTTTGAATTTGGTTTTGGATATTTAAATTTATAATTTATTTATATTTGTGAATATAAATGAGAATATAAATGGGTTATAAGAAAATTTCTTGAATTTTGATTGATTTGGATTTGATTTGAGCTAAGTCTATAAGATAGAATTAAAGGGCTTAGGAAATATTTTTGGAATTTGAATTTGGTTATGGATTTCAATTATGGGTTTCAATTATTTGGAATTGATTCATGATTTGAGAAAATCCATTGAAATTGATTCAAGGTTTGATTTGGAGTTGAAGTTGATATGAGTTTGGAGTTGATTTGAATTTGACTTGAAGGAAGGAAGTGAGGAGTTGGTTCAAGCTATAGGATAGGCAAATTTTTCCTAACACCCCTAAGGCATGACCTATTCCTATGGCTAACTCTTCTAAGTCTTTAGGGCTAGGTTGAGTGTCCACCTAATCACTAGATGTGTCTTAAGACTAAGGGCTCTTAAAGTCTAAGAGGAATCATATATCTAAGATGGAGGGGTTGAGAGCTCTTCTTAAAAATGAGGTCAACAGACATCAAATATATTAATATACCTAACAAAAAAAAGAGATATGCAACATTTTCACCATCTTGAACACCTTGTGAATGTTTGCATCTTATCTTTTTTAATGTTGTTTGTTCTATAATAAAATACAAAGTTGGATTAATAATGATCTAATTTATCAATTTATAATTAAGGTTGCTAGTTCCTTATCATGATGAGCTCTTTTCAAATAGCAGAGACCAACAAAATTAGAGTTAATCCCTTGTTAAGGCAAAAGGTTTGTGAGTTCACCATCTCCCCCATTGTAATTAGATCTCACACATAAGAAAATGAGTGCCTCAATAAGATACATCGCTGGTACATTATAGACTCATCAGCCTTATTAAGTGATTGAATTCATTATAAGGTGATCTTTCTATCTCTTGAGATAGTATATTTATCTCTTAATGACATATTTAATCATCTACGTAAAAATTACAAAGATCTATATGGTGTTTCAAATAAAAACTCCACAATCTATTTTATGATATAAAGTATATTAATCCATGTGTTGAAAAATTTGACACATAAAATAATAATTTAAAAAAAATATAAGAGATGATCACCCTCTCTACATTAATGTGCCTCTATATTAGAGTCATGAATTGAGTAATTCCCCCTTGATTATAAATATAGCATCATATGAAATTAGCATGTTATTTAGATAAAAATAATTTATTAATTTAACTCAAAATTCTTTAAAATTATATAAAACTAAATTTAGAGACCATGTTAGTATTTAAAAGCATCACATTGTGCTTAAAATGTCAAAAAAATGATTATTCTATTTCATTCACGTCAAAAAATATATATATGAATGAAAAATCAAGTCAAAATATACATAAGTGAGAAGTGCAACTGTATGGCTATCACTTGCTATTTTTAACTTAATCAACAATTTTATATGTATATAAACTAGATAGTATTTTTTAATATTAAAATTGTTTTAATATTTTTATTAGTAAAAAAAGTTTGAATTTAACCAATTAAAATTTTGAATAACTTCTCTATATTTTTTTTTTACAACCATACTTCAATGTTTCTTTAAAAAGTGGCTAAATATTATATGTCCTATTTGTGAGATAACTATGTGGCAATAGTCATGATTCATAACTTTTGTGATGAAGCTCCAATCTTCTTCTAAAACAAGGTTATTTTCCCTTTTTTACATGGGATATATTTAAGAATTTTTGGGATTAATAATCCTCATCTCAGAGCTTTAGTATTTTCTAAATTTTTGGTAAAATATTTTTATTGGACTAATGGGATCTAATGGAAGGTATTTAAGGTTCATAATTTCTACAATGAAGCTTCAATTTTTCACTTAACATAGAGTTGGTTGTCTTTATTTCTTCAATTAGCTTTGAGGAGAGGTGCTTATGGTTTAAAATTCATATGATGAGGCTTTGATCTTCTTATAAATTGAGATCAACTTTTCTCATTATATGGATTAGCTCTAAGGAGATATCAATGTGATGATTTTTCATCTATAAAGTTTCATGAAGATAAAATAAAAATAACACATTTCATCAACCGCCTACTCACATTTGCATTATAACATTCAACAAGTCTCTACAATTTCATAGGCTCTTGATAACTCCTTCATGTATGGCATTTTCATAAGCTATTAATTGTTAAACCTCATAGCTTGCAGCTCTTTATGGAGAACAAATCATAGTCATAGATGGACATCCATATATAACTTGATTTTTGGTAATTAATAAAGAGCCACCGCATCTCTTATCAGGCCAACAAAGAGTTCCCACTATATGAAGCATATTTTTTTATTTCAATCAATCATAATTTTAAAACTATTTTCTTAGAAGATGTTGCTCACAAATAATGTTGCTAATGAACTAATATGCGTGATAAGCTATTCATAGCTCTATCAATTGAGTTTTTCCATGTTCATTTATTTGACTAATTAAAAGAGTTTATACCTTTTATATAAAGTGCTCATTTACTAGCTTGATAAACCTTATTTGATGAGTTAATCAGCTGGTCAATGGGTTAAGTTATTGATAAGCATGTTTATAAATTTGATAAAGCTTATTTGCATAGCTAACAAAAAAATCAATAATAGGGCATGTTAATGGGTCATCACTACTCAAATTAAATTACTTGTCTGATGCTTACAAGCTTAACTCAGTAGGATTAAATGAGTTGCTCATTTAAAAGCTTTACAATTACTAAAAGAACCAAGCTCTAGCCGATCTAAAACTAAGCTCGAACAAAAAATAATTTAAATGAGCCTAGCTTGAACACTATCCCATAAACTTGAATTTATCTCGAACAAAATATTAACAAAATTTTGATAAAAGAGCTTAAGCTTGAACAACCTTATGTTCGACTCAGCTTGATTTGTTTACAATATTATCATAGATGAATCTACTACAAGAAGAATTCTTAAGAAATAGAGTAGTCCTCTACTTTCCAGCACTTGATGCTCATCATCATTAAAAATACCTACACACACATATCACACCACCATGACATTCATCCATGTTGTCAACAAGTTAAATTGGCCATGTTAAATAGTATATGCAAGTTTAGGCAGATTTTTTAAAATAAGTATGGTTTAAAACATAATTAGTAAGTTACGTATCTTAAAAAAAATTAGATATAGGTATAGTCGTCCGTTTAATGGGTGACTTGCTTGCCACGTAGGCTCCAACATGGCGAGGCAACACCGACGTGTTACGGCGACTAGTTTAGGTTATGAAAAGGGGTTGTTCAAATCGATCAACCCCATTCGCGTGAGCTATTCCTTTTGGCATAGTAACCAAGCGGCCCCTTTGTCGATTTCATCCATCTGAATACATGTGAGCCATTCCCACCTTCCATCGACACTCTAACTGCCTCCACTTCTCAAGGCCATTCTGGGACAACCAAGCTCCCTTGGCCGGCAGCTGCATGCAAGCCCTTTCAAAGCCTATTTCCATGGCCAACAGCCACATCCCCTGCTTCCAGTAGCCTTCATCTTCATCTAATAGCCCGAGGAACCCAACATTGGCTTCCAACGGCACTTTCGACGGCTCCATTTCTTTTAGGGAAGTTTTTAGCAACGCTTCTGGTGGCTTTGTTGCTCTTGAGGGAGTGTCCAATAGCTATTTCTGTGGTTTGCAATGCACATTGACACTGATCTTCATAAATGCATGATAAATCTCTAATTTTTTAATTTGTAAGTGATTAGGTTGCATTGTTAGAATTTGGTTTAGGGCTTGCACAATTTTCATTGTGATTAATTTTTTATTTGCATTGTTAGAAATATTTTGGGATGATAGTAATAGGATTCATGTTGGATGGTTGAAGTCAAGAAATGCATTAGGCCTATTGTGTTCAAAAAAATTCCACTGTAATAGCATTTGTCCTATTCCTTAGGTGGATGATTGGCTTAAGTCTTACAGATAAAATGCAAAATGAATATATTCGTGAAAATATTTATTTGTGAAAGCTATTTTTAAATTTACGTAATCCTAATGTGATTGATTATATTTTAGATATTTAATTCACCTCAACTCATCTTGTCAAGAATGAGTACAGAGTTGGTTTCGTTGATTTTATTCTACGGAGGTGAACTAAGTGTTGATCACCAGTTCATTCCAAGTTATATGGGTGGTTGAAATCGTCCAATTAATGTTCTAAGACACAACACCTTATTGGATTTGAAATAAAAAATTATGAGATCACTGCACATTGATTCAGAGCATCACATAGTTAATCTGACATGTCACTATCCGGTGGGTAATGGATTTATAGCGCCTGTTATTTCTGATGATAAAATTTGTGGTGTTATACTAGAAGAAGCTTCTCGTCAGAAATTAGTCTTGTATGTGGGAGTCGAAGATGCTAATATTGCATCCATATCAGCTAATCCATCATTGAGGCCAATCGATATACCATCGACCCATACAAAGAATTTCATCACACATGCTCCTTTGATGATACAGAGCATCTTTGATGAAATGATTACTAGGTAATGCCTTGGTTATCTTTCCCAACTTACATTGTTAATTTTTCACGGTGATGTGTGGCATGTTACTGATGTATGTCATGGAATTATAGCTCTAGCGATAATATTATTTATCAATCAGAGGAACAATATATGTTTTAGAGTGCTACAGGTGATGATGTATACGAGACTATGAGCAGTGGCTCAAGTAGTGACTTTGAGCAGGGTATCAGTGATGATGATGATTGTGCACCTAGGTTAGAAGATATGGTTAGTAATGTAGCTAGTCATGATCTATTAAAAAACTATTCATTCTAGAATATTGAGAGTGAATGTGATGTTTACTAATAATGAGTATGTCCAGATGTGTCAAATCACTAGAGAATGGGATAACGATATTTACTTCAATGATTCATCTGATGAAAATGTCCTAACAGATGATGTTGAAATTCCAAGTGAGCTTATTGAAGGAATATATTTCACAAGTAAAAGGAGCCTTCAGATTGCTGTTATTGAATGGTGTATAGTTAATAATGTTCAATTCTAAACAGTCATCTCAAACTAGAAAAACTATACTATGATATGTGTACATCACGATAGTTTCCGAACTAGTCAACATCAACCCTAGGGAGATGCAGGTGTTTGATAGGTCAAGTCGATCATTTAGAATTGATTTATCAGATAATGGTTAGTATAGCTACAATTGTAATAAGATAGTTATATATCATTTGGCATGCCCCCATGATATTGCCGCATTTGGGTTCAGAAGATTGAATCACCCATTGGGTGTTTCATAGTATTACACTTTACATCTGTATAAGCTCACATATTCAACTGAGTTTCATACATTACTTGACTGTTCTGATTGCCCTGCTTACAATGATGAGTAAGGTATTATCGAACTGCTGCCACCTAATTTTCATAGAAGGTAAGGTAAACCATGCACTAGTAGGTTCAGAAATACAATAGATGAAAAAAGAGCTAGCAGTAGCAGATCTTGTAGTCTATGCAAGACAGTTGGCCACTGTAGGTCATCGTGCCCATACAATATCAACAATAGAAGGTACGTCGTAGTTACAATAGCTACGTGTTTATATGTATTATGCTTCTTATTAGAATTTTATGTATATTACAGTACTCTTTTTTAGCTTACTTTACGCTACAGTTTTTCATTTAAAATTTATAATTGTCTCATATTGACTATTACATGTGTTTCTTTCAATAGGTAAGATGGCCGAAGAGCACCTCCCCTCAGTTAGACCATCAGGGTCATGCTAGGAAGGACACCACATAGTCAGAGCAATTGTACACCTATAGAGGGAGTTGTATGAATCTATTAGGCCCAGTAGAGCCAATATGGCTAGCTAACTACACCTTCTGCAAATATGGTCTTAAGAGCATCTTCAAGTGGGGAGGCCGACCTTGCATGTCCCATATCCGAGTGATCTCGATTCAGCATTGGCTTGAGGTATATTTTAATTCCTGCAATTTTAATTTTTTTGCTTATATGTTTGTTTCTAATGTGTTGTGTGCACAGGTGGAATGAGTGATGTTCGTCAGATGCTAATGGTGAACGCGGCATTATATAGGAATGAGCTGGATGGTTTGCTGCATACACAGGTATGACTTGCGGAATAGTTATTCAATTTATTTTCTATATGTGTATACCAATTTAATATAATTTTTAATATGTGCAGGTGATTTGGGAGTCATACATTGAGCTGATCATGCAACGCCTGTTAGGTGCATGCTCAGCGGGCTCTGATATGTGGTTGGCATGAGTCCCGCTCATCAACTAGAAGAGGGTAGAGTGACACTTACCTGATTAAGTGTTAAGGCAGTTTAGAATCATACTCAGAGTTGATGTGGCACATGTAGACCCTACTTTCAAAAGGGTCGATGGTCGAGGTAAAGCAGATGTAAACTGGGTTAATTACCATCAGGTGCACATTGCTACTTGGGAGAGGCGGAGAGATTATGTAGTCAAGGGCTTAGACGAAGATGAGGACAGACTGATGGCTATCAATTAGTACATGTGCTGGTTCAGATCTTGGGCTTCTCACTATTTACTAGCCTCCCCGACAGATCCTCCCATTACTTACTATCCTAGAGCACCTGTAGAGCGCATATATGTAAGTATTAATATAAGTATTCTGTTAAATTCAATATATTATATACCTACATGAGGCTAATTTTATACATTATTTTTTCATGCAGTTAGAGCACATCTTGGTGACTCAGGACATCTTTCAGTCGTACTTCGATCGTACAGATGAGCACGAGTTACAAGGAGCTATACATAGGTACGAGATTTTATGCAGAGACTTGAGGTTGCAGGTACATATCAGTAACCCACGTTATAGACCGGAGCTTGCAGAGGATGTCCCACAACATGACTGGGGCGTCCAATCATCTACATATACTGATCCAGGTCATACTACGTACCAACCTACCTATGAGTCACCGCCTTTCTTCCCATCATAGGACTATCCTACGTAGACTTTTGAAGATCCTACATTGGATGGCCATCATCAGTTGTGTGACTGTCTACCACGTGCACCTGATCAGTATACACGAGAGTGATGCGATTCCACGCATACAACGGAGACGTTAACTATTTCGGATAGTGTGTCATATGTGTCTGTAGTACATGTATTCATTTATGTTTTATTTTTCTTTTTGTATTATGCTGTAGTAAATGTTTCATTTCTCTGTATATATCTTGGAACTTTATTGTATTGCACTATTTTAGTAATCCTCTATGTGTTTGGACCCAAGTAATAGCTCTAATATACATATCCTTGATGACTTGAATATGTTAAATATTAACAAATATCATATTTAGATGCCCCTTCCTCCCTCTATACAATTCCATCAAACCTATTAACAAATGTATTACATACATAGTAAGAAACATACATAACATAAAGCAAAAAGATAATGGATTAAAACTAATCCTTGATGTAATCCAACTAAAATAGGAAAATATATTGTTAATCGTCTGTGTTTGGACACAAGTAATAGCTCTAATATACATATCCTTAATGACTTGAATATGCCCAATATTAACTATTCTCTTTTCTACAACTCTCCAAAAAGCTTCTCTTTGAGCTTTATCACATGCTTTCTCTAAATAAACAAATACCATATGTAAATCCCTATAATTCTCCCTAAACCTCTTCTCAATCAACTAAAGAAAAAAAGTTCTAGAGTTAGTCCCTCATTTAACTACAGTCTTTAAGGCTTCTCCTCAAAGTGAATTTGGTAAAGAAGAATGATTTATCATACTTCTAACCATATCCATATGGGTCCGATTTTGTCTCTCAGCTACACCATTTTGACTTGGAGTCCCTGACATGGTGTATTGAGGAACGATGTCACATTCTGCTAAATATTTTGCAAAAGGGCCTGAACGTTGTTCACCTAATCCATCATATCTGCCATAGTATTCACCACCACGGCCAGATTTGGCAGCTTTTATTTTCTTTTCAAGTTGATTTTCAACTTCAGCCTTAAAAATTTTAAATACGTCCACTGATTGTGACTTCTCATAAATTAAGTATAAGTACCCATAACGAGAATAATTGTCTATGAAAGTAATGAAATACTGTTAATTCCAAGTAGTTGTAGGGAATGGACCACAAATATCAGTATGAATTAATTTCAAGACGTTTAAACTCCTATTAGCACCAACTTTCTTGATATTTGTTTATTTTCATTTGATACATTCTATACAAAGTTTATCATCTGAAAAATTAAGAGAATCAAGAATTCCTTCTGACACAAGTCTTTCAATTCTTTATTTAGAAATATGTCATAAATACTTGTGTCATAACATATATGAATTCTCATTCATTAATTTTTGCTTTGTACTAAAATTGCTTGCATGCAAGGTTCCATTAATTTTTGAAGCAGAAATGTCCAATTTATATAGATTATCAATTAAAGAACCAATACCAATAATATTTGAATATTGAAAGTGACTAAATTTTTTATTTCCAAATGAACAAGAATAACCATATTTGTCCAAACAAGAAATAGAAATTAAATTTTGTCTAAATGATGGCACATAAAAAGTCTCATATAAATTCAAAATATAACTATTGCTTCAATAGGAGCTTTATTGTCATTTCCCACACAGATGAATCTTTCAGCATCAGTTGGCATTCATCTCCTTAGACAACCATACATAGTCACACTTATGTGAGTAGTTGCACCTGTATCTATCCACCAAGTGTCATTTGGTACTATGGATAAATTAACTTTAACAAACAAAGTTGAGAGTTTTTCACCACCAATTTGCATACTTGAGACAATCCTTCTTCACATGACCCCTTCTTGCAAAAGAAACACAAGACATTATCTTGTTTCGTTGCACCTTCTCGTGAAGTCCCTTTGTCGAAGCTCATTTGCCTTTATAAGTCCTTTTCTTTTAGTAACAATGCCACGAGAGGAAGTAACTAAGTGAGCACTTTCTATTTTGTCATGTTTCAATCTCTCTTTCTCTTGCACACATTAAGCAATGAGCTCATTAAGAGTTTATTTTTTCTTTTCAGCATTATAACTTATCTAAAAAGGATTAAATTGTGCAGGAAGAGAAATCAAAACTAAGTGCACAAGAATATCATCAGACATCTCTAATTTTAGTGCTCTCAGTCTAGTGACAAAATTAAACATCTTCATAATGTACTCCCTTATGTTTTCATTTCCTTTATATCGCATTGAAACAAGTTTACTAGGAATAGTACTTGCTTCGACCTTTTCAGAACCAACGAAATGATCTGTTATTTGGCTTAGAAATTTTTTAGCACATTCCTCTTCAGGCATTGCACCTCTTATAGTTTCTGGAATGGAATGCTTCATGATCATAAGACTCATAGAACGCCCCATTTTTCAAAGTTCATCATTTTCTCATAGGCGGAGGACGCTCCAGATCGCATAGTCAAGATCCATACACCCAAGAACAATGGTGGTATGCTCTTTTCATTTCTTAAAGTTAGTGTCATTGAGCACTAGAATATTATTCAAATTGGCAGATATAGAAGAAACATTAACTGAAAAAAATAAAAATAATATTCACAATTAACAACATTATCATTTTAATATGCATATGTAATATAAACAAAATATATGCTTGAAATAAAATATTTAATAAAAATGGGCACATATAAGATATCTAACACAACATTATAATTTAGCCTTTGTATATAAATAACAATTTGTAAATAGAACTCTTAAATTTATAGTCAACAAATATTGATAATAAATTATGCCAGCGATATGTCTATCTTTGGATCGATATATTGTATGCATAATTAATATAAATTTATCACATGTTTGTTACTCCACAAAATCTGGCCAAAAAATAATCTTTCATTGGGTCGATTATTTTTCGCATAGATTTAAATATAATTTATATGTAATATTCATATATTTCAAAAAAAATAAATTGATATAGTAGAGATCACTTTGGTGGCATAATATTTTAATTTAAATTATTTTAAAATAATAGATATTAAGTGTAATATTTCAACAAATATTTTAATTTATATTATTGGAATCTATTTGATATTACAAAACAAATTTTAGCAAACTCGAAACAACAAACTCATATTTGAATAAAATAATTAATTAAGTGGGATATTATATATATTCGATGAAAAGAAAAGAATGCATAATATTATAATTAATAAAAAATAAGCATTCTCTTTTCCACATTAGAAATCCAATGAATTATATATTACGGAATTAGAAAATATTTACCAAATGTCAAAATAATAATTATCTATAAAATTTAAAAAAGAATATTTATTCATAAATGTTAAATATTAAAAAAAATCTCAAATAGAAAACTTCTAGAAATATTAAACAGTAAGTGTAATTGTTATATTTACTTAATAAATATTCAATTTGAAATTAATTGTACAAATAAATTAAATATAAAATATTTCAGATTAACAAAGATGGATTTAAAATCTGAAATGAATATGAAATGTTATAACAAATAATTTCATATATAAATTTGTTAAGTGCTAGAAAATCAAGGTAGAGTAAAGTTTACGCTTTTATCAGTTAAAGCACAGATGTTTGAATAATTAATAATAAAACTCCAGAATTTTTATGTGAAAAAACCTCGAAAAGAGAGAAAAATCCACGGGACCTAGCCCAGTAAAAATCTTCCACTATATATCTATTTTAGAGTACAAAATTTTCACGATAACGGGATTATAGAATTGTATATGAGAATGACAATAGAATTCAATCGTGTAACAACAAATATATAGTTATTGAGAACAAGATTAGTAATAGTAGATGATAATGAACAACTCACCAACGATGATCGTGGTGGTGATCTACGAAAAGTGGTCGGCGTGACAACCGAGCTAATCAGCGGATCTGCCGACTGGTCGATGGTAATGCAATGGTCAATAATTAGCGACCGACGATAATGGCGGCGATACGCATAATGATGGTCGATTACGATATGATTGACGAGTGGCCAGCGGCGGTCGGCAAATAAGCATTGATATGGTCGACGGGAAATAGCCGATAATGAGACCGGGCGAGCCATGCGAAGAGATATCGACGATATGGCACGGTGACCGGCAAGAATCAAGGTACGGCGGTGATGACCACGACGGTGATGATCAGCGGTGGCGGTCGCCCCGGCCGATGAATTAACCGAGCGTCGAGAATGAATCATACCATAAGCATAATGGTGGCAGCGGCAGGGGCGGTGGTGAACGACGGCGGTCGCCAGATTAACCGGCGACTTTGACGGTAGCATGGCTAGTCGACGGGGATGACCGGCGACGATGATGACCGGAGGAGATGGCCGATGATGGTCAGCCACGATCCGTAGTTCCTACTTTTTCTTTTAGGAAATTGGATTTCTTAAAACTTCAATGGATGGTTCAACAGTTGATAATTGATGTTGATTACTTGCATGTGAGGGGTAGAATCACCGCGAGAATTTTATCCATCCGGTTGTTTGTCAAAGTGTTACTGATGACATTAACCAACACGTAAGAGGTCGAATGAATCCGCCGAGAAGAATCATCCCATGGTTCGAGTGCCCGATGACATTAACTGTATGGAAGAGGTCAATTGATCCGCCAAGATTTTGACTATCGAGGTTGCTTGTCGAAATGGCGACGCAACCGTATGGAAGAGGTCGAATTGGATCCGTTGAGGATTTTGATCTATCGAGGTTGTTTGTCGAGTGTTACTGGCGACGCAACTGTATGAAAGAAGTCGAATCACCGTGAGGATTTTGACCTATCCGGTTGTTGTCGAGTGTTACTCGATGACGTTAACCGCACGAAGAGGTGAATCAACTGAGATTTTGACCCATCCGCGTTTGTCGAGTGTTACCCGATGACGTTAACCTGTATGGAAGAAGTCGAATTGAATCCGCTGAGGATTTTTGACCTATCCAAGGTTATTTGTCAGAGTATTACTTGATGACGTTAACCTATATGGAAGAGGTCAAATCAAAACATCCGTTTGTGGTTGTAGCCAAAGTTGCTCCTTAACCTTGGTTTTGTTTTTCTATGAGTATGATTGGAAAATCATAATTTGCAAAGCTATATCTAATTAGATACTTAACATATTAACATGGGTGATCTTTTGAGATTAAGAGTTGCCCCCCGTTTCCGATAAAATCTGAATGAACGAAGTTTGATGAATCTTCATTCTTCGTTTGCGCTCCTTAAAGCTTGAAATGCTCCACCTCGTTGGTGGTTTTGATCTTGTTGGGAAACTTGGTCATCATACATGATGAAATAATGGGAATCGTTCCATGACGGCCAAGCTCGTGCTAAAAACTGTAGAGTAAAAGTTTACGCCTTAGCTTTGTTGCGGGGTCCAGCACACATACATATGTTTGAAGAATTAATAATAAAACTCCAGAATTTTTACGTGAAAAATCATCGAAAAGAAGGAAAAAACCATGGGGCATAGCCCTATAAAAATCTTCCACTATGTATCTGTTTCAGAGTAGAAAAATTTCCCGATAACGGATTACGTAATTATATGAATAGACAATGAATTCCGAATCGTAAAATACATATACCATGGTTAAAGTGTAATGCTATGGTAGTAGATGATGGTGAAAGAAGTCGGGCCGATCGACGATGATGGTCATCGGTGGCGGACCAGCCGCGTGGTCAGGAGATGAGCGACGGTAAATAGAGGATCGCAGTGGTCGAGCAATGCCGCAGCGATAACCAACGATATGGTGGGTGAGATACCCACCATGGTTGACCGATGAGGATTGATGGCGGTGGCGACGACAGCGGGTGATGGTCAAGAATCAATACGCCGAAGTCGACGGTGGCAACAGCGCCTATATGGCTGCATGACCGAGGATGGATGGGCGGAGACGGCCAACGATGGCAGTGGTGACCGACGATGGTTTCATGGCGACCAGCGATGGTGATGACCGGCAGTAATGACCGGCGGTGGCGGCCGATACGGCGACATACGGTTGGCCGTCGGGGTGGTCTAACCATCGAGTGAACGATTATGCTTGGAGGATTTTCGCTTTAGAGTTCTCTTTAGTTTGACCTTCCCCTCATAGAAGAATGAGGGCTATTTATGACGGATGAGATCGTAAATATATGCAAAACCGTACCACTTCACTCATTTGACGGCTCAAATTGATTCATTTGATCATTTGATATATTTTAAGTATTTGAATGCTCAAATGAAGTCAGAATTATGAGATCTTGCGCTTATTAGATCCAGCTCATCGAGACGCTCTATTTGACTATAAATGCTCCATGTTTAAGAGCTATTTAGGGATTTAATTGATATCCCAAAGTTTCCAATGATATTTTAAGTGTTTGATCTCGACTAGTTTCAACTGAGGATCAATTTGTTTTTGATATCAAGATTCGTGTTTTGATTAGTAGTATTTTAAGCGTCATATCAAAATTATAATATAAAATATTAAAAATAAATAAATGTATTAAATAAACTGAAAAAAAAATAGTAAGGCAAAACGTATCACATTCGGCTATATTCCGCTGAATTGCATTACAAATATTTCGTTTCATATCCCTTCGGATGAAAAACGGATGTAACGGAATTAAATAGAATAATTATAATATTTATACTAACTTATATAAAATCTGAAATATAGTTTCATATTATAATCATAGACAGAAAAACATTTAGTATTCATTTTTTTATTATCATATTGACGAGAATAAATATATCGATCACATAAAAATTAAAATTATGATCAAAATATAAAACAAATTTAGCTATATTAATTTATCAAAATTAATAATAGAAAAGTCATCTAAAGGATATCGATATTTCATGCAAATGATCAAATCATTTACTCAAAAAATCTTAATCATATACTTTGATCTAAAATTTTCAAATAATCAATATAAAAGATGAAGAGGAAAAATCATTTATCAACGATTCAACATGATAACCACTCTGATACCACTTGCTGGAAATATATAAAGATAAAAATAAATCTATCATGATCTGCCAAATCATCGAAAGATGTAATCTAAGCTGCACCAATCCAAAGAAATTTAATGCGGATTTTAGTCTTCCACTCCTAAAGAGGTGTTCTTGAGAAAGAGAGAGAGAGCCTTCTTTTCACTCAAGATGGGATATAAGTAAAATGAGGACTTCTCCTTTTAGAATGGAGACTATGACCCTATTTATATTTAAGTGTATTTTACTTTAATCCAATCTATCATTAAAATAAAAAAAATGCCTCTATATATGATAATTTTATATAAAATTAATAAAAATATTTCAAAAGTCTAAAATTAATTAATCTTTATTTGATAATAATATATAATATAATATATAATGCTTAAGTGCTTGGGTTCCTATTATGAGATCCAAATCTTTTTGACAATTCGTCTAACAGTGTAAGCATTGACCATCTAGCCCTTTAGTGATGGATTCAACATTTTTGCATCAAATTTTTCTTAGATATAGTGTTGCCGCGTTGCTTAGCACAGCGCGTAGGCACTGTTCTTGAAACTATTGATTTTTTTTTTTACTTCATATGAGAAGTTCTGCTTGAATCATCAAAAATATTAAAATAACTAAAAAATAAATTAATTAAACTTAAAATACATATAAAAATATGAAATTTCCCGAGTTTTTGTCTTATCAAAAGTACATATAGATGACATCAATATCAATGTCATTTATATTAACAACAGTGCCTACCGTTGACACAAACGCTACTGTGCGACATGAGTTTTATAATTGAAATAAAGTTTTTTTATAATTTAAAATTATATATATCAGATATGTTAATGAAATTTAATTTAATTTTCATTAAAATTTTATTTGGACTTCACTTGTAATTTACATCTACTGAGAAATATAACATCATTATTTTTTAAATAGAAGCCTCTACAAATATAATAACAATTTTAAATAAATTATTATCATATGTTTTTAAAATAAGCTTAAACAAAAAAAATATAATTACTTTACAAATATTTAAAATATAAGGATAAATTATTTCTTAAAACTCTTTATTACAACTAAATATATGAAAGAATAAAAATAAAATTATAGTTTAAAATAATAAATTATAAAATATAAAATATGTGATTTGAATATAGATATAAAAAAATAACATTTTCTATGCGTTCGGCTGATCTTTAACATTTAAAAAAAAAATACTAAAACAACCTGATTGCACGAGAATGAGTAGGTATATTTTAAATTATTTTATTATTTTCTTCATTCAATTAATTAATCATGGTATTTTGAAAATCTTCGCTTCAATAATCTGGTGATAGGAGCCTGTCAACTAGGGTTAGTGTTCCTTTTGTTTTTGGATCCACCGGCAATCATTTAGATCGGACGGCTGGAATGAAAATTGATCACTACACTTTCATCCGGCAGGTTTATCAGTCGGTGCGCACAGTATCTCTATGCGTATCTCGGATCCTCCGTTCATCCATTGCCACTGACAGCCTTGATGAAATGAACGGCTGATCTTCAGAAAACTTTCGCGGTGGGTTAATAACAGTAACCCCTTCAGCTGCAAAATAAAAACTCACAAATCTCCCTCTTCTTCTCCACTTTTCGGGGTGTTTGCTAACAGATTTAATTTATTTTAAATAGAATATAGTAAATACAATATACCTGAATTTAATAAATTATGAGTTGTTAAAATTTGAAAAATATTTGATAATGAATTAGTTAAATTCTGTTAAATCCAGAGAGTTATTTGATAAATTATTTGAGAATTTAAATCTCTTAGGATTTAAAAAAAAAATTTTTTAATTAATAAATTATTAGTAGTATACAATTAAAATTAATTTAAATATATATTAATTAATCAATTAATAGTATTAATATTAATTTAAAGTATTATATATTAATATTAAATATTAATTAATTAAAATTAATAGTTATTAAATTCTATTAGTAGATTAATATCTTAGAAATTAAATTATATTAAGGCATGTGAAGGAGTAAAATTATAAGAACTCTTTCAAATTTTTAATTAGTTAACTATCAAATTTATAATAATTATAATTATATTTATTAAATTATAATTTAATTTTAATAATTTATAAGTTAATCTTCAATAATATTTTAATAAATCAGTTTAAATTAAGTTAAATTAAATTTAAAACTATCAACTATTATATTAGCTATAATTACTTAAATCTAAATAATAATTACAATTAATAAATTATAATTAACTTATAATTATATATTAATAATCAGTTAATAATATTAAAGTAAAGTTAATTTTATCATAATATTTTAATTAAGAAAAAATTAGTAATTAAATAAATTATTTAAAATTAAGATTTTTTTAAAAAATTTAAAAAGCCGTATTTACATACATAGCACACAATTCTTATATATTTATATATCTAACATCTAAAAAATAAATAAATATATATATATATATATATATATATATATATATATATATATATATATATATATATATATATATATATATATTACTTAAATTTTTATTATTACAATAAAATAATTTTTTTTTAAATTTTTTGAAATAAAATTCAACTTTTGAAGCCTAAAAAAATATGCTATATTTATAAATATCAAATAATTGCATAAGATTTGTGTGCTCTCTCTCTCTCTCTTCTGTAAATTCTTTAAATGATTTACTA
The DNA here is from genome assembly GCA_021442155.1 of Cymbidium sinense. NCBI lineage: Eukaryota > Viridiplantae > Streptophyta > Magnoliopsida > Asparagales > Orchidaceae > Cymbidium > Cymbidium sinense. The sequence goes on along the minus strand of CM038221.1, from coordinate 163,644,800 downwards.
AATTTGGAATTTAAGAGGATTTATCGAATTTACTGAATTTATAAGATTTAAATTTAGTAAATCTGTTTTGTACATTTAGCAGATTTATTGTATTTAACAGTCTAACTTCTAAATAAATCCGTTGTCAAACACGCCCTTCATTTCTCCCTCCTTCCCCACACACACACTCTCTCTCTCTACATCTTCTCCTTGGCTGCCTGATCGTGGCCGACGATGGTTCGAGGATTTGGAGGGAACCTTCGGGAATGGCGGAGAAGCGTACTTCGCTGTCGTCATCGAGGAGAGCAGCTCACACTCCCGCCTTCATAGCTTCTGCTTACCGAGCCTCAGCTGGGGGAATCAGAAGCTTTTACGATGCGCCAATTTATCCGGCGGATCAACGGATGAGGTGCTCAAACCAGCGATGCGGCGGTCCTCATCGCCTTCCCTTTAAACGCGCCAGGCGGCGCCATCACCGTTGAGGACGCCTTTACGGATCCGTGGACAGGAGCGAAGGATTTAATTGAATGAAAATCGAATAAATAAATATTTTAATGAGCATAAGACATTAATTTGTGTTAATAAATAAAAATAATTTAACAAGAAAATAAAAAGAATCTTATCAAATCACATATTAAATAAATTCATAACTGAATCATATACGAGCATATTATCAATTTTAATCGAACTATTTAATAAATTTATTAATTAATTTTAAATGACATTATTTTAGCTTATTCATTCATCAATCGGATAAATATAAAATTTTATTTTATTTTAGAAATTATCAATTAATGATTTAATTCATTAAAACATTTATGAGCTTTACATTAAGCTTTAATCTAGTTTTAAATTGAATATTAATTAAACATTAAATAGAGCATTAATCAAGCTTTAAATTGAGCCTTAATTCATATATTTAACAACTGATTTATTGCAAATGTGTTCGAACTTATTTGTTTATATATTCAAGCATGAGCGGAATCACGAGTAGCTTGTTGAACTCATAATTCATTTGAAGCTTTAACTTCTAACACTTAAATATGTGAAAATAGGGTATATTTATATCATTCTAGAGAGATATAATAACATAATTTCAAATAAAAAAATTAGAACATTATATCTAAATATTCAAGCTATCCTCATTGATCATATAATCCATTTTGAGTATTCAACTGTCTTAATGACGATAAAATTAGATGATCTTTAGCTCATTAGCTTCATTTAATTAAGATAAATTTTCTAACTATAAGATTGTTAATATAAAATTAAGATGATCCAAGAGTCAATTTTGAAATTTTCTAATTCAAATACTTACCTTAAGATACATGATTGATCTAATGAATATTTTAATAACCTCTTTCCATAGTTTTGATACTTTTATCATTTCTTAGATTCAATTTCAATTACATTTTGTTCAAATTTTTTTATCAAATAAAAATAAATTTTTATTGATCTCAACTATAGCAATTTAGTAGCACTTTAAAAAAGGCCAAATCATATTTTCATTCAAAATTATTAGAGTTGAATGAATTCAAGTGTTTAATAAAAAAAACTTAGCAAGAATTTTGAAATTAGGTAAAAATGTTAATTTATTTTTAATTTATTTTATGCAAAGTTGATTTAAAATCACCATTATCAAATAAAAAACCATCAAAACTTCAAAAATTGTGTAAACCTAAAATGCAGTGGTGGAACTAGGGGATGATTGAGAGAGTCAGTACCACCCATAGATTTCGACTAAACTCTTAAAACTATACAATAAATTAATTATTTATCTAGATTTTGCCACCCCTAGTTCTATGTGCACCCGCCACCCTCTCTTTAAATTCTTATTTCGCCACTGCCAACATGAATCAATTTTCTATATTTTTATAATAATAACATGACAATATATGGGTTGTTTGGTTATCTGCATTTGGAATGCAATATAAACTAAATATGGATTTTAATTTTTGTGGGTAAAGATTTAATGAATGAATATATTCCAAATAATATTACAAAGATGGTCATTTGAAATTTACCCTAATTCTAAATACACGCCAACGAAATTAATCAAGATGCTTAAATTACGGCCGCCGCTACACTGGGCACTACCGCTTCTGGCCATTCAGCCAGCTACCGAGGTCGCCATCATACCGTCGTGAAAAAATCTTTAGAATACTTTACATTACATATTTTCAACCAAACATAAAAAAATAAAGTCATGAATTTGTAAAGCTCTCAACCAAACAACTATAAAGTAATCATTTTATATTGAATTCATTTTACACTGTATTTTTTTTACACTACATTCTAAATACAATCAACTAAACAGGCTCATAAAGTTAATCTTCGTCTAACATTATATTTTTCTTTTAAGCCATTTCATAATTTAATATTTTCTTTTTTCTTACGTCGAATGAATCGAATTAATTTTTTTTAAACAATAACATGACAATATGGAGTTAATGTAAATGTTATTTCTAACATTATTTTTTTCCTTTTAAGCCATTTCATAATTTAATATTTCCTTTCTTGCTTACATTGAATGAATCTAATCATAATTTTTAAAATTAGTAATTAAAAAAAAAATAGTAGTTAAGTGTGTAAGAATACGCTCGAGTACAATTCCCAAGACCTCTCATTATTGGGCTATCATTTATATTCACAAATTTAATATTTCATCGATGATTAATTACATTGTGAACTCATTTAATTTTCTTTAAAATAGGATTAATTCATAAATTATAAATATTATTTTTTAAAAGATTTAAATACATTTTTGTCAAATCATTAATTGATTAATTGAATAATAAAAATTCTTCTCAATTGGCCTTGATTGGAGCATTTAAAAGCTGAGATGCTAAATAATTTTATTTAAATTTCTTTCTCTAGAGTTATAGAATTTTGTTATCCCTAACATACTCTGAGTAATATATATATATATATATATATATTGAACAGTTAAGAGTTCGAGAAAAGGATAACCCAACACCAAATTCTTTTTATGCTGTTAAAATTTAATATAAATGACTAAAAAATATCAAAGAAATAAAGTGCATTAAATAAATAAATATATATATATATATATATATATATATATATATATATATAATTTTAAATAAATAATATTTATACTTATAAATATATTATATTTATTTTAAAAAATTATAAATTATAACTCTGTATACTTAATTTTAGAAATAATTTTATTATTATAAATATATAAGTGTTATGTATAAGTTAAATATTTTTAATAATAGATAAATTGATTAGCCGCTCGATCAGACTCTAGATTAACTCGAAAAAAGTTCGATTTAAATCTTTAGCTCATAGCTCAGCTCAATGTAATCGATTTGATCTCGATCCGATCCAAATTTTGATTCGATTTTAGAGCGATCCTCAATTTTCGAGCAAAATAGTCTTAGTTTCACTTCACTTGTACACGGAACTAAAGAAAGAGAAAAAAAACTGCTAATATATTTGTTAACTTCAATTAGAAAGTTTTTTTTCTAGCACCTCTATAATATCATTTTTTTTATAGATAGATCTATAAATATAATAATAATTTAAAATAAATTATTATCATTGATATGATACTTAAAATACTACTAGTCGAAGCACGAATCTTGATGTCAAAAGCAAGTTGATCCTAAAAACTAGTCCAGATCAAGCACTTAAAATATCATTGGAAACTTTGAGATATCAATTAAATCCCTAAATAGCTCTTAAACATGGAGTGTTTATAGTTAAATCGACCGTCTTAACAAGCCGGATCTAACAAGCCCAAGATCTCATATTTGTTACTTCATTTGAGCATTCAAAAACTTAAAATACATCAAATGATCAAATGAATCATTTTGAGCCATCCAATAGAGTGGAGAGGTTCGGATTTTGCATGTATTTATAGAAACGACACTCCTCTAATCTATAAACAGCTCATCATTCTTCACATGAGGGGAGACCGAAGCTAAAGAGAAGAGAGATTCTAAAGTTTTCAAACATAATCACCACTATTTGCCGACCACCTCCGTTGGCAACCACCGAGATCGCTCCGAAACCATCGCCGGTTGCTTTGCGACCACCGCTGGTCTTGCCGCTAACACCACCGCCACCGGCTATTACAGGCTATCATAACCATTATTTGCTCAACCGAACCGAGCGCTACATCACCGTCGGTTGTTGCCGCCGCTACACCGGCCACCGCTTGACGCCAACCATCAATCATTATCATCATTATTTGGTCATTATCGCCGACCACTGTCCGGCCACCGCCGACCATCTTCGCTGGTCATCATCGTGAATTTCGTTTCACCATCATCTACTACTACTAGAATTATAACTAACCATGGCTATATAGTCAGTTGGCACATCGGTTGTCGCTTTCATATACAATTGTAATCCCATATTAAATTTTGTACCAAACAGATACATAGTGGAAATTTTTATATGTTTTTTCCCTCTTTTCAAGATTTTTTCATGTAAAAAATTCTGGAGTTTTCTTATTAATTCTTCAAACACCTCTGTGTGTGCTGGATTTCATAATAAAGCTAAGGCGTAAACTTTTATTCTACCACAACTGGTTTTCTAGCACGCAATAGTTTGACGCCACCTATGAGAACATTCCCTTTACATCTTCACAATGATGACAATAATTTTATGTTGAACAATAGCACCACCTATATAGAAGAAAATCTTACTCTTGAGAACACAAATAAGAATGAAGATTCATCAAACTGATCCCGCCTTTTATTGAGACTCAACTCTTAATCTCAAAAGATTATCCAAATCAATATTCTGGATATATAATTGATTATCAGTTTGAAAATAAAGTTAGTAATACTAATGAGAAAGGCAAAGGTCAAGGAGCAACTTTGGCTACAAGCACAAACAAATATTTTGATTTGACCTATTCTACATAGGTTAACATCATTGAGCGAAGACTCTAACAAACACCTCGGATTGGTCAAAACTTCGCACCTACTCCCCATAGGTTAGCGTCATTAAGTGAAGACTCTGACAAACAACCTCGAGATGTCATGATTCAATTTAACTTTCCATACAAGTTAATATCATAACACTTTGACAAACAATGGCCAAAAAAATTCTCGGATTCAGACCTTCTATACAAGTTAACGCCATCGAGTAACACTGACAAATAACTCGAGTCAAAATCCTCACGGATTCAATTCGACCTCTTCTATACTTAACGCCATCGAGTAACACCGACAAACAACCTCATATAGTCAAAAATTCGCCGATTCAATTTCAACATCTTCCATATAAAGTTAACATCATCGAGTAACACTCGACAAACAACCTTGATAGTCAAAATCCTACGGATTCAATTCGACCTCTTCCATACAAGTTAACGCATCGGTAATACTGACAAACAACCTCATATAGGTCAAAAATTCTCAGCGGATTCAATTTCAACATCTTCCATACAAGAATATCATCGAAAACACTCGACAAACAACCTCGATAGGTCAAAATCCTTGGATTCAATTCGACCTCTTCCATACAAGTTAACGCCATCGAGTAACACTCTAACAAACAACCTGGATAGTCAAAAAATTTCGCGATTCAATTTGACCTCTTCCATAGGCACGTCATCGAGTAACACTAAAACAACCTCGACGGTCAAAGTCCTCTGGATTCAATTTGACCTCTTCCATACGCACGCCATCAAGTAACACTCTAACAAATAGCTCGATATGTCAAAAATCCTGGATTCATAACCTCTTCCATACAGTTAACGCCATCAAGTGACACTTTGACAAACAACCTGACGGCCAAAAATTCTCGATATTCGATCGCCTCTTCTATGCAAGAGTCATCAAGTAATACTTTGACAAACAACCTCTGATGGGTCAAAATCATCGAATTTGATTCTACACCTTCCATGTTAACGCATCAAGTAACATCATGGAGAATGATACCAAATTATCTATCGATTTTCGAGGCTCAAATGATGGTTCCTAATTGACGCTTCCGCCATCTTGGCTTAATCGTAAAACCATCCATAATCCAATTTTCCATAAGAAGAAGTAGAAACTACAGGACTTGATCGCCTCCAAACCTGGTCGGTCTGACGAGGACAGTTGATGCCTCTTTCGAGGGAAAATTGGAGCCTCAGCGCATGAACCATGGACCTTGATCGCCTCCAAAATCGGTCGGTCCAGCGAGGATAGTTGACACCTCTTTCGGGGGAAATTTGGACCTCGTCGTATGAACTACGGGCATTGATCGCCTCCAAACTCGATCGATCCGATGAGGACAGTTGACGCCTCTTTCGAGAGAAAACTGGAGTCTCACCGTATGAACTACGGGCCTTGATCGCCCAACTCGGTCGGTCCGACGAGCTTGATGCCTCTTCGAGAAAAAATCGAGCCTCGTCAGATGAACTACGCCTCGATCGCCCAACTCGCTTTGACAAGGATAGATACCTCTTTCGAGAGAAAACTGGAGCCTCGCCGTGTCACACCCCAAATGACCCATTAAGGTTGGCACTAGCACAATTTGATATCAGTGAATTCTCAGTATTAATTGAAAGGGCTAAGAGAATTGAAAATGAGTTGAACTTTTCAAAATCATGCTTCTATTACTATTGCTCATCAATATTTTTGCTCTGATACCACTTTTTTTGTCACACCCAAATGGCCCTATTAGGGATTCGATCCCGAGGTATAACAGAATAGGATGACTCAATTAGACACAGATTCCACCAACACGTTCCAACATGTGATATTATAGAACAAGCATGGCATCACCACATTCAATACAGGTGTGAAATAAATAATATCAAGTGGTAAACTGGTGGAAAATGAATCAGAAATGAACGAATGCGAAGCACCAGAATCAAACAAAACTGATCTGAAATTTTAAGCATACCTGACACCACTTCATTTGATTCCTTCGCTTCCTGTGGGGTGATGGTAAAAACTTTGGCTTTTACTGGAGGGTTGGTTTTATGCTATGAAATGTCATTTATAATTGCATAGGTTTTGACTTTCATAACATAAAATTCGTCACCGTCGACTAAAGGCGAAGGTAAAGGCGGCCGGTACACTACTTACTAACCCCTCCCGACACAAATTTAATACGCAAGGCCCCAACCTCAATGTCGGTCGAGAATACTAAGATCCTGTTAAAGGCTCATCTAGTTAACTTTTTCTGCGCGATTTTTATAACATAGTCTTCCTATCATAATTTTCCTGACATTTCTCTGTTTATCATATTACTTCATTTAACAATTAATAATGCATGTGTTAAAATATTTCAATATGCACAACAAGATCATATGATATTAAGGCAATTGACTAAGTGGCTTATAATCTTTGTAAATCAGTAATATATAATAGGTCAGGTAATAAATATTTGTATTTGCATAAAATATGACGAAATATCATATGTCATATTAATAAAATTAGTAAGAATTGGTAGGAACGATTGGCATACACTGTAGAACCGAATTTAAATTAGCAATTATGTCTCACCTCAGTGTCGTGATGTGCTCGACGCTTCCTTGAGTACACAACCTATAATTGAATAACTCTTCTGAATACATGAAATTCATAAATAAATTTAACGTAGTAGTAGCACAAGCTTAAACTTCATTCTTACCTAAAATTGATGTATCCTCATATAATCTTTCGAAACACAGGAGCACGACTCCAAAGTACTCTAAACTAATGTCAATACTAATTACCTAATTAAATTAACATAAAGTTAATAAAATTCATTGTTTTCATAATTAACACATTCATACTATTACATTGTATATACATACATATTTAAATTCTCTATTAATATGCTAATATTATAATTTTACACAATATGTTCATAAATTTGTTTGAAAGATATATAATTATTTTCACTATTATTAATTTGTGCTATAGTACTCCGGATTAATTAGATCATTTAAATTGAAATTAGCTTGGAAGTAGCTTAGAGAGTAAATTAGCGATTTACTTAATAAATGATAATATATATATATATATATATATATATATATATATATATATATATATATATATATATATATATATATATATATTAGTTCATTTTAGAACAAAATGTAGAAGAATAGGAGAATATGTTAGTATGCCTAATGATTTTGGGGAGTGAAAAATATTGGAGTATATTTTAATTTACATGACGAAAAGAAAAACCAAGTAAAAATGCGAAATTATAAATTACCTTTTTTTTTATATTACATTCATTATGAACTACCTTGATCATCTCAACTCAAACGAGGACTTAGCCTCTTTCAAGGGAAAAGACTCATATGAATTCTGGAGATCACCTCAACCGGCCAACTTCTTAAGAAAAGAGGAACACTAGAGCATATGAGGTGTGTGCCTTCTCTCTTGGCCCTAGGAGGGTTTTTATAGACCCCCTATAGGGGAAAAAAAGTAAAAAATCAAAGAAAAATCACAAAAAATGGGTGAAAACTGCAGAAAATGGACCAAAATGAACAAAACCCCTCAGGATTAGGATCTTAATGAGACCAGATACATGCCAGCACCAGACCCGCTCGCCTTCGAGGCGACTTGCGAGCTGGCCAAGAATCTGGCGCTTATAAGCGCCAGAAATGTCGGATGGGTCCATAACCAAACCTTACGTACATACGCATATATCTGTGACACTGCATTATTCATGTCTTTGCTGGATCTTTCTCAAAATATATGGTTAATGGACCTGTAAATTTCTTTGAAGGATTTGCTATTTTTAAGTATTTTGCATATATATTTTTGGATGATTGAGATAATGTCATCCAAAAATAGTGGGGCAAATGATATGACACTTAAAATACTACTAGTCGAAGTACGAATCTTGATGTCAAAAACAAGTTGATTATAAGTTGAAACTAGCCGAGATCAAGCACTTAAAATATCATTGAAAACTTTGGGATATTAGTTAAATCCCTAAATAGCTCTTAAACATGGAGTGTGTATAATCAAATCGAGCGTCTTGACGAGCCGAATCTAACCCAAGATCATAATTGACTTCATTTGAGCATTCAAATATTTAAAATACATCAAATGGTCAAATCATTTTGAGCCGAATGGAGTAGAGTGGTTGAATTTTATGTATTTTAACAATCTCTAATCTATAAATAGTCCTCATTCTTCATGAACCAAATAAAAAGAGAGAGCTCTAAAGCTTGAAAATCCTCCAAAAGCGTAATGTACCACTCGGCTCGGTTACCTCGTTACCGCCTAACGCCGCCAAATCGTTACCATTATATTCTTGGTTGCCGCCATCATTACCATCGTCGGTCATCTCATTACAATTTAGTCACATCAGTTTTGTCATCTACCACCGTGATCTATCATCATTGTCATAATTCTGCTCAAATTAAATCAGATTAGATATCGCTGGACCATCATGGATTTCTTTCATGTTAAATTCGTTTCATCATTGTTCTTTTCTTATATTATTACAATAACCATGGATATAGGAATTTGTTACTTGATTGTCCTTTCTATAATCATAATCTCATGTAAAATTTGTATCAGATACATAGTGGAAAATTTTTTGTTCCAGTGATTTTTTCCCTATTTTCAGGTTTCCATTAAAGTTTTGTAATTTTTTATTAATCTACTCATTGTATTTGATTAAAAAACATGTTAAAAAATTTTTATTCTATGATAGTTTTCTTGAATAATATATATATATATATATATATATATATATATATATATATATATATATATATATATATATATATTGTTATCTAAAAAACCTTATGCAAAAAAGTTACTACTTTTAGTGATACATATTAAAGCTAATAAAACTCCAATTTTTTTAAATGGAAAAAAAAAAGGAAAAAACCACGCTAATAAAATCTTCCACTGTATTTTTTACAAGATCTTCCCGTCATTACGAAATTGTTATGAAAGTCATATAATTCTTTAATGAAATGTTGGACGATGTCGGCGATGTTATGATGTTAAAGTTGGCATATGTTAACGAAGTTGATGTTCTATGTTATGACCAATGGTCCATATCAATCTGATGGCTCTTGGTTAACCCGTCATGCGTCTTGAGGATCTTTAGCTCTCTCCTCTCTCTCTTTCTTTCGCCTCATATAATGACTATTTATATTAAATTTCAGAACATAATCTCACTCCACTTGCCTTCAAATTCCCATCATGATGTATTTTGCATTTAATGCTCAAATGAAGTAAATGAATTTTATTTTAAATCCCTAAATGCTAAATGATTTGTTAATATTACGCCGATTAAAATAACACTATATTTGAGAGCTATTTAGATTTATACCAAAATTCAGAATGATCTCGACATTCAACTTGATCATTGCTTTTAAAATCAAGATTATGCTTTTATTTAAGTATGATATGACTCTCAAAATACCACCGTCAAGCACAAATCTTGATGTTGAAAGCGATATGATTTTGAGTCAAACATCGAGATCACTTAAAATATCATTAGAATCTTGGGACATCAATTAAATCCCAAAAAAGCTCTCAAATGTGGAGTGTTTATAGTCAAATCGGCGTCTGGAGCGGATCTAATGAGCCTAAGATCTCATAATTCGACTTCATTTGGGCATCCAAATGCTCAAAATACATCAAATGATCAAGGAGTCATTCGGAGTCGAGGGGAGTGGTATGGGCCTTACATGAGTTTACTAGAATACCCCTCCTCCCATCTATAAATAGGCCTCACTCCTCACATGGGGGGCCTAAGCTAAGCTAAGTGAAGGGAAGCAAGTGAAGAAGAAGGAAGCTGAAGCAAGTGAAGAAGAAGGAAGCTGAAGCAAGTGAAGAAGAAGGAAGCTGAAGCAAGTGAAGAAGAACAAGAACCCAAGCAAGGAAGAAGAAGAAGAGTCCAAGCAAGTGAAGAAAGAAGGAAGCAAGCAAGGAAGAAGGCAAGGAAGAAGAAGGAAAAGGAAGAAGGAGGAAGAGAAGAGTAGGAAGAAGAGGAAAAGTGAAGTGAGGAGGAAGAGAAAGCTCTAAAGCTTGAAGATCCCGAGCTACATCTCAACATCAGAACTATTATCGATCGTTGTTACACACTTGTCCCTCTCAAATAGAATTCTAATCCATATGGAAGATTTTGTACTCTGAAAGGATAGTGGAATCTTTTTTCTTGGGCTAGGCCGTGGTTTTCCCTCTTTTGAGGTTTTCCACGTTAAAATTTTGAGTGTCTCATGTTCGTTCTTTAATTACCGTGTGTATTTGGACTAATCAACAAGGCTAAGGCATAAATTTTTTTCATATGGTTTTCCATAGCAGTTTGGCCGTCGTGGGAATGAAAACTCTTCAACCACAATTCAGTGAACATCTCGTTATGGCCAATAGGCACCTCATGGAGCTCCAACTCCGTCATTCTCAAAACCCATCCAACCAAGGGCCATGTTGAGGCGGGAATCTCTTTGGAAGATGCGTGTCATGAATGGAGTCTCAAAATAAAATGATCCAAGCTTTTGCAAGGATTACAACAGCCACTACTACGACAAACATATCTCCCCCAAGATCGATCGTTCCCCGGAGGAGGTCAAAACGCTAATCCTCCGCGGAGTTCCTCGCATGGAGGCCGTGATCTCCCGCTAGTTCCACTCATCCATCTCGTGCGACTCAAAGGTTACTAATCCACCGTCGTTGTTGATAGCTTCACAAATGCTCATCTTGTTAATCCGCGTCATGACATTCAGTCGGCGCTTAATACAAGATGAATTTCACCTTCAAGAGAAATCATCTTCACCCACACCGGTTATGAGAGTCCTCACCTTTAGCCATTCTTCAACACAATTCCGTAGGTTTCAAGCTTCCGAGCATTGATTCCTATGATGGGGCAACGACCCATACACATCGACCATTACGGTATCATGCATATCCAACGAGCTCGACACACCTGCTTGTCGTCTTTCGTTACCCTCAAAGGGCAAGCTTCGCGTGGTTCTACTCTCTTCCAAAGGGATCCATCCATACCTTTAACGAACTCGCCGGTTCTTTGTGGAAGCAGTTCATTGCAAATCGGAGAATCATTAAAGATCCTCCCATCTTTTCGGGTATTAAGGAGGGTGAATCACTCAAAGAATACTTCAGGAGGTTCTCTTTAGAAGCTTCGCCAAATACAGGGTAGACCGAACTATTAAGAGGAGTTTTCCTTGGAGGACTCAGGTCGGAACTTCATTAGTCATTAATGCGGGACCACGGTCGCTCATATGCCGACTTAGTTCATCGTATAGAAGCACAAATCTCCGATGAAGCTATTAATGCTCATCATGAACAATTTGAACAATATCGGGAAAACAAAACACCCGAGGAAATGTGGACGTCAAAAGAAGCGACAAGGTAGTCATGATCTCCCTCCACGACCCCCATATCAACAAGCGTGAACCTCGAGGAAAAGACATACACAGAACACATCTCGTGTTAACCTCGATGGCTATTGCAATGAAGAACATATCAAGTGGCATCCATTGAGCAAATTGAGGAAATCGGGGATTGTCATTTTCATCGAAGCGTGGACATACTGAAGCATGTATACAACTCAAGGAAGAAATCGAGAGACTCATTCAACAAGGATACTACGTCGTTTTGTGAAGAAAATCGACCACCTCGAACAAACACACCTCCGTTTGGGGGCAACAATCATCACAAAAACAACCAAATAATCATCAAATAATTGGAGAAATTGAAACAATCGCGGGAGGATCGATACTACATAATCAAGTTCTGTTCGCCTCCAAAGAACGAGTTGAAGAAGTCTCATTGTGATCATTCCATCACTTTCAATGACGGACTTAGAAGGGTCCATATCCCTCATCAAGATCCACTTGTCATCGGCGAGGATCGGTGATCCTTGTTATAACGTTAAAGAATTTTGATCGATAATGGGAGTTACGTCGATGTCTTATTTTACTCAACTTTTCTTAACATGGGCGCTAGGCAAAAGCTCCATTTCTTTGGACCATATGGGTTTGATAATCACCCGATGCAGGCGAGAAGGGACAATCACTCTTCTGTTACCCTCGAGAATTCCCTCGACAAGTGACTCATTTAATACAATTCATGGTGGTGAAGTCAGTTACGCATATAATGCAATCTTGGAGGCCCCTCCAATCAATTTTTCTTGTCACTTGATTGCCTCATCGAAGATAAAATTTCCTACCCCGGTGGAGTTGGGGTGGTTTGTGGAAATCAGCACTCAATCATGTTATCTCGGACAAGCTCAAGCGCCCTTCCATCACCTTGACATCGAAGATCTTAACTTTCGAGATGAAAGAGTACCTCAAAAGCTTCCCACATAGAAGATTTACTCTCAATAGCATTATCGGATGACCAACCATTGAGCGATTGCAAGTGGGATCTTTTACTCGAGAAGAACAAAGGGAAAAGTATATATAAATTTCTTACAGAATCAAGACATATTTGCTTGTCGGCCGAGATATCGGTCGACCCAATGTAATCACGCACTCCCTCAAAATTAATCCAGCGTTCAAACCAATCATCCAAAGAAGCGGAGTTTTGCACCGATATTGATTGACAAGTTAACAAGCTCAAAGCGGGATTCATACGAAGTGCATTACCCACATGGCTAGCAAATGTTGTCATGGTTAAAAAACAAATGGAACATGGAGGATGTGTGTTGATTATCTTGATCTTAATAAGGCACCCGGATAGTTTTCCTCTTCGAATCGATCAATTGGTGGGCCTACATCCGGACATCAAATGCTCGGTTTTTTGGATGCTTATTACTACAATCAAATAAAGATGAACGATAGAGAGGCTGACGTTTCAAACATATAAAGGTTTATATTGTTACCAAGTCATGCCATTTGGATTAAAAAAGCGGTGCTATCAGCGCCTCATGAATAAGGTTTTAAAGACCTGCTAGGCCACAATGGAGGTGTATGTGGATGACATGTTAGTGAAAAGCTTAGAAAAGTCACAACATATTTCGGACTTAGAAGCATGCTTTGACCTCCTTGACATAATACGACTTAACCCAACCAAGTGTGCTTTTGGGGTTACGTGGAAAATTTCTTGGATTTATGGTAACTCGTGGGATAGAGGCTAACCAGAAAAAATCAAAGCTCTCCAAGATATGATTCCTCAGAAGAATATCAGGCGTTGTTTGAATGGGAATTGCATTATCCGTTTCTAGCCGTTCGGGGACAAATACTTGCCATTCTTTAAAATATTGAAGGGAGCTAAAATAATAATTTTCAATGGACCGATGAATGTCGGTATGCTTTTGAGCAACTAAAAGAATATCTAGCATCTCGCTATCCAAACCTATTCAAGGAGAAAGCGTTATACTTATATCTTGCGGTTTCTTCCCCGCATAATAAGCTTCGGTTTTAGTGCGAGAAGAAGATGGGGCACAACAACCAATTTATTACGTCGGTAAAATTCTCTCGATATAGAAAGTCGTTATCCATTTGCGGATAAAGTGGCTCGTTAATTTTCTGTAGCGAAAATTGCGTCCATACTTTCAAGCTCACACCATGCGTTTACGATTTACCATTAAGGGCCATCTTACGAAGAAGCATCGGAAGATTGATCAAATGTTAGAGCTGGGAGAATTTGATATAAATTTTCTACCTCATATAAAGTCTCAAATACTTGGACTTTATAGTGGAATGCACCAACCCAACTCTAGAAGAGCTATGCTACGTGTCTTTCATCTCCTCGATGGACTCTCATGTTGATGGAGCTTGAGTCTTGCAGTCTTTGGGAATCTACTTGTTTCCCCAGAAAATACCCAGAGTATGGACTTAACCCAAATTCTGCAAACATGGTAGAATATGAGGCTCATCGTGAGGTTGAGACTTCATTATTTGTGCCCAAAACTTAGTAATTCTGACTCCCGACTTGTAGCCTCCCAAGTTGGAGGAGATTTTAATACTCATAATCCTCAGCGGTGCAATATCTCCACTTGGTAAAATCTCTTCTTACTCATTTCAAGACACATCAAATCATCCACATACTACGAGAGAAGAATACTGGTGGCTCTTGCTAAGCTTGCTACCTCTACCGGAGATCTATTTAAGAGAAAGCATGTTGAAGAAATACATTTTCCTAGTATCCAAGGGCCATGGATAATTCAAACTATTGATGAGGAAAGAGCGTTAGGTGGATAAAGATCTATCTTTTCTACAAGAAGGGACCCTTCACGAAGATCCAACTTCACACTTCGTCTCAGACAAGCTTCAAACTTGTGGAGGTGAACTATACAAGCGAGCTTTCTGGTCCATATCTCAAATGCCTTCCACCTTAGCGTTAAAGAGGTTCACTCGGGGAATATGTGGGGAACACCTTGGAGGAAGAGCATTGGCCCTTAAAATCATGAGGCAAGGGTTTTATTGGCCTACAATGAAACAAGGCAGCATGGAGTTCACAAAGAAATGCAAGTTGTCAATTGCATTCTAACCTCCCTCACATCGCATGCGAACTCTCATCCATTCAAAGCCCATGGCCTTTGCTCAGTGGGGATTGATATCATGGGACCTTTTCCAATAGCATCGGAGCGAAAATTTATCATTCTAGCCGTCGACTACTTCACCAAATGGGTAGAGGCGAACCACTCGCTAAAATCACGAGGCAAAATGCCAAACAATTTGTGCGGAAAAATATAATATGTCGATTGGTCTTCACAAAGATCATCGACAATGGAACTCAATTCTTGGAAAAGTCTTTCGTCCTTTTGCAAAGATCTTCACATTCAGCGCATACGGTAAGCACATCCCTCAAACTAATGGGCAAGTTACCAATAGGACCATACTCAAAGGACTAAAACACGCGTCTTGAGAAGGCGGGGGCAATGGGTTGATGAGCTCCCCAATGTTCTTTGGGCCTACTACGCACGCGCACTGGTGAGACACCGTATAACTTGTGTTTTGGTACAGAAGCTATCATACCGGTGGATATCGGGTTCCAAGTCAAGAGTCCAGTTTTTGATCATGGAAGTAATGAAGAAAAACTCCGGCACAGACCTACTCCCACGAAACTTCGGGATATGGCCCTACTTGGTTGCTTCCCATCACCAGCGGGTAGCTTCGCCACTTCAGCAGAAGAGTGAAACCTTTCCCATATCGTGACTTGGTCTGCGAAGTCTGAGGCTGCAGCAAAGGCCCTCGGTATGATAAACTCTCACCTCTCTGGGAGGGTCCGTATATGGTCATAGCTATGGTCAAGCCGAGCGTTCAGCTCAGGACCGAAGGAAAAACTCTACCTCGAACTTGGAATACTAAGAATCTTGAAAATATTATCGGTAACTCTTGCATAATTATTATGACTTTATCGTCGTCATTTCATCCTTGTATAAGCCCCACCTACTAGGATTAAAGCTTGTTGTTGTTGTTGTCATTTTCTCTTAAAGCGTGCAGTGTCTTATGATTATATCATTGAACTAGTGAATTCTGACTTTGTTCTAACAAGATTTGCTTTTCTTTACTTTTCCTCCCACTTGAAATATACAACTCATGTTACATCTTATTGGGACATGATCAATCCCAGGGGACTTGATCGGACCTCTTCTGAGTTAACGCCATCAGTCACACTCGGCAAACAACCTTGGATAGGTCATCTCGGAGCCGTCGCCGCGTCACCGCGTCATAATAGTCGCCACCCTTCGCCAATCACGCCGTCATGCGGTCCTTCTGACCATCGCCGGCAATCTTCGGTCATCACCGGTAGGTCATTCGAGCTCGGCCGATCCGTCCTCAAATTGATTTTCCATGCGTTGCGTCATTGAAAAAACTTCGACTAACAACCGGATAGGTCAAACGTCTTGGTGGACTTCCCCGACCTCTTCCATACGGGTTAATCAGTAAAACTCACGAAAGGTCAGGTCCTGGTGGACTTCGGCCTCTTCCATGTTAATGTCATAAGCAAAACTTCGACAACCTTCGGGAAAGGTCAAAAGGTCCTTGGTGGACTTCCGACCTCTTCCGGTTAGCGTCACGAATAATAGACCAGGAAGGTCAAAACTTTGTACCCACTCTACATGTTAATGTCGTATCACTCGACAACCTCGGATGGGTCAAAATCCTAGTGGATCCAACCATATTTGTAATATTTTGACCAATTATCAAGTGAAAAAAAAAAAAAAAAAAAAGAGGGTATATCCGGGTATCATTGGCGATTAATATGATGATATAAGAAAGAATTAAGATCGATATGATAATGACAATGAAGAATGACATCCCACATCATGCCGATATCCTCATCACTTGGGAACACTCCACAACTCTCCTTCATCTTAATCGTGAAGGATCTTGGGATCTTTGGGAGATATATCCTCAATTTTGGCCCCTGCCTTGCTAAGTGCTTACGAATTCCTTTCTAGAACCCTCTGATGAAGCCCTCCTCTAAACACTGCCGCTCCAAGTCCTTCACTTCAACATCAAAGATATGGTTACAGCCTCCCGATAAAGTCTTCACAGCTTACCGATAAGCTGGAATTCTTGAAGTCTTCCACGCTTTAAGCGACATTCCTGCTGCTTTTATGCCTCCTTTTTCTAAAGATGATCTTGTAATGCTTTCTTATCCATGTAAGTGCCCCATCCTTTCGTCTGTTCTCGCTCACTAATATCATCACGAAGCTGCTTCCACCTCGACATCGAGAGAAAGAGTTACATATTCTGCCAGCCAGCTTCTTCAATTCTACCAACCCACCTCCAAGTCATTCTTAGCTTTTAGTGATTCATCCGCCATATTTTATCTTCACAAATTCAGTATTCCATTCATCTACACACCCAATGAGCCATCACCCTAACGACCGAAGTTACCAAAAAAAAAAAAAAAAAAAAATCATCATCGCACCAATGTTACATAAGGAAGAATAAGGAAAAAAATAACAATTCATCCGCCTGCTGGACGCCCAAGACATATGTGATTTAATACCTCCTCAGGAATTTGCGGCTTAGAGTAACGAACTCCCCCATCATGAGTCGAAATAGCTAAACTCTCAGATGCTAAGTGAACATCATCTCCACTCTAACATGCTATTTCAACACGAAGTCTCCTCTTCAGAAGATGGAACATTGCTACCGCAGTGATTCTCTGGATAGCCTCGGAGAGAACCCTATGAGTATGAGAAGAACTCTCGTCCACCCTTTCTCTTCAACAAGAGCATGAGACCTTCCGCTCGATAAGGACCAACCTTAAACATCCTATCTTCAACTATATATTTATCGATGTAATGCAACTCAAGCTTCCCACATCGGGAATATTAAGAGTTGCAGAATATCATCCTCCGAGACGCGACGGATCCGGAAGATCATTCAATCTTCCCATTTCTCGTGAAGGCCCCACTCATTCTTCACATAAAAAAATCCAAATAGGTCAAGTTGACGGATCCTGTTGGAAAATTCTATCCAGCTTTATACCGATAAGAAACGCTCCTTGAGCATCACATGAATCTACATTCGCACAAGTATTGATGTTCAAAGTAACCCCATGCTCCCCTCAAGAAGGTTGTCAAACCAATAATGACCGTTAAAGCTCGAAACGAGAATTGCATCAAAGCCACACCACATTTTTGAAGATCTCAACTCGAGCCAAAGGGAACAAAAAGACTAAGAGTCATCTCTAAATAGTAAAAGTACCATGAGGCTAATGCCTGATCACTTCTTAGCCACAATAGCCACCAACTCATTGGGAAGAAAAATTTCTGAACACCATTAAACTATCCGATGATGTGAGGGCATATCATCCGGCCATACTATGAGTTTCTTCCGACCACTCCTCGACGCAGACGCTGCTCTTTTGACTCTTCAGACGCTTGGTAAAATTTTTCCTACGATCACCAAACTTTTGAGTTATGAGGACAATGGTTCTTAATCGATACTTCCGCCTTGGCAATTTTCAACTATTGAACCTTCCATCGTTTCCACAAGAAAAGTAGTGCTGGCCTTGGCCTCCTAACCCGTGACGATCCGACGGGGCCATGAAACCGTATCGGTCCGGAAACCGGAACCACGACGATGTGGCCTATAATTCCCTAACCGCACGATCGACCGGACAGAACCTGACGAGGTCGGAACTAGAAAACCACGACGCATCGCCTCAATCGCTTCCTAACCCAGACGATCCGTAAGAACCGGACGAAGCGGAAACCCCACGACGACTGTGGCCGCCTTCCTAACTGCCCATTAACCGACGCCAAGAACCGGACGAGGCCGGAAACGGAACACGACGCATGGGCCTCGACCTCCCAACCTGTAAGATCCGACGGGACAAAGGACGGGCCGAGGAATCGGAACTGAACCACGCATCGGCCTTGATCGCCTTCCTAACCCGTGACGATCCGACGAAACCGACGAGGTTTTAAACCAACCACGCACGCATCATGCCCTGATCACCGATCGCTTCGATCACCTCCAGAACCTCACTCAAGAAGAAAGGGAGAAGGAAAATGCAGCCTCCCTTCATCCTGTATTTATAACCCCACAAGGGTAAAACTGAAAACCCCTCAAAATGGTTCAAACACAAACCGCCTAATTTCTGGCTATGGGCGCTGCATAGAGCATATGGCATGACGCTGCAGGATACTACAGGTTAGTCTCCGGCCTCCTGGACCCATCGAATTCATGTTCACCAGACTGGATGTCTGAATCTGACGTAATGGAATGGTCTGACCCTGAACTGTTACGCAGAATTCGAACCGCACAGATCGATTGAATACATGCTGGTGAACCCCACACCCTGGCCATGACCTTCAGCTGGCCATGTCTGCTGACGGGCCGCTGACCCGATTTGCAAGTTATGGCACCAAGCTGCGTAAGCGCGCTAAGCCTTCAGACGCTGCCGACGCTGACGGACTTGGCAGCTCATGGGTCCCCTTTAAATAAAAACTTCCAATTCATTATTTTTTGAACATTGACATATATTTTTAATGATGTTTAATGTCATCCAAAAATAGAAACGATATGACTCAAAATACCACCGGCCAAAGTCTTGATGCGTATACATTTGAGTAAACAAATCAGATCGCACTTAAAATATCATTAATCTTCGACATCAATTAAATCCCAAAAGTTCTCAAATGTGGAGTGTTATAATAAATCGAAGGCTCCTCGATCTAATGAGCCTAAGATCTCATAATTCCTTCATTTGGGCATCCAAATGCTCAAAATACATCAAATGATCGAAGGAGTCATTCTGGACCATATGAGTGGAGTGGCACTACCCCTCCTCCCATCTATAACAGCCCTCACTATGGGCCAAGCTTTTAAAGTGAAGCAAGAAGAAGCAAAGTTAAAAGTAAGAAATAAGTCAAGCAAGTCAAGCAAGAGAAGAAGAACAAAGAACCCCAAAGAAGAGTAAAGGAAGGAAGAGTCAAGAAGCAAAGAAGTGCAAGGAAGAAGGTTGGGTTGGAAGGAAGGCTCAAGAAAGGAAGAGTCAAAGAAGATAAGAGTGAGGAGAAAGAAAGTGCTCAAGATCCCGATACCCAAAGATTCCAACATCATGAACTATTATAAACCCACACGTTCATGTTCTCAAATAGATGCAGAATCCCGCTATCTGAAGATTTGTACTCAAAGGACATAGTGGAATCTTTACCCACAGCCCCAGGTTTTTCCTCTTTCGAGGTTTTCCATTAAAAAATTTTGTTGGTCTACGTTTCGTTTTTTAATTACCATGGCCTTTATTAATCCAATGCTAATGATAAATTTTTACTCACCTAACTTCTTTCCATATATATATATATATATATATATATATATATATATATATATATATATATATATATATATATATATATATATATATATATATATATATATATATATATATATATATATATTATAAAAGTAAGCTTAAAAAAAGTAATTATTTTATAAAAATTAAAATTTAATCATAAATTATTTCTAGAATTTTCTTAAAATTTTTTATTACAACTATATATATATATAATAATAATAAATAAAATTATATTTTAAATTGATAATTATAAGATATGTGATTTGATTATTCGATATTAAAAATAACATTTTCTAATCGTTAGGCACTTAGGCTGATTTTCACATATTTTTTCTTAAAAAAATTAAAACAACTGATTGCGCGAGAATGAGTAGCTATATTTTTAATTATTTTATTTTATTTTTCATTGAATTCATTAAACATTATATTTTTGAAATTTCGCGTCAATAATCTTGTGATAGAAGCCTGTCAACTAGGGTTAGTGTGCCTTTGGTTTTGGATCCACCGGCTATCGTTTAGATCGGACGGCAGGAATTAAAATTAATCACTACGCTTGCTTCCGGCAGGTTTATCGGGTTAGTGCGCACAGTATTTCTATGCGTAACTTCGATCCTCCGTTCATCCATTACCACTGACTCCCTTGATGAAATGAACGGCTGATCTTAAGAAATTTTTTCGCTGTGGGTTAATAACAGCCTAACCCCTTCAGCTGCGAAATAAAACTCACAAATCTCCCTCTTCTTCTCCACTTCTGATTTCTCCCTCCGTCCTCTCTCTCTCTCTCTCTCTCTCTCTCTCTTTTTTCTTCTTGGTTGCCGGATATGGTGATCGTCGCTGACGATGGTTCGAGGATTCAGAGGGAACCTTCGGGAATGGCAGAGAAGCGTGCTTCGCTGTCGTCATCGTGGAGAGCGGGATCACACTCCCGCCTTCATAACTTCTGCTTACCGAGTCTCAGCTGGGGGAACCAGAAGCTTTTACGTTGCGTCAATTTATCCAGCGGATCGACGGATGGGGTGCTCGAACCAGCGATGAGGCGCTCCTTATCGCCTTCCCTTGACGAAACGCGCCAGGAGGCACCATCACCGTTGAGGACGGCTTTACGGATCCGTGGACAGAAGCGAAGGATTTATGGTGACGAGGCGGAGGAATCTGCGCCTGCTCTTTCTACTTCGTTGAGACCGTGGAATTTGAGAACAAGGAGAGCCGCCTGCAATGCTCCGGCCGAGATCGGGCTGAACTCGAATCTTTCATCTTCCTCATCGCCGTCTCCCTCGTCTTTACCTTCTCCTCTTAAGCAAGAAAATATTATTAATCCGGTAAGGATGCTTCGATCGAGATTGGAGGGGTTTGAGAAGGGGGAAAGGCGGAAATTCTCGATTCCGCTCTCGAAGATGGAGATCGAGGAGGATTTTGTTGTGATGAAGGGGACGAAGCCCCTTCGGAGGCCAAAAAAGAGAGCTAGATACTTACAGAGACAGCTCGATGTAAGAAGATCGGATTCAGCTGATTATTCGTTCTGTATTCTGAATTTATCTATGCATCTCTTCAAGAAAAATGTTCTCCTATTTGGAACTTAAAGGAACTAATATTTCTTTTTCTTATGTATCTGTTTTCAGGCCCTTTTCCTGGATCATTTTTATCTGAAGTAACACCAGATTTATACAAAATTGGTGAGTGATATGATAATTTATGCTGCCATTCCTTCATTCAACATTTTGGTTCCTCTTTCGTAACTTTTAAGATCTGATGAGTTTCCTCTTTGTTTGCAGAGAAGAAAAAGAGCTGATTGCTGAAACCTGGATCTTATAAGGAGACGAGTTGGAATTGTTTTCACATGTTCTGATGTTCAACTGATTTCGTTGGGCTAATTAGCTGTGTCATTTGTAATAAGCCCATGAAAGTAAGTTGTTTTGATTTAATAGAGATACGTCTGAAGTTTCGCTTCAAAAAAATTGTATTTTTGAGGTGCAAATTGACTTCGTCGTCTTGTTTATATTTGTTTCTTCCAAGGTCTGATTCTTATAAAAATCGTTCATCTTTCTTTCTTATTTTCTCGAATGCACGACGCATTCTGTAGTTTTTACAACTGTAAATTATTTTATATTGATGTGGAACCTAAAAGTTACTTTTTTTTTTTTCCGTATCTTCTTGTAGTTCTAGGAGAGATTTGGTGTATCAATTCATGGCAATCTGAGATTGGATCTCTGCTATTTTTTTAGAATCTTAAATATCGTCGAGGAACTCTTTATTTCATTATCTATTATTGGACTTGCTTCGCACTTTACCGATCGTCAGCCATGGCGCATAGTTCTTCCCTAACAGAAGCATTGAAGCTCCAGCAAATATCATTACGAAGCGTGATTTCTTATGCAGTTCAATTGAATTTGTTTCTTCTGAAGAGACGCGTGATTGAGTAGAGTCCGCGAAGAAATCAGGTTTGATTGCTTCGTTTTAATTTGTCTGAAATCAATCTCTTGAGATCCCTGGTGCAATGGGAGGACCCAGCGTTTGGAAGTCATAATATTATTTTTTGAATATTTTACTTCTTTATTTTAAAATTAAAATTCTTGTTAACCTTTTTTAATCAAGTTTATGAGCTCTTAAATATATCAAATAATATATATTTGAATTATAAATTGTCAACGAATCAAAGAACTTGTTATAGCATATGAATATTTCCATTTATCCAATTTTTTTTTTTTTTTTGGGTTGATAAAACAGGATGTTGAAGTTTGGATATAAGTCCATGTAGACTGGCTCTTTTCTTCGAGGATAATATTTTAAACTTTCAGAAGTATGCCCCTCACTATTTTTGAAATGTGCTAAGTTATTTGATTAAGATATATATATTTTGAAAATTATTATTGTGTGTAATTGAAAGTAAAATGAATTCTCTGTACTTGAATGAGATTATGATGATGATGGTGCCAATTGCGATCGGCGAGAACACAAGGTTGGGGTGGCGCACATAGATGAATTTTTTGTTAGAATTATAAAAAAATAAATTAGAAATTAAGAAATAAATTTAACATAATTAAGTAAATAAAAATAAAAGTATTGAGATTGAAATAGCCTGAAATTTTCGGAGGGAGGCGTGTCAATGACGTTATCCTTATAGTAGAGCAATCCTTGGGTGCACCAATTTACGGTTTTTTTTTATAACTCATTCTTTTGCTTTGATCACGCGAGGAATGATCAGTAAAATTTTGAATTAATTGTGTCTCTTAGTGCCCAAAAATGAAATGAAGATAATGACAAGAAAATATGTAAATGAAGAAAGGAAGAGAGATATAAATATTAAATCATCAAATTATGATTTATAATCATTATTAATTATTATTTTAAATTGTAAATTAATTAATTTAATTTATATTATAAGTTATATAATTAATATTTTTATTATAATAACGTTAAGAATAGCGTTATATATTGTAACGTTATTATAACGTTATAAATTTTTTTTTCTTTTATTTTTTTCGTAACACTTTCTTGACAAGGTTTGCTGGACATATGAGAGACATGCGAGGATTAGTGACAATGAGCTCTTCATTAGTGTAATATGAAGATTTAGAAATTGCTTGAGTGAATTCCAAATTCTTCAAAATATATTTATATATATATATATATTTATTGTTTAGTCAATCAAATATTTCAAATGCAATACACCTCTAACATACATCCCCTACAAATTGTTAGCATATATGCTTACGAAGAAGTCAACAACTTTTGCACTATTTTACAAAGGAAACAATCATTTTTCCTTAAAAATGATCCAAATTATAGAATTTTGATTGTCATGCTCAAATATTCCTTTTTTTATTAGTAGATCTCAAAATATAAGTAAGTCAATTAAATTAGTGATTGAAAGTTTTACTTTCAAAAGAAATGCTCAGGTTTGTATAGTATTGTTTTATTAAATTATCAACGTCCCAAAAAAAAATATATATATATGTGAAAGTTAAAGCTAGCTTTGTTTTAAGCTACCATCTGCCCAATTTGGTACTTTGTACCCAGAAAAGGTTAGTTACTAGTGAAAACTCGGATTAAAAAATTCGAATATTATATATATATATATATATATATATATTAGAAATTTGAGCTAAAAGATAAATGAAGTTAGAAGATTGGTATATTAGGTATGTTTAGAATTTAGCTTCAATTAAGAGGAGAAGAAAGAAGTCCTCCACCACTTGAGCTGATACCTTAAAAAAAAAAAACAAAAAAAAAGTTCCGAATATTGCAGAGGAGAAAATGTTCACTCGCGCGTCTGTATAGATCTGGCCGCCATGGAATCGGCTACGAAACAGTCAATCGGTCTGAACCGAGTTGCGTGCAGAGACCCTCTTGTCTTTTATCAAAACCGAATTTAACTTTAGGTGTCAGATTTGTAAATGCATAAGAATTATTCTCGCTTGGCCACGCGACCAATTTTCCCCTCCACCGCGTTCGCCATTTGCGAAAGGGGAGCTCTTTCTGCCGCCTTTGTCGTTAGATTGATAAGGATAAGGCTGAAAATCATCCTATTTTGAGCTGATTCAGGATTAGCTCAAAATCAGCTCGAATATATTTTATGATGACTCAAATTTGGATCCTGGCTCGTCGCTTGCCGCTCGATCGAATGGCTCGATCCGCTCGAAAGCAATTCCAACTCGATCGAATGTGAACCCAAAGAAATTGATGCTCTTTTTTGATGGTTTAGCTTGATTTTGGACTTTTTTTGCTAAAATTAAAACGCTTCGCTTTGATTTAAGTAGCTCAAACTTAATACACAATAGCACAGAAAAAAAATCACATAAATTGAAATTTGCTTGAATTTGTTGTATATAATTGAAATTTAAATCAATATAATAATTACATTGTACATATTTAATTGTGTTTAGCCAATACAAAAAATCAAGTTTACAAAATATACATAAAAAATAATATCAAGATATATTTAAATTGATTATCTGGACCCGAGAGGGCTATAATCATCTTCAAGTATTCAAATCTATACAAATTTCTATGTACTACTTGTAGACTCGAGGCTAGAGGCCAACAATAAAATTAAAAAAAAAAAGCTCCAAAATAGCTTGGTGAGGTTGCCTGGCCATCCAATGAGAGCTACCAATGATGGATCAGAATTTTTTGTTGGAAGAAACATTAGAGAAATAATACCAAATCTGCAAGCATCTAGGTAAAAGAGTTAGCACAAATAAAGCAATACAAATCAAATTAAAGGTAAAAATAGAATAATGAGTGAATTATAGAAAATCTAGTGAGAGCAGGCTCAGGCTCAATCACACAAATTTGGGGCAGCCACAAACATAAGCATCCAAACTTCCAATGAAGGGTTACATCACAAGTGCTACTACCAACCAAAAGATGAGTGAAATCATCCCAGCCTTCATAGCCTACATACCTGAGATGGAACAGCTTCCATTTGGAGGATTGATATGGTCTGCATACACAATAGAAAAAAGAAGGCATAGATCGAAATGGTAAAGGGATGCCACCCACCCCATATAAGATATGTATCACCAAATAATGCCCACAAGTCATGAGAATGCACAACCAACAAAATCTCAAACCAGTTGAAAATTCTGGGCACATCCACTATATTGATAATAAGACCACAACAATAAATATACATATCAAAGAGAGTCAAGCAAAAACTTAACCAGTAAGCTAACAGAAAAATCAAGGCCACGGCTAAAGGGATAAAATACATTACAATCATCAGAGTAAAAGGCCAGGCTTGAAATCATAAGCCATTCGGGATCAAAATAATTTTAATAGTCCCTTGATAATAGCATGATCACAAGAATTGCACAAGTTTAACAGATCCAAAGGCACAGATTTGATGATTATTCAATCAACAATTAAGAGAACAAGGAACCATCCACAAAAATAACCACAAAAGCTAGCCTGCAGCGCATAATATCTAGAAATAGTATGCTGGAAAACACCAAAACAGCAAAATAGATACTAAACCCGATAATGATTTTTGAAGACAGCACCAAAATTGCAAAGAACCAAAATGTGAATCAACCAAATAATGGAAAAAAACATGCGCCAAGGGAAAAGCAACGAAGCTAGCCACAAGAAAGACAGCAAGAGAGGGAGTCACGAAACATACCCAGTCGTGATAGAAAAAAACAGAATGTAATAGAATGCTCAACATGATACAATTTCAAGCCAACCAAATCATGGATAATAGCACACGGAGATGGACCAACAAGCCAACCAAACAATGAAACAACCTAAACCAGTAAGAACAACCCAGATAGAAGTAAGGAAGAGCCAATTATTCCAAAACCGCAATGTAAGAACCATCTAGCCACCACAGTCCACAGATAAATTGTACAAGGCAGCAAGCCAACCACCCAAAACCAGGAAGAACAACCAACCATGTGGTGAAAAGAAAAACAACCCAACAGCAGAAAGCATAGCCACCATGGCTAATAGCACAAGGAGACAGGCCAACAAGCTAACCAACCGACCCAAACCAGTAAGAAAAACCTAGACAAAATATTAAAAAAAATAACCCAGCAGTGGGAAGCAGAGCCACCATGGCTAACAACACAAGGAGACATACCAACAAGCCAACCAAGCCACCCAAACCAGCAAAAAAAAAACCCATCCACATTGTTAGAAAAATAACCCAGTAGAAAGAAAATGCTTAGACTTAGATAGTAAATTAGTAAAAAAATTAGAAATTGCTTCCACAACATCAACTTTGAATATATTTCTAACATTTTGGAAAAAAGTAGTTGAAAAACCATTAGGGTCAGCAACTAAATCCTTTTTCATACCAACTAAAACAGTAAAACAGAATATATCTCTTCTTCCATAAGATTAATTTTGAATGCCAATTTATCACAAAGACATTTGGTAGCAACATTTTACATACAATAAATCTCCTCTAAATATTGAAGATGAAGAAGTTTTTCTTTATCTTCTTTGAGGCACACAAAGTTAGCATTAGGTCCATGGTTCAGCTTTCAGCAAAGCACAACAAAGAGCAGAAGTCTAAACTGCAACTACAATGGTTTATACATGAGAGAGCATAACTAAACCCCAAAAATTGATTGTATTTTTTATGTTATTTTTTTGCCCTCAAAATACTGAGATGATTGGTATTTTTTAGGGTGGCATAAGACGTTGAAAAGCATCAACTTCAATTATATGAAAATGCAAAATGATTTCAAAAACTCAAGAAAATTCTTCAACTATTAAAATGTGCAAATAGTACTACAACATAATTAAAACAAGTCTTCCAACCTTATATTTTCATGATTGAAAAAACTACAATTGAAATGTAGAAATAACATTGTAACAAGTACAAAAATTGGGAAAGTAAGCCACAATTTTTAAAAGGCCAAACTTTAAACATTGCAATTTGTTGTAAGCCACAATTTCAAAGCATAAAATTGTAAAAGTATTTTATCACCCTAAGTGGTCTCAAATTTTTTCATTGACCAAACCAATATATTAAAAAAATCAAAATTCACCATATTATAAGCCTAAAATCAAGAATTTTTCAAAAGTCATCTCAGTATAATTTTATCATTGGGCATCCAAAATTAAAAATAAATAGCAATTATTAAAGTCTACAATACATAAAATAGTAATTATAATTTACAACTTACAAAAGCATATTGTGAAAACCCATAAAACAATGTTACCCTCGTGAAATTTAAATTTGTGAATCCATACTCAAGCACATATATAGCTAAGTTTTCTTCAGCTAAGATGTCAAACTGTTGCAAAAGCATTATTTTTATTGAAAAAATTAAATAGAATATAATTTCACTATATAAAAAAAATAGAATGATGAAAACATTATCATAGGCTCTTTCGAATTTTTGTAAGCTGCACGAATCCAATTTCCACTACATATTAAGACATCCAATGTTTTAGGTGGAATAGAACTTCTACAATCATTAAGCACACGACTACCTGCACTAAAGGCTGACTCTGAAGCAACTGTAGTTATTGGAATTATAAAAATATCTTTTGCCATCTTTGATAGTATCTTGTACTTCATGACGGACATTTTTCACCAATTAAAATATCAAATTCTGAATCAGGACATTTAACAGAAGCTTCATCTAAGTATATCTCTAAGTCAGATTTCTATGGAACTAAAAGGCCAATAGAGTCTATAAATCATACAACCCAGTCAAATCATCAGACAAAATGTGACTTCCTTCTATTGTAGATGTTGATTCAGCTTGTATAGTAGGTGCTACTATATTTTTTTTAATTGTATGTTGTTTATCAATAGCATAGAAAGAGTAGAGCTCAAATAATTTTTGTTTCACTGTGTCCTTTTTCTCATCAACAATATCATTACCATAAATCTGTGGATAGTAATAATTAATGGCAAATAATTTTATTCTTGGATCTAGAATACATGCAATTGAGAATAACAATGAACAATCTGCCCAATACTTATCAAATTTTGCCTTCATAGTGCTTGTCATATTAGAAATGAAAAGACTATCAGATAAATATTCTCTAACTAAGGTCTTCTTAATTAATATTAGATTTGGAAGAAGCCTATTTGCAGTAAAATAGTTAGATCCAGAAAAAATTTCAGTTATTCGATAAAAAATGTGAAGCAACTCTCTAACCATATCAAACTGATTCTAATCTTCCTCAGAAGATAACCATATGTAATTAAGATCTCGCAAAGCATATTCTGGAAAAGCAGTCTTGTAGTAAAATGCAGACTCCAACATTTTCCCGAAAATTGCATATTGCATTTAATAATAAAAAGTAGTACAAAACTAGAAATTAGAGAGTCTAAAACAAAGAGCTGATAGAAGCAACATGCTTCTTATCATTCTCAAATAATGAAACAAAAGCGTAAAGTAAAGTGGTAAAGAAAGCCAAGTAAAGTCTGCTTCATGGCTGAGCACAAGAATTCACCCGATTGAAGTCCTGAGATGTGTGAGAACAGGGACTTGGTGGAAGTTGAGAAAACCCAAGTCCGGAGCTGAGGAAGAGAAGACCGAAAGTCTCTGCCGCATGGTCTTTCTAGAAATTGACAACACTAATATTGTCCCCTCCAATATGATGCCCTTGTACTCATACATCCAAGGGTCTATAACTAATGGCAAGCATGGCGCATCTATGAAAGCATCCCAATGGAGAGATTGGATATCGCCTTGATGAAGTCACGATCATCCAAAACAACTCCAATGCCAATCCGAGGGGAGAGAGTACCATCTACATTCACCTTTAGCCATCCAGGAGTCAGAGAGGAGTAGCGTGGGTGGAGTTCCCATTGCCCAAAGTAAAGGTAGATGCATTAGTGAAAGCCTCCAAAATACTAGCAAGAAGAATGACCTTTGGTGTCCCATGTTGGTGTCCATGTGTCTTTGCATTCGTGTCCTCCAAACTTGATATATCATGTCAATAAACTCTTCCCCAAGCCATGTCTGACTTATCCCGCTCAAAGCAAATAGATCATGAGCATTAGAAAATAAGGGAGGTTAACTCCCCAAGAGGACAAGACAGTATGATGGAAAGAAGAGAGCAGGTGGTGAGGATATGATCCAGGTCTTCAATCTCCATGCAGCCCCAAGGGCAATGAGTCTCCTCAACAAGACCTCAAGAGTGGAGCGGGTAGGTAGGCATTCTTCACGATGCCACCAAAAGAACTTCTCGTGGTGCAATGGAACCTCTCAGAAGTGAGTGGCTAGCTGGGGCGGGGAAGAGGGCATCAAAGGCCGAGGCCAACGCTTTTTCCTGAGGGAGGTGGATAAGCTCGGTGCTTCATCCAAGTCGAATGAAGCTCCACCTTGGTAATGTGCTCCACAGATCCTTGCCAAATCGCTGCTCAAGTTGTGTGTAATATCCCATGTTACTCCCATGGATGAGGCTTGTCCTCGATCCTCAAGGCTATGCATCTAAGAAAGTCGGTCTGCCAAGGAACAATCACCTATGTGGTCCAAAATCAACTCGCCACAATCTTCCAAAATGAGGGGTTCAAGACTTTGAGCCCCACGAGAATGACCCCAAGTTTTGGAGTCCCCTCTTCAAGCTCCCACTCCAAATGTCTTCCCATAATGCAAATGGTGAAGTAAGGAAGTGGGCTTAAAAAAATCCAAGCCAACCTAGCCCCGAGAGTTGAGGTGGAGTGAAAACCAAGTCCCCATGCTTAATAGGTAAGCAAATAGTACCCCGACATAGTGTATGCCCTCCAGTTGGACTCTTGTCCCACAAGAAGGATCTACATAGCCATCTCCCCAGACATTCAAGGGAATAGTTGTGTTAAACCAACTGTATAAGAGCCGAGGAGATAAGGGTAGCACAAAAGAGAGGTGTCGAAGTTCCTGTGCCATAATCTTCCCTTTGGCTCCTGGATCGTGGAACTGAAATCATGCTTGTAGAGCTTCCTCATAGCTTTAAGGCCAAGATACTCCATCTCTTGGACCTTGTTGAACCCAATAAGCTCGGCAATGATTAGTCCTCCATCTCTTGGCTTTGCTAAAGAGAATGGCGGACTTAGCACCGCTGATCCTTGGGTCTGCCCAAATACAATAATCATCAAGTATGGCTTTAATTTGCTTGGCATGGAGAATAGAAGCACAGTAATCAATATCATCGATATAGAGATTAGAGATAGAGGTACCTCCGTTTTCAAAGTCACACCTGTGGCCCTCTTAAAGAAGCTAAAGAAAGTAGCTCGTATAGAATAAATAAAAGTGAGAGTGGACATGCCAATCCACATTCTACATCGATCCAGGAGACCTTCCGCCATTCGGAAGATGGAGAATCTAGGGTGAGTGACATGCAATCCACTTGAATCTATCGGGAACCCCATCAAGGTGAGCATCTTGCTCAAAGTATGTACCATTTTATCATGCTTGCTCCATATCAACTTAATCGCCATGAAACCAACCCGGGAGGAAGAATCGGAATTTGTTGATGATCTCTTGGGCAAGAGAGCATGATGGGAGATGTTCCTCTGGGGACAAAAGCACCTTGTTCATCGAAACAAGAAGAGGTAGTAAATGCTTCAATCGGACGGGATCTTGGCCACCACCTTATAGATCGCTGCAAAGCTAATTTGAAGGAGAGCCCCAACAACTTTGGGATAAGAACAATAAGTGTCTCCTTCCATGAGTCCTCCATATGATCAAGTTCAAAGAACTCAATGGCAAGAACACATCCTTCTTCACACAGGTAAAATAAAAAAAAGAGGTGATCACATCAAGTCTGGTGAGTTACTCCCCATGGAATGTATTGCCTCCCAAATGTCTTGATTAGTCACGGGCTTCAAGGAGGGATTTGGTGAAGGAACCTGCCTCTCATAGGCGAATAGGCCCCCCGAGGGAGACATCCCTCAACCCATTTTTTCTAAAGAAGGAAGTGAAAATATCGAAATATCAAGGGTTCTCAATCATACCTCCACATTGCAAGAATCAATCTGTGGTCCGCAGAGGCCAGTGGGAAAAATGAGTGTTCCCATCTCCATCCTTGAGCCATCCGCTTTAGCCCTTGTCTCCACCAAGTATTGAGCGCCAATGTAGAGTTAAGCTCAATAACCTTGAGCAAGCTCTCGCGTGAGGGAGTCCATCATCGAGCATTCAAGAGTGAGAGAGGTAATGTCCTTCTCCAAGTCAATCCGAGAGAGTGGAGGTTCTTCAACATACTCTACTCCAATGGAAGAGAGATCGTAGGGTACCACAACTCTTCTATGGAGAATTTTTGAGCCAAAGTCTTCCTTCGCCATTCTTCCAAACCGCCTCCAACTCATGGATAAGAGAGCCAAGTATCTTCAAACCTTAACCATCAGCGGGGTTTTAGCTAGGACAGAGAGGAAGTAGGAGAGGAGCATGGTAAGCAACCGAGGTAGGTGACTAACCTTGGTATCCCCAAGAGAGAGTATAGTGATCAAGATCCGATCAAGAACGATCTACAATTCCATCTTTAGAGACTCAACATTTTGTATGTTGAGTTAGCGGAACATCAATGCATAGTGACTTTGTTGTTGATAAGCCAATTTGTTCAGCAATCTCACCAAATTTGTGTAGCGACTAGGAGATCGCTTTAAGATTGATTCTCTTACCTTTTCAATTATATTACCAATTTCTTTCAAGTCATCTTGCACCATTAGATTTAAAATATGAGTAGCGCAATGAACATGAAAGAAATCCCCCATTACCATAAATCCAGACCTTCTAGTAAATAATGCTTTCAAGTTTCTAGCTGCCACATCATTTGATGATGCATTATCCAAAGTTATAGTGTTGATTTTATTTTGAATATCCCATTGCAACAGAATTTCAGAAATGGCTTCAGATATCATAGCTCCATTATGAGGAGGATCTAAATCACTAAAACTGATTATCCTGGACTACAATTTTTAATTAGAACTAATATAATGCACTGTGAGACACATATAACCAATTGTTTGGCTTGATGTCCAGCAATCACTAGTATGGGAAATTGTCTCAATTAATTTCAGAACTTTTTTAAGTTTTTCTTTTTCCACTTCATACACTTTCATGCACTTTTCTTTAACACCAAATCTAGTAATTTTACAGTAGTTTAGATTCATAGATTTCATCAAAATATTAAACCAAAAATGTTCAACTGTCATAAAGGGATATTCATGAACAATGATCATCTTAATAATATTTTAATTACATATGATCATAAGCAGTTGAAATACATAAACTAGAAATCGAATCAGTTTCTTCAAGGTCCTCAGTTATAGGATCAAAAAACTTTTGTCTCTTTTCTCTAACACTAGTTTTTTATAGTGATTCATTTTGTAATGTTTGCACAATTGAGATGTAGTTCCAGTTTTCTGTTTAACATAAGACTTAACACAATAATTATATTTGTATTTTTATATGATTTTTTCTTTTTCTGAGACTGATATTTCATTAAAATATTGACAAACGTGCGCTTTTACCCTTACTTATCACTATACAAGTAATTTTCACACTATCAATATCATTTTTGCGGTTTGCATGAGGTTGAGTCGAGGAACTATTTGATTTGCTTTGAGAGTGACTTTCCATTATATCTATATAATATAATAATTCAATTATAAACTCGCATGTAATTCAGCAAATAATTATAATTTGTATGTGAATAATTGATTTTAAGAGTTTACAAAAAAGCTTAATATAACATGAACCACATGTAATTTAAGATGCTATTTAAATATATTAGTTGGTTCATATATCTTATAATTGTAACTTAGAGGTACATTACTTTCATCTTCATCCATAAATACCATGTTGAAAATAAGGTTCAATGAGTAAATGACTTTCATTAAACTTAAAAAAAATTTATTTCTACAAAATTAAGAAGTCACTTATTTGATAATAACATGCAATAAAAAGGTGATAAATTAAAGAAAATTTTCAAATTCAATTTTATCCTCACCACACCAACATAATGATTTTCCTCGCCATCCTATTTAAATATCTAACTGCAAAAGGTATTTATCCAAATTTTGAATGATACCACCATAAAACATTTTGAGGGTGTTAAAACAACAAGTTTAAAAATTTATCCACATATCATGGCTAAAAGGACAATCCACACGATTAATTTTAAGATGACATAAATATAATCTTTCTTTCACAAGATGTACATGAGAAATGATACCACAAAGGGACAAGCAAGTATTAATCCAATATAGCAAGATGCATGAACCACATATATTTCTGAAGAAGCCAAAAGCATGTAATTTGTCAAAAAAAATCTTGATTTTGGAGAAAAAGGAAAAAAAAAGTTCATGCGGCACCTTATATTCTAGAACCACTCATACTGATGATTCATAACAAGCCTAAATCAACCAATGAAAAATATTTAAACATTAAAATTTATCCACATATTTATGCATGGACCATACCAACTACACCCATGTTTCAAGCTAACTTTTAACTTCTTGAAGAGCACTTGCATTGTAAAAACCCACAATAATTCTATTTTTTTTAGGTAAAGAAACAAAAAAGCTCTACATTAACACCATTCCAAGTCTCAGACTCTTATACAAGTTTATGCTAGTAAATAAGCTATTCTTCTTTACAAAAATAAAAAGCCATCATCATCATCTTACAAGTTATACAGATCAATAGGATTGGAAATTTTATGAAGGCAATAAAGTTTTCTTTGAAGAAATGAGAAAGAAATATATGTTGAGGGATAAATTCTATAAAGTTTTAAACCTGAATTGTGCCTTAAGTATATTAGCCGACAGCCATATACAAGTGCAAACAAATTGCAGCTTCAATACTTTATATTATACAAATTTTTTAGCATACCATATTGAATAACATGTCAAGAGGTGTATTTATTAGTGGAGCGGTGATACACAAGAATCATCTCTTCATAACATATTTTTGTCTTATTATTGATGTTCATCCATAAATGTGAGAATGGACATGAATTATGATATTATTCTTTTTCCAGAAAGTTGAGTCAAAGAATAAACATACTTCACTTACAATAGAGGATAACACATTGATTGTGTTGATCGGCTTTGAGAGTGTCGTCAAGACTCAAGAGTAATCAAGATATAATCAAATGAATTATGAAACTATAATATATAAAAACAAATAACTAACAAACATTTATGCCATAAACTAACCAGTAAAATTAACCAGTATTGCTACTGTCTATATCGTAGAAATGAGTCTTGGGCAAAGAAACAGATTGAGCGGTTGAGCCAAGTTGCCAAGTTAAGAAATAACAATGACTCTATCACAGAGAAAAAATGGAAACACCGCACGCACAATGCAATTGCTAACAAGGCCCGAGAGGGCTAAGAAATAAAACACGATTCACGGAATCACGAAGCGAGAAAACTTGAGGAGATCAGTGAGGACCGAAGAGGCAAAGAATAGAGAATCGTTCTCAACCCTTTCTCAAGCCCTAGCCACAACCGCAAAGATAAGAAACTGAGAATGAGAGAAAGAACTCAAAGAAGTCACAGTCCTCACGGAGTTAGAGTTACGAAACGTCGAAGGCTGGAATTTGAAAGGGTGAAACCAAAACCGGTTATGTTAGATATCGTTGCTCACCTTTGATCTCACGGTGGACTCGAAGAGGCGAGAAGGAGAATCGCCATTCGCAGGATTCCAATTTTCGCAGCGGATCAGATGAGCCGTAAAAAATCAAACGAGCCAATTTAACTACAGATCGAAATCGGCTCGAATTTAAAATCGAGCCAATAATTCAGCTCGTGTCTCGGCTCGTTTAGCTCGATTCAAACTCAATTTGAGCTAAAATATTAGCCAATTTTTGAGCGATTAATGATCTTTGAGCAAATTTCTCAGCCCTAGATAAGGAGAAGGCGGGGATAAAAATGGGGGGATGAGAATAGAAGAAGATGGCGGAGGAGAGAAGCGGGAGGGGAATCCTAAAGGCTTTTCTCTGTTAAATTTGGCCATCTCAACTGATTTAGATGTTTCCCACGCAAAATTTTTAAATTAGGCTTAATATTAATCATAATTAATAATTTAGGCATCAAAAAAAATTACCATAATAAACCTAGTTTCAACGACACGGCTCCAAATAAATTATGAATCAATCATCATTGAACGACGACCAATGTGGCGTCCACATTGATTCCAATCGTCTGTCGAACGGACGACTAGTTTGTCATTATTTCAGGTGAAAACCGTGAGGGGGAGGTCACGATCTATTTTTTTGTTTCCTCCTGAAATCGATCACCGTCAAGCACCTCCCGCCAAGGGAGGTCACCGGCCAAGGGAGATCGCCACCAAGGGAGATCGCCACCGCCAAAGAGTGCACCTGGAGGCCTTATTTCTTCGCTCATTAAGATAATTTTTTTCTAAATGCTTAATTTGTGATAGATCTCGTTATATATTGCTTTGTGTTATATGATTTGCTTATTTCCTTGTGTTGTTTGGCTATATTTTTATATTTTATACATTTTGTAAATTTTAATGTGATATTGAAGATTAGGGTGTTATATATATATAAATTAAAATTTATGTGTTATATATATAAATACATAAGAATTATATGGTATGTATGTAAATCCCCCTTTCATTAAATATGCATTCTAGATTTATGTTTGAAAATCTTAACGGGACTTCATAAACATGCATTGAGCTTTTTGAAGTAATTTAGTAGTGTTGCGTGCTAGAAAACCAGTTGCGGTAGAGTAAAAGTTTTCACCTTATAGAAATCAAACACAATAGATATAAAAGTGTGAACAATAAAACTCCAAAATTTTTACGTGGAAAATCTTGAAAAGAGGGAAAAACCACGGGGCCTAGCCCAGTAAAAAGCTTCCACTATGTATCTGTTTCATAGTACAAGATCTTCCCGATACCGGGATTACATAATTGTATATGAGAAAGGAACAATAGCTATGTGACAACGATAAAGTTGTAAGATAGTGAGATGATGAACCAGCAATGGAAATGCGAATAATTACTAGAAATGCAAGGAACAATCACTGCGTAAACGCAGGAACAATCACCGTTATCATGAAGACCCAGAGATTGACGACGGCAAGGATCGAATACCAGGCCAACAAATAGACGCCGAGTGGCGACGAGCTTGGAGGATCTTTAGAGCTCTCCTTCTCATATGAGGAATGAGGGACTATTTATAGATTGGAGGAGTGGCTTCTCTGTAAATACATGCAAAACCCGTACCACTCCACTTCATCGGACGGCTCCAAATGATCTCTTTGATCATTTAATGTATTTCAAATATTTGAATGCTCAAATGAAGTCAGAATTTTGAGATCTAGCTTGTTAGATCCGGCTCATCGAGACGCTCGATTTGACTATAAACACTCCATGTTTGAGAGCTTTTTGGGGCTTTAACTGATATCCCAAAGTTTCCAATAATATTTTAAGTTCTTGATTTCACGTTTCAACTGATGCTTTGCTTTTAACGTCAAGATTTGTACTTCGACTAGTAGAATTTTTAATGTCATATTAGTTGTCCCCCTATTTTTGGATGGTATTATCTCAATCATCCAAAAATATATACGTCATATACTTGAAAATAACAAATTCTTCAATGAAATTTGAGAATCCTTTAACCACATAATTTGAGAAACAGATCTTCATTGGAGCACAAAATTATGACTATAAAAGCAAATGTAGGGCCGCGGATGTGTGTAGGTATGCACAAACACGAGATTTCGAGGTTATGGAGTCATCCAGGCCCCTACGGGAGCTCGTGGGCTTGTGGAGGCGCGCACCCTGTGGGCGGGTCAGGTGCGGGTCGGTCGAGCGTCCGTCGGTGGAGTCTGAACCGACGCAGTTCGGCCAGGTCGTGACGGACCACACGCGCGATGGCGCAGGGCGGCCAAGGACGATGCGCGTGCGAAGCAAGCGAGCGGCCACGGACAGTATAGTGATTGAAGATAGGCCATGGATGAGTATGACATGATGGCTACATGATGTAGTTGCTGGCCCAAACGTGGTTTTGACAGCTGTAGTTTTGATGGTTTTGGACGATTTTGGATGAGTTTTACCTTTTGCTAAAGGGTTTATAAAACCCCAGCTGGGAGAAGGCACCTTCTCTTCTTCTTGAGAGAAGGTCGTTCGGAAGTGATCAAGTACCCATAGTTCATACGGCAAGACTCCAGTTTTCCCTCGAAAGATATGTTAACTAACCTCATCGGACCGACCGGGTTGGAGGTGATCAAGACCAGTTCATACCGACGGCTCCATTTTCCCTTGAAAGAGGTGTTAACGACCTCGCCTCGGACCAAGTTTGGAGGTGATCAAGACCCTTAGTCATAGCAAGGCTCCAATTTTTCTTAAAGAGGTGTTAACCGACCTCGTCGGACCCGGTTCGAGGTCAAGACGTAGTTCATACGCAAGGCTCCAATTTTTCCTTGAAAGAGGTGTCAACTGACCTCGTCGGACCGAGTGGGTTCGGAGGCGATCACCGGAGATGGGGGTTGACAAAGATGCTCGACGATGGTGGCCGACGACATTGGTCGGCGAGGATAACCAGCGACGATGGTGGTGACCGACGAGATTCATGGTCATGGCAAGGGACCGGCGATTGCAGCGGTGGTGACCGGCCATATTGGTCACGGGTCGGCAGCAATATAGGTAGTACGGCGGTGCGCGCTTCGGTAGGATGACCGCAACGATGGTGCGACACAAAAATTATTGGCGATGATCGGCGGCGGACCCAGAGGTGCAGTGACCCCATGGTCGGCCAAGATAGGAATCATGACGCGATATGCATTTGCCAGCCGGGATGACCGCAATGATGGTGGTGACCTACGGAGAGCGGCGATGGTCCAGCTTTGACTATCCGAGGTTGTTTTCGAGTGACTGGCGACGTTAATCGACGTCAACCCGTGGAAGAGGTTGCATTTAACTGAGATTTTGACCCATCTGAGGTTGTTTGTTAGAGTGTTACCCGATGACATTAACTGTATGGAAGAGGTCGAATTAAATCCGCTGAGGATTTTTGACCTATCCGAGATTATTTTTTCAGGGTGTTACCCGATGATGTTAACCTGTGTGAAAGGGGTTGAATTGAATCCCCTGAGATTTTGACCCATCCGAGGTTGTTTGTCAGAGTGTTACCCGATGACGTTAACCTGTATGGAAGAGGTCAAATTGAATCCGCTGAGGATTTTTGACCTATCCGAGGTTGTTTGTCAGGGTGTTACCCGATGACGTTAACCTGTATGGAAGAGGTCGTGGGAAGTCCACCAAGGACCTTTTGACCTATCCTAGGTATCAGCCAAAGTGTTACTTGACTTTTTACCTATATGGAAGAGGTTCGATCAAGTCCCCTTGGGATTGATTATGCCCGATTGAGATATAATGTGAGTTGTATATTTCTCAAGTGGAAGGATTAAATGAAGAAGAAATAAGATTATAAGGAAAATCCATAAACTCATTACTTTGATAATGTCAGTGATACAATATTGTCATAAGATAACTTAACAAAAGGGATGAGATACATTTTTAGAGAGAGTTAACAAAGGACAAGAGGTGGAGAGTAAAGGACAAATGAGATAAATTAAAAACTATAATATTTATACACCAATGATTATATATAACACTTTTCAGAGACCCTCCATGTTCCAATTTTTAAGGAATATTTTTTCCTCTGGATCGTTGGTCATAGCTTGATGGTTGGTCATCCGATAACTAAGTGGGGAGTGTCTTTTACGTGCAAAACCAGGTACTTCTTCATCTTGAAAATTAAAATTTTTGATGTTGAAGATCACCAAAGGCGTGGTTGAGCTTATCTGAGGTAACATGATTGTATTATTTGTTGATTTCCACTACCACTCCAACCCAATGGGAGTTTGAAATTTTATCTTAAGATGAGGTACCGAAGTGACAGACACCGAAGATTGATTAGAGGGGTCTTCCAAATATAACGTTGTATACTGAATTTGACTTGACCACTATGAATTTAGCTGAGTGAGTGACTTGTTAAGGAAATTCTTCGAGAACAACGGGAAGGGTGATTGTCCCCTCCACTTGTACAGGGCGATTATCAAACCCATATAACGGTTCTGCAGCGGGTTGAAGTTTTTCCTTAACTAGACCAATGCTAAGAAAGGTGGAGTAAAATAAAACATCAACGGAACTTTCATTATCAATCAAAATTCTCTTAACAACATAACATGGGTCACCAATCCCCACACTGATGACAAGAGGATCTTGATGTGGAACTTGGACTCCTTTCAAGTCTGAGTTATTCAAAGTGATGGGATGATTAATACAAGATTTTTTTAACTCTGGCTCTTCAAAGGTGGCGATGAAAATTTGATTAGATAGTAGTGGCCCACTCACGATCGTTTCAATTTTTCCAACTATTTGACAACTATTATGTTATTTCTGTGATGATTATCTCAGTTGCCCCCCAGTTGGAGCTATGTTTGCTTGAGTTGGTTGGTTTTGCACAAATTGACGTAGATATCCTTGTTGAATGAGCCTCTCAATTTCTTCTTTGAGTTGTGCATGCAAGATATCCATGACTTCAATGGAAGTGATAATATTGCTCGATTTCAATTTGGTTTCTGGATGTGGTCACTTGATATCTCTTAGCCAACAAGATGTTAACACGAGATTTCAACTGTGTATTCGATGTTTGCCGTTGATGTAGGCCGTGGAGGGAGATCATGACTGCCTTGTTGCTTCTTCTGATGGGATTGTTGATCTGTGTTTTCTAGAGCACTCTTATATTTTTCTGTAAATTGTTCAAATTATTTTCGATGGGCATTAATAGCCTCATCAAGAAAAAATTTGTGCTTCCACACGGAACCAAGTCGGCATATGAAGGACAGATCTGCATTAGTGACAGTAGAAATGCTAGGATGGAGCCCCAAGGAAAACTCCTCTTAGTAATTCGGGTCACCCTGGGTATTTGAGCTTAGGAGAACCTGAAGTATTCTTAAGTGATTCACCCTCATTTTGATGAATGCGAAAAGATGGGAGGAATCTTTAATGATCCTCCGGTTTGCAATGAACTATTCTACAAAAAATCTTGGCAAAGTCAAAGGTATGGAAGATTTCCCTTGGAAGGGAGTAGAACCGCGAAGCTTGTCCCATGAGGGTAACCGGAAAGACTTGACAAAAGCGGTGTGGAGCTTTGGATATGCATGATAGTCTGGTCGATGTGTTCATGTGGGTCGCTTGTCCTATCATAGAATCAATGTTCTAAGCTTGAAACCCACGAGAATAGGATGTTGAAGAATAAGGTGGGATTCCTCATACCACGAGGGGAAGATGATTTCTATCTTAAAAGTGAAATTTGTCTTGCATTAAGCGTCATAATTCTGCATGTATAATATGATAAGTGGGGTCAACAGGATGAGAATGTGTCAAGCTACCAGCAATAATTGGTGGATTAGCAACATCGAGGACGTGGATGATGAGTAACATAGCGTCAGGAGATCAACATCAAGTCTCTAGAGGAACTTCGAAGAGATTAGCATTTTGACCGCTAACGATCAATCTCGGGAGATGTGTTTTCACGGTAAGCGTGTTCCTCGCAAAAGTCATCTCATTTTGAGACTCTTCCATTCGCATGATCTTAAAAGAGATTTATGCCTTCACCCAGTCACTATCGGGGAAGTGAGGGTAAGGTTACGCCCTTGGTTTAAGGATTGATTTCAGAGTGATGGAGTTGAGAGGCTCCATCTATGAGTGTTGCTATTATTGGCCATAACGAGGGTGTTCATGTGAATTGATTGAGTCGTTTCCCATGAGCGCCAAACTGCGTTAAAACCGATAGAGTAAAAGTTTTCACCTTAGCTTCATTGTGAAATCCAACACACACACAGATATAAAAGTGTGAACAATAAAACTCCGAATTTTAATGAAAAAATCTCGAGGGAAAAATCATCTAGCGAAAAGCTTCCACTATATATTTGACAAGATCTTCCAAGGATTACAGAATTGTATATGAGAAAGGAACAATGTGACAACGATCAAGTTGTAGTAGTAATAGCAGATGATGGTGAGCGGAGCAATGGTGAAAATGCGAAACTTGTTGAGATACAAGGAACAATCACAGATAAATGCGGGGAACAATCATCGGTAGAAGTCATCATGATGAAGACAGATTGATGATGGAAAGGATCAACGGCCCGGCGGGGCTGGTGACTGGTGGCGCACGATTGTGCTTGGAGGATCTTTAGAGCTCTCTCCTCTCTGGCTCCCACATATGAGGAATGAGGGGCTATTTATAGATTGGAGAAGTGGCATCTCTATAAATATATGCAAAACCCGTACCACTCCACTTCATCGGACGGCTCCAAATGATCCCTTTGATCATTTGATGTATTTCAAATATTTGAATGCTCAAATGAAGTCAGAATTTTAAGATCTTAGACTTGTTAGATCATCTTCGATTTACTATTATATGTTTGAGAGCTTTTGTTTACCGATATCCCAAAGAAATGAAGTTCGACGACGCTTAACTTACTTTTTTAACGTCATTCATGCTTCAAATAGAATTTTCAGTGTCATATCAAGTAGAAAGTGCATTGATGTAATATACACCAAAACAAAATGATTTTCACCAAATTTCATTCTTTTTTCTATCTGAAACAACTTAGCTTTATATTTCATCATTTATTATTTGATTTTAAAATGGGAGTGGCATAACCTAATTTTAAAAAGGACCTCAACAATATTAATATTAAACATGCCATAAGAGACTTAAAAAAAATACTTGATTGAGGAAGTCATTATAAGTTATTTAATAACGAGAAAAGATTTTTGCATGATTAAGAGCTATATAAAACATGGTTATTTAAGTATATTAATGATATATGTCATTATAATACTAAAACTTCTGATATATTAGTTGCAGACTGTATTTAGATTATGAAAACTACGTGGTTGAGAGGGTTGAGGTTGCTCCTAATTGACGATATCATTCATCTTTATGAAAACTATGATTAAAATCTACTCCCCTTTCGTTCTTTATGAAAATGAAAATTCATTTTAACTCTTCATAAATCTAGGTTTCTCCCATTTGAATGACATATCTTTTTCATAATCTAACTAATAAGTAAAATCTCACACTCATACATCTAGCTTTTTCCTAGCAACCTTTATATATCTCACATCCTGATGTCCACCATGGATCACGCTATATATCATATTCATGTTACTTTCTTAAGATTTCTGACCTTAATCAACTCTATTTTATTCAAGTTTAAGCTCATTTTATACTCTAAAATCATATACTTCTATTGTTAGTATTGATATTTCATATGCTTTAAGGTCTTGAGTTTGTGAAATACCTCCAACTGAAATGCAAAATTATATTATATCTTGAATTGCTTTTTTTCTGTGACTAGGGGAGAGAAAGAATTTTTACTGGTTAGAGTTGTTGTTAGTTGAAAATGAGTTCAGAAACCGTCTGCATAGTTCTTTATTATGACGGTGAACTGAATATTAGTGATGATTTCTTTCCAACCTACATTAGTGGGAAAAATCGACCAATCCAGATCCCACGAAGGATTAACCTGATGGGGTTACAAAAGTGCATTATGAGGTCATTGAAGTTAGACCCAACAAAGTCATGTGTTAATCTTATAAGTTGTTTCCCTATTGGTGTTGAATTTATCGCTACTCATATTAGTGATATGTGTGAAGAATC
Source organism: Cymbidium sinense (assembly GCA_021442155.1). Classification (NCBI taxonomy): domain Eukaryota; kingdom Viridiplantae; phylum Streptophyta; class Magnoliopsida; order Asparagales; family Orchidaceae; genus Cymbidium; species Cymbidium sinense. The sequence goes on along the minus strand of CM038221.1, from coordinate 163,601,043 downwards.
AACGCAAAGATCTGTAGTAGTAATTTATGTTGAAGTTGAGGAATTACATCAGAGGTTGACGATCAGGAGTGTCGAGAGCTTCAATCAATACATCACACTTGATTCAACTAACCGCTCAAGTGGAAGTGTATGCACAACGTTACTAATGTGGATAAGTTCGATTTTATGTGAAGGTGATGGTGGTGATGAGTATGAAACTATGTCTTCTACAATAAGTATCGATGATGATGAGGGGGATGATAGTGATGTAGAGGAGGCTTCTTTAAGAGACACAGATCCATCTAACAGGGTTAGAGAGTTTATTAAGGACTACTCAGTTAGAACAAGTCAAACAGAGGAGCACTTACTATCTAACAATAAGTACATGTGTCATGCTCAAATAACTTAAGAATGAGATGAAGAGCTTACATTTGATGGGCCTTCAGATGAGTCAACTTTTGAATTTGAAAGTTACATTCCAGATGAACTGTTAGAAGGTATGTGCTTTCATGATAAGAAGCAACTATAGTTTATTGTTCAGGGTTGGTCTATCATCAACAATATTGATTATGTGATCTACGCTTCAAACAAAGCCAAGTTCACCGTATTGTGCACCCAACATATGAATCAAGCTGCGCCTTGCATGTGGTGCTTACATGCAAGTTCAAGTAAGAGATTAGGAGGTGCATGAAGAATTAACAGTATAGGCTCACCACATACATGTAGTCATTCAGTCCTCAGTGCCAGACATAGACAATGTACAACACAGTTTATCAATTATTTTATTCAACTTGTAAGCCAACCTGGATATAAAGCTTGAGGGCGTATTGAGTCCTAATTTAACATACGAGTGTCCTACATGAAAGCCTGGGATGTGTCGTAATACACTAAAGGTTATTTTCGATAGTTGGGAGGAATCTTATTGATCGTTGGAGAGATTCATGTGTGTTATATGCTATGCCAGGATCAGTCTATAGAGTGCAATCGTTAGAGTTAAATAAATTTTAATGATTATTCTGGTCATTCAAGCCTTCAATTACTGGTTGGCAATACTGTCACCTAGTTCTATGTCTTGATGAGACTTTCCTCTTAGGTAAGTAGATTATTCCAACGATATGAAGTTCGCTCAATTCTGACACTATATGAGTCCGGTACGCGTAAACTACGGTTGGTGCCCCAAACTTTCAAAGATAACGCAAAGATTTTATGCATATTAAAATCAAGGTATCTTACATCACAAATTTTATCCAACATGAAAGTTGTAGAATATTTTGTTATGATTCTAACGATATAAAGTTCACTCAATTCCAACACCATATGAGTCCGGCACGTGCAAAATATGGTTGCTTCCCCAAACTTTCAACACAAGCAATAGATTTTGTCTTGTTTATGCTACTGAACAGATTCATGGTAAGTTGATATAGATGTCTATCCATGTTGTGAAGTTCTGTTAGTCTATATCGTGAGATACATGATTAGGAAAATATTGAAATACAGATTACCACCTGATTCTTGATTATCGGATTTGTAATCTCGCATCTCCCTTCTCACTCTTTATCCTAATTCTCTCCGCCACCACTGCAATCATTAATTCAAAGTTGAAACACTGAACCCTTAGGCGAAAGCCAAGCCGCCCTTCCTTTATCAAGATAAGAGTCATTCGTAATCCTAATCCCAATTATAGCATTTTGTGGCTGGCAACCAATAGTTAAAAACTCATATGATTCTTTTTTTGGCTGCAAAAAAAATTAGAGCATATTGAATTGGTGATAACAACATGTAACTTAAAATCAACTTGATTAAGATGTTCCCTTGAATTACTTAAGACTTAAGAGTTTAATTTTCTTGTAAAATTAGCAGTTAAGAATGAAATTTAGATTTTTTTAAGTATAATCCCGATTATAGTAAAGAAACATGTCTTTCTTTATTCTCTCTTTTGTTTCTCTATTGTGTAGCTGTGTATATAAAAATTTAGTTGATATTTATGTAAATCTAGTTAAAGTCTTGGTGTTAAATATGTAAGTATATCGATTTTTGAATATTAATTGAGGCTTTGCAATTAACTTAATAACATGATATTATTGACTTAGTATTGTATTTTACATTTTGACTTGTTGATTTATGTGACTAACACTTTGATTGCTTGTTGTTGGATGGTAAGTTTATGTAGATGAAAGAAGTCAATTATAAATATATTTTTTAATCTAACATGTTTAAGTCTCTTTTATATAGCATATTTCTTAATCTAACAATGTTATTTTTGTTGTTGGTAGGATGTCTGCCGAAGAAGGTCCCCGCTTCTCACGGAGGAGGCGAAGACGTGTAGAGAAAACTGTAGTGGACTACGGTCCGCCGCCGACTAGAGTTCACCCTAGTATAGCAACACTACGTGATTGGCACAGAGCAGCACATCCTGATTTGGTGAAGTTTTTATGTCAAATTGTGTATATGGATTGTTCTTATAATTTTGTCTCCTGAACTATAATTCCATACTGTGTAGGTTTATGTTCTGGATGTTGCATCTCATGTACTTACATTCAAAGATTGGCCAATAAATTGTCCTAGATTGATGACTGCTTTACGAGCAGCTGGATTGGATTGTGTGTCTCAGATGCAGTACATTCACTTAGATCACCACCTTCTCACAGCATTCATGGAGCTATTCGCAACATTCTATTTTCCCATTGGGGAGATGACAATCACATTGCAGGATGTTGTTATGATCCTGGGTGTTCAGATAGATGGCCCAATATATTGAGAATGTGTTAGTGTGCATATTATTGTCGATTGTGATGAGTTGATAGGAGCATCAAGATCCGCTTCTATATCATCCTACATATCAAAGCGAGTTGAATGGGGATGCACATAGCTGTTTTACCATATGTGTGTACAAGAATTCTTACTTAGATCTTTCGGAGCTTCAATTTAGTACGCATGTCAGAGCTTACATACTCTTTGCTATTGGTTGTTTCTTTATGCCAGACACATCTTCTTCGAAGATTCACTTGCAGTATTTGCCCTTACTGGAGGATCTTGACACATTTAGGGAGTTCTCATTAGGATCAGTTGTGCTTGCTCATTTGTACAGGGAGCTCCATGAGGCAACAATACTGAAGTGCATGAATATGGATGATTGCCTACAGTTACTGCAGGTATGGGTGTGGGAGCATGTTCATGTCAACAAACCAATGTTACATATTCCATACATGATAATGAGTGTGTAGGTTATCAGGGAATGAAGGGTATGTCTGAGAGGTGACGCCATCCATATCAGAGTTTACTGTAGAGTCATGTATATTGCATTGTAAGTTTATTTTTTGGGCCTATTATTGTATGTAGATAGCATAGCTAATATTCATTTCAAATAACACGGGTGATCTGGGAGCCATATGGAGTTCAGATCCGTGCATGTGTCGCAGAGATATACTTATGTGGGGATGACATATAGCTTTACTTATAAACCGGTTGAGTGGCACACATCGATTGTCGCCTTCCACCGACCAGGTTGAGGATTATTCTTTAGTGAGTGGATGGTGAGGGAAAGTCGATGTGGACTGATTACTACCATACATATATTACACGACTCTTCCCAAGAGGTGTTATTAATCGATACATGAGATGGTATCGCCTTGAGCTTCACTATATATCTGAAGGCACAATACCAGATACTTATTACTCTAAGCTCAGAAGACCGACTCATGGTAAGCTAGCATTTCTTAACTGTAATAATAATTTTTTTTACTAATTACATCATAATTTGAGTTTTGTCAACGCAGCGTGAGCATATATTGAATACCGAGGACATATTCCAGTGCTATTTTGGGAGGGATCAGGACACAGAGTTTCAACAATCCCAACGAGTATGAGGGTTGTGCGGGAGCCGCAAGACAATATGTATATTTCGATATGCAGGGACACTAACATTCAGGAACTTCATCGTCAAATCGATGAGCGATGAGATATTGATCCATCATCTCCACCAGTGGTCGGACTATCTACACATACATTCACACAACCACCACAGTATTCGTACTAGGAAGCTATGTGGTCACAGATGCACTCATGTGAGCAACCAGTTCCTCCTACATATAGGCCTCCCTCATTCCATATAACACCCCCGTATAGACTGTATCATGATTTCTCGCTTCCCACACAGTCTTCAGTCGATGTACCTAGTGCTACACACCTAGGTTACTCACAACACCCATCCGAGCAGGTTGAACAGGAGGACTAACAGCCGAAACATCATCTACGAGATTGGCCCCGACGACCACCAGCCCATTACATGCCTGGTAGTGTTACGACACCGCATCACAGGCATCGTCGAAGATAGTCGTTTATACTATTATATTCTGTCCATATAGGATTACATTTTATTGTATCTGTACCTATCTTATTGTATCATGTCTCGCAAGCATCGTCAGGAACTATTTTATTATTTTGGTTACATTTTATTGTTTATATGTCATGATTCTTAAAAACTTGTTAATTGCAATTTATTAAAAGTGTTTGTTTAGCATGAGTTATTTGAGCATTTCATCACTGTTCATTTCTCAAAATATGCTTCGCATTGAGAGGCAATCATAAATTTTGACCAACATAAAAATTTTAGAGAATTTTTTTATGATTACAACGATACAAATTTTACTCAATTCCAACACCGTATGACTCCGATACACCCAAAATACGATTATTGCTCTGAACTTTCAACTCTGCGCGGCAATTTCCGCGCCCATTTACAAAATCTGCTGTGTATCGGGCCGCAATATTAAATTTTTACCAATATAAAAGTTGTAGAAAATTTTATTATGATTCCAAAGATACAAAGCCCAATTCGAGTATGCTCCATCAAAAATTTCTGAAATTTCAGCCATAGTTCACATTAGCAAAATTGTCAGATCGCAATAATCTTAAATTTTAACCAACATGAAACTTGTAGAAAATTTTGTTACTATTCCAACAATATAAAGTATGACCGACATAATGACATACCATTTAAACATACTAATTTGAGCACGATAGCTACATATTTGCAAAAAATACAAGACGGCCCAATAAATTTTGACATAAAATATTAGAATTGTTTCTAAATTCTTTTAAAAAAATAAATTATAAAAATTCTTTCGACGGATGACTATTTTAATATATATCATCGTTATTTTCCATCCATTCAATGGATGACTAGACCTATTATATTTTTTTTATGTCTAAATTATTAATTATGATTAATATTAAGTCTAATTTAATAATTTTATCATATTTTCTATGGACGCCACCCAGCTCGCTTTGACCGTCTTCTCGTGGTGAGAAAAAAAGCAAGACCGCTGCGAAGGAAGACAGTTAAGCAGGGCGAAACTAACAGTTTATTTATTGCAGCCGATAAATTTTTTAATTTTTTAAATATATATATATATATATATATATTTAAGTAATAAAAAATATAAATAATTAATAAAATAATATCAGAAAATTATATGAAAAAATGATTGGGTAAGACTACTAAATTTATAAATTTTTTATTTTAATTAATTAAGTAGTTATTTAAGAATAATAAGTTAAATTATTTTTTTTGGGAGAAATTTTTTTGTGTAAAATATAAATTAAGAGAGAGCAAAATATAAAAAATATATTTTCTTTTAAGAAAAAAAAAAATTGAGGGTGGGTATTTGCTCATCCTCATGATTAAGATAGATCCACCCCTGCATTCAAGAGTAGTTATCATACTAATAGATTTGTTGATTATGGTTAAACTTCTCATCGAAGAATAATGATATGAGAATTATTTTGTGGTATGTATATAAATCTTTTTTAAAATTTTTATTTTTATATTTTATTTTGTTTTATTTGACTTAATTATGAAATATAAATGCATTCTTAAGTTTATATTTTTGTTTTTGTTAAATGTCATATAAGTTAATTTATGTGATTGCCACAATGGTGGAGGACTAGGGGTAGAACGGCTATAATATTGAGGGGCAATAATGAGTGGCAATGGAATAATGTGAGTGCATATTTGATAAACAATTTAATTATTTAATTATTTAATTACTATTTTTATCAATATATGAAGTGTACATCGTATAAATTGATGAATATATAATTGTTTATTTATTTCCTTTAAGTAATTTTACTAATAATTCTTAATTTTTTTGTAAACAAATATATACAAAATATATATTTAACATGTGCCATATTCAAATTAGAATCTTGACGTAATTTTATATGCGAATTCTGCACATAATATTTTTTTTCAAATTATAGATATTACACCATCCAACCACGCATAATCATTTGTCAGTCGTTACCCTACCATCGCCACAGATTCCTCCACCCCGCCCCATCTCCACCTATTATTGCCTCTCGTTGCGACCACCACCCTACTCCTAGTACCCCACCATTACCACTCTCACATAAATTAACTTATATGATATTTAACATAAATAAAAATATATACTTAAGAATATATTTATACTTCATGCCTAATATAAAATAAAAAATTAAATAAAAATTTATATACATATCACAAAATAATTCTCAAGTCGTTATTCTAAAATGAAAGTTTAAGCGCCACCACCAAATCAATCAGGCGACGACTTATAGGAGTAAGATATTGGGTACTGAATGGGCTTTACCTTCCAAATTATCATATATATATATATATATATATATATATATATATATATATATATATATATATATATTCTCCTTCTAATTTTACTTGAAGCATCAATCACTTTCCATAATCTTCAAACTCAACATAAGAGTTGATATGACCAAAAACTCTAATGACATCCTAATCTTGATAAAAGTAAGTCGATCCGAAGTTAAAATGAGATGACTTAAAATATTCTCGAAAATTTTGGGATATCGTTAAAGCCAAATAGCTTTCAAACATTAAGTATTTATAATCAAATCGAGCATCTTGTAAATCAAACTAAGATCTCATAATTCACATCATTTGAGCATTCAAATACACAAAATACCTCATATGAATCATCATGAGCCGTCCATGGAGGAGGAGTGGTTTGATTTTGTATGTATGAGACACTCATCTATAAATAAATTTCTCATTCCTCATATGAGGAGGCGTGAAGAAGGAGAAGGGCAAGAGAGAGAGAGAGCTCTAAAGATCCTCCAAGACAATGCCACTCGACGCCGCCAACCACCGCCCACCATCCTGCCATCCGCCGCTTATCGGCCGTTGGTCGATCATCATCACCACTATCGTCGCCATTGCCAACATCGTCGCCAACATCGTCGCCAACATCGTTTATTACTAGCTTATTATTCCATTTCATATACACTCGTAATCCGTCGGAAGATCTTGTACTAAATAGATACATAGTGGAAGCTTTACTTAGCCCCGTAGTTTTCCCTCTTTTGAGTTTTCCAGTAAAATTGCGGAATTTTATTGTTCGCTCTTTAAATACATGTGTCTTTGGACTCCCAATGGGCTAAAACTTTTACTCTACCGCAACTGGTTTTCTAGCACGCAACAAGAGTTATGTAGATATGGGGCATAATTAATTTTCATGATGATTAAAGGGGCCATTAGAAATTATTTGTATTTTAAGTTTAATTTTATTTATTTTATTTAAATTTGAAATAATAAATCTTTGGTGTTCTTAAAAAATATTTTTATTTTTATTTATTATTAAATAAATTAATGTATGTTATGATGATAACTGTTGTGCGCTAGAAAACCAATTGCGGTAGAGTGAAAGTTTTGCCTTGTATGAAGTCTACCACACATATGTATTTAAAGAGTGAACAAGAAAACTCAAAATGCGTGAAAACCTCAAAAGAGGGAAAATCACGGGCCAGCCAGAGAAATCTTTCACTGTATTTGTTTTGAGTACAAGTTTTCCTTGGGATTACAAAATTAGAGGAAGTCGCCAATGAGAATTCCAAAATCAGCAACAAACCATAGTAATGGTGAAGAGGGTCGGATCGAGATGAAGGTCGTCGGATGGTGCGAAGATGATCGTCGAGAATTGCGGCGACGATACGGTGGCGGCTGTCGCGTCGATGGTCGATGATGATGACCGGTGACGATGGTTGATAGCGATAACAGCAGCGGCGCGGTCTGGCGATCCGGTGGCGCACGGAGATTGACGACGCGCGATCAACCGGTGGTCGCAGCGGTGGTGGGTAACCAACGGTGGTCCACGGCCGAGTGCGACATTATGCCTGAGGATTTTCAATCTTTAGAGCTCTCCTCTCACTTACTTGGCCTCCTCATGAAGAATGAGAGTATTTATAGATTAGAAGAGCGACGCCTCAGAATACATGCAAAATCAACCACTTCTCTCATCGGACGGCTCAAAATGATTCCTTTGATCATATGATGTATTTTGTGTATTTGAATGCTCAAATGAAGTTGAAATTAGATAAATTTGTTAGATCCCACAAGACGCTCGATTTGACTATAAATACTCCATTTAAGTCGATTGATAAAGCGCGATCTTGTCTTGATTTAATCGATTGCTGACATCAAAATTTGTTTCACTGTAGAATTTTCAGGGTCATATCAATAACTATTATCAATATTGGTTGGTGAGACAATGATGACAACACTTGCACTAGTAATTGGTGACGAGATGTGCTCTGTGACGACAATGATAGTTATTATGAAAAATACTTAAATGACCATAAAATTATTTTAACTAATTTTAAAAATATTTGAAAGTACACTAGATAAAAATGTATTTTTAAAAATAAAATAAAAAATTATTCCAATAGGCGATCAATAATTCATTATAGTTACAAATTATTATTGGATGTAAACTTGGTTATGGAAGGATATCAAAATCTCTAAGATAATTAATTAGGGCAAGAGAAAGAAAGAAAATAGGTCTTAAATAAATCACCTTAAAAGTTAGGTTATGAAAAAATAAGGATAATTGAGACTAAATTAGCATAACACAATATAATGACTAAAGATCTCAAAGAAAATTTTGTGGGATTTCTTATTAGATTTAAGAGATTTCTCATGTGTACATATTTGATTTGACCCTTTATTTATTGATAATATCATGCTCAATAATGATAATGTAGTACACTCATAGAAAATGAGTTGAACATATTATAGCTAGTGTGTTGTAGACGAGTTAAGCTTAAATTTTAACTTATAATCAGGTAAACTATAGTTGAGATCTCTCAACAAGTACTTTTAAGGATAACATATAATTGACTAATAAATGCTTGAGCGAGTTGATGTGTTCTTTGGAAATATATTTTTGATTTGTGGGTGAATTCATGAGTCTCTGAAGCGTATTTATTGATTTAGTATCAAACGATTAGTTAGAGGTAACTCGAAATTGACTTATTGAAGAACCACTTTTTGGTTGCTTAAGCTTTAAAATGATTTTAAGCTTGACAAATTTCAAATTATAGAAGATTTAAATAGTTAGAGGCTTCTTATACTTGATTAGAGTTTTCATTATGGTTTGATTGTCACATGACTTTACAAGAATAGTAAGATAACATATAAGGGCTTTTGTAGAAATATGATTTGATCATGTACTTTATCAATCACAACATCTCTAATGATTTAAAATTTTAAAAAAAAACAATGAGTAGTTTTGAATGGCACATTAAAATGATTTGTAGGTAAAATATTTTTTGTACTTAATTTTTTTTGGTGATTCTAAGTAAACAATCATTCATCATCATGGTGCCTACTGAACTTAAATCCTCTAATTTCAAACCAAAATATTTCTTTTTATATAAAAATAAATTCAGATAAAATGGAAAGAAATCTATTAAGTAATAAGTTTAGTTTTTCAAATCCATAAGAACCCAACATAGAAACTTTGTATGATCATTCCCTTGAAGAAAATCATGTAATAACCTCAAATTGATAACATTTAAACTCTTCTCGCTGTCTTGAATTAAAATTTATGATCTTAGGATTCTTTTACTATTATAATTTCTTCAAAGATCTAAATGTTCTGAAGAATTATCCAATTGCTTTACATTCTTCCAATACTTTTTCAAGAGCCACCTTTATATGAGACTCATATTTTGTATTATTTGAAATTCTTCAATCGAAACTTTCAACTCTTCTAGAAAGAATTATTTAAAGTTTGTAATTGATGAAACACACACAAGAATAAAATATTAATAAAATACATGGAAGAATGAAAGGCAATGATGTGGTTAAATGGATGGTCTCCTCCACAAATTTATTAATATTATGAAAAATAGACTTATTAATGGTATAGTGCAATTCATATAAAAATTATATAATAATAGAGTATTTTATTATTCATGCAAATATGGCCATAAAAGCAAAATTAATTAAAGTTAACTAGTCTAAGTCAAGTATTAAAAACTAACCATGCACAAAAAAAGCAAAAATGAAACTCACCAAACATAGTATCTATTTGGGGGCAGTTGTAACTTTTGAAAAGCTGATTGTAAATGTACTGTGAGGAAAATAACTTTTTGAAAAAAATATTATAGGTGTTATAAATAATTTCATTTTTGAAAAATTCAAATAATAGCTTTCTGATAGCCATCACACTCTAACATCTTTGATTCTCAAAAGCAGCTTTTCACCACATAATTTTATAAAAAATAACCAAAAAACTGATAGTCAAACATAACTATAGTTGCTTCTAGCTATTTTCTAAAAAATAAAGTAGCCAGAAAACTATCGCAAACGCACCCTTAGTTCAAACTTCTCCAAACTGGCCATAAAGTTCACGAGTCAAGTTTAAAGAAAGAAACATGGAAAAATAAAATCTCAAGCTTAGATTCATAAATGTTTTATGTGTTCTCATATTTAAAGATGTATGAAAGCTTTTTATGACCTTCCATATTTCAGGTTCATACATGAAGAAACGATGAGTGACTTGTCAAGTATAAGATGCATGCATGAAGATTAGATTTGTTCTTCCTTAAAGAAGAATACTCATTACCCTTTCCAAGGTTTATTTACATATATAAAGTTTCAACTATGTAAATTCATTCTATTTAAACAACATAAAGAATTCAACTTTATCCTTATGTCTCCTAATTTACTTTTATGCTATGTATGAATAAAGAGATATACCCACATACCTATAGAAATACATACAAAATATATATATAATGTGTGTGCACTTATATATGCATGCCTATTATTGCATGTATAATAATGTGATTCTGATTTATATCAAATTTAGTGCAAATAAACCCCATTTATGTAGTGGAAGATCAATTCAAATATCAAGTAAAATAAAATTTAGTAATTATCACGCTAGTCTCAGGGTTGGGCACAATCATCAGCCCTACCAGATTAGACCAGTAAACTTACCTTCTAAATCATAACCATGGATGGGACTTTTAAAAGAAGAGGCCTTGTCACTCCCTTACGACCACTAAAAGCTTGCTTTACATCTTTCATGCCCGCTTTGCGCTTCTCCTCTTCTTCATCCTCTCCATCTCCCTCCCTACCTCCCTCTCTCTCTCTCTCTCCCCACCTTTTATCCACAATGGCGACTACCAACTTGTTGGAAGAACCGTTCGTTCTCTCTTTATCCTCAAGCCCAAGAATTTCCATCTCCAATAACGTCTCCAATTCCTCCCCTATCGCCCTGGACTCGTCTCACACTCTCCATCCATCGTCCTCCTTCTCCGAGTTCGACTTCAAATTCATCTCCGAACCCTCTTCTCTTGATCCCTCTCCAGCTGATGAACTCTTCTCCAGTGGCTTTCTTCTTCCCCTCCCCCTCAAATGTTCTCCTTCTTCCTCAAGCACCATCACCACAAACCCTCCTCCTCCTTCACCTCTCCCTCAAGTCTCAAACACCTCCAGCATCAATCCAAAGCCCTTCACGCTCTTCCACAGAAGCTTCAGCCTCAACTGCAGCCGCGCTAAATCCAAACTAAGCATGATACTTCCATTCCCATTCTCTCGAAGCCACTCAACCGGCTCCACTTCGTTCTCCAAGCAGAGACTAACCAGGCCTAAACCTCACACATCCTTCTCGGGCGACGACAGCTATGAGGGTGCAAGGATAAGCTCTCGCAATGGCGGCGTGTTTAGGGTTCTTCTCTGTAGTTGTTGGAGTAAGGATGACAGCAAAGTCAATAGGGGTTAGCTATAGAAAGATGGATCAATAGTGGTGCTGAGTTGTTGAAATGGCATGCTGTCTGCAATCATGTGAGCTTAGTGCTTTGCACTAGTGATGGATATGAAGAGAGAGTGGGACTACACATATATAATTGCTTTCCTTTTCCTTCGTTTTAGCCTTTTTCTGGAGGTTTTGAGAGATTTTTCTTGCATGTGCGTGGGTAACAATGTTGAATATGTTGATTGCAAGTTTTTTTTTTTTTTTTTTTAATGTTTGTATGCAAGTTGTTATTAGCGGAAGGTTAATTTGATTTGAAGGAAATAAGGATTGGTTTTAGAAATTTTAAACGTAGCAAAGGAGATTGAAGTTCAAAAATATTAGGCTGCTTGATGCATATTATCCTATTTAGTTGGAATATTATTGATGCATCTATGCATGTATGTTTATACAAGACAGGTCGCTATTTATTATGTGAAAAAGTTTTACTTTTTGTGTAATTAAATTTTAAGTTAATATTTTTAAATATAAGCTTAAAATTATTTATGTTAAGTTACAATAATATGATATAATTTGATCACTTTTTATAAATATATGATCGTCAATTAGATTTGATAAAAAATAAATAAATTGCTTGTAGCATCCCCTTAATTACTAAAACTACTAATTTCACTTTTTTTAAAAAAATCAGAATCGCTCTTGATTTTAAATGCTTTAAAAAATGTTTATTTGGTCCCTCTTAAATAATGAAATTAATGAATAGTAGGTAATATGTTTCAACCTAATAGTCAGGTGATCCTTCTCCATATAGGGGTTGTTTAATTTGATGACTTTTGACTATAAACTAAAGTAAATGTAGATAAATTTAACTTTTAGTGCATTTGGTCTCGTAAAAAGAAAATTTTCAAAGTAATATAGTGTATTTAGAATACATTAGAAAAATCAATTTTAGTGTATTTAATAAATCGGAGAATTTCAAATACATACAATAACGCTATCGTCGTCGTCGGCTCTTTGTTCTAACTTGTTAGCCGCCACCAACCGCTTCCAACCTCTGCATACACCTAACATCGACAACTACAAAAGTAACCCACAAGATAACCCCAAAAATACTTTACATTACATTTATTCTACTAAACATAAAAAATAAACTCATATATTTGTAAAGTTTTCAACCAAATAATTTAAAGTAATCCAAATACATTACATTCAATTTACACTGCATTTCTTTTACATTATTTTTTTTCAAGCATCCAAACAACCTCATAATTAGTGGTAGTTTGAGCACTCAAACTCCTAAATCTACTATTCAGAATGTTCCTTAGTTTATGTGTTTGTAATAGGTAACTTAAAAATTAAACAATTAGAATTATATCTAAACCACATAATAGAATAACAGTTTATAAAAGTAGAAAAGATAAAGTGTTGAACATCCGAAAGCAAGGACTTATAGACTCTAAGGTTTATACCTTATGCTTCTACCTAGGAGCAAAACAAGCTCCTTTGTGTGAGATGAGCAAATTACTAAGTAATTAAAAAATAATAATTAAATTAATAAAAATACATAAAATTAATATTTATAGATAAAAATATAACTAACTAGTAAAATAATACCATCATATTTATAAAAAATATATTAGTAGACAAAAATGTAAAAAATATGAATTTTTTATTATAATTAATTAACCAATTTATTGAGAGTAATGAATATATTAAACATATTTTGTTGAAATTGGGTAAAATTATAGATTGAGGGTGAGGGGGGACTCCTAAAAATTAGGATAAGAAAAAAAAATGCTTAAAACAATGATAATAACACCCAAGCTGCTAGATATATCTTCTCTAAAGAGTAAACAAATCCATTATTTTTTATAAGAACTCACAAACATAATACATGTGCAAGGATTTTAATCCAAGATTTTTGGTTGACAGCTTGAGCTCTGAACCACTAAGCTAAAATCTATTGCACAAATATATATAATTTTAGCAATTATGTACTTCTATATATAGAGATGGGTAATAAAGGCAAATGTCATGACATTTAGGATGAACTTTCTCAAAAACTGTAATCAACTCTTCCAATCTAGGAGTGGGGAAACCCCAAAATGGAGCTAATTGGTACCATAACATAATGCATAAAATTTCAGAATGTCAGGATCCCAAAGTAATCAAGCATCTATAAAGTTGCAAATGAACTGAGTTGAACTGAGTATGTATGTATTCAAGCTGCTTGATATAAAAAATTAATCATCAAGCGAATCTCAAGGCATTTAAATGCTTCGATCTAAACGATTTCAAAAAGCTTAAAAAACGACCGTCGATGAGACGAACATAGCAACATTTAGGATCCGAGTAATGACGAGCTATCAGACATGAAATGGATCTGATCGCCAAATGGTCACCAAACCGACATATTTATAGATCGAGCTCCGTCAAATCCAACGAATCCAAGATCACCCTACATCATTAAGGCACGATCATCAAAATACACCGTCATCGGGATCGATGCCGTCAGATGGGAGTGGAGTTTTCCACGAATTTACAAGCTTTCCCATAAATAGAGCTTCATTCTCACCTTAGGGGACCTAATCGATTGGAAGACAGAGAACTCGAAACCACCAAATTCTACGTTGACGATCTCACTACTCAGCACCACCAAGGCAAGATCGAGTCGCTTAGAGATCCTGGAGGACTAGAAAAGACTTCTCTTTCTCAAGATCAAGAGGTGGCTCAAGATCCGTCCTCGCTTTTGGGAAACTCCCTTGGAGAGATATTGTACTTTCTACCTCTAATATTGTTCCCAGAAACACCTTCTTCTCCTAACTAGAAGGACTGTATCTTTGAACACATAGTGAAAGTTCTATCGGGCAAGGCCCGTGGTTTCAACGGGTTTTCCACGATAAGTGTTCATATCCCTTGTGTTGGATAATTTTTGGGCTACGATGAAGATCTCGCATCTACTAATAAAATTCTCAAATAAGCTAACATTATCGAGCTCGAGCTCGATTCGTGCTTTTTAGAATGGTGTTCAAGCTTAAGCTTGTTTACCATTATCGAGCTCAAGCTCAATTTGAATTTGTTCACGAGCTTGATTCAAATTAGATTATCAAGCTTGTTAACGAGCAGCTTGTTTAATGAAATAAATAAGCTTTAATCAAGCCTTAATCGAGCTTGTTTGGGAGCAGTTCGTTAAGAAATAGACATGAGTTGTATCAATTAAAGCTTATTAAGCTTAAAAAAATAATTTAAATAATATTGTTCACAAATAAGCTTTAATCAAGTTGTAATCGAGTTCCTTAGCGGCTTGTTCACGAGCTTTAAACAATAATGTTCATGAACATAAATAAACCGAATGACAAGTTGTTCAAACTTGTTCATTTAGCAATCAAGTATTTACAAGTGTTAAAACTCGTTTGATTAGTTAATCAAATGATCATGAATAAGCTTTAATTGAGCTAAGCAATAACTCGCAAAACGCTTGGTTCATTTATAGCCCTAAGCATCTAGTGTGTTTAAGGAATTACATATTAGTAATTTTAAGAAAGTTATAGTAAAAGTTATAAATTAATCAATACAAAATGAAAGTATACCACATTAAATTATAAGGGCTGTTTGGTTGCCTGCATTTGGAATGCACTACATTCCAAATGCACGCTAACATTTTGCCGCTTTGCAGAATAAAGAAAAAATTCTAGTATTTCAAATACAGAAATGCGTGTATTTGAATTTGCCGATGGCTAATTCCAAATACACGAGCCATGTAAAGTGATGATGCGGCCAGGCTGCCGCCGCCAATACCGTCGCCTCCGGTAATCGCCGACGGCCGCCTCCGGCCGCCCACCGCCGCCGGTGCCGGCCGTTTGTCGATCGCTGACGCCACCACCATCGCCGGCCGCCGCGACCAGCCACCGCACAGCGCCGCCCCCGGCCGTAGCGTCAAAACCTTCGCATTTACATTACATTTTGTCAAAAAAAAAAAAAACCATGAATTTATAAAGTTCTCAACCAAACAACTATAAAGACTTTTACTGTGATTCCTTTTACATTGATATTTTATATCAGATTTCAAATGCAGTAACAAACATAAATTTTATGCAAAAACGATTAATAAATTTATTGAAATAAAAGTTAGGAGCTAATGCTTCTATTGCCAATTAATTATCATTTTAATCAAAGTTTAAGCATTATGAAGCCTAATTATTTAAAAAAAGAGAAACATAAGATTAATATGATTTATTCATTTTGTTAAAATATTAATGAGCAAACTTACACAATATATGTAATAATTTAAAACAGAGTAGAATGATCTTAAATTTAGTTTTAAAAATTTTAATTAAAATTACATTAAGATTCATGACCAATTAAATAAATTTTGGAATAATATATTCATTTTATCTATATAAAAGATTACTTTTACTTAAGGGGCTGTTTAGTTGCCTACATTTAGAATGCAGTGTAAAAGGAAATACAATGTAAAGTGAATACAAATTCTAGTTACTTTATCATTACAGTAAAGAAAATATGTAAACTATTTTTTTCGTTTGGTTGGATGAATGTAAAGTGAATACTGAATTAATACTTTATTATATTTAAATTAATTATGAATTTATTCACTAATTAACGATTCAAAAAAATATATATATATATTAAAATATAAATAAAATTTTTTTTCTTAACTAAAAAAAAAATAAAATCAAATACAAATATAATGTATTTCGAATATTTAATTATTAGTAATTAATTTACAAATTTTCTAAGATATTAATTATTAGTGTTATAAATAAATAAAATTTGAATATTATCATTTTATATTAATATAATGCCCAAATTTAATATATATATATATATATATATATATATATATATATATATATATATATATATATATAATTATTACTATTAAACATTAATTAATTAATAGGAATTTTTATTAAATAAATTAATCATGATTTAATATTTATTTATTAAATAATTTTTTTTAATAAATAATTTACTCATTAATTATTTTTTTACTAAATAAACTAAAATTTAATAATTATTTTAATTTTTTTAATTTATCGTGAATTATTTATCATTAATTTGAATAAATATAATTATATTTATTAAATCTTAATTAAGTTATAATAATATTTATTTTAATTAAAGTTAAAATTAACAGATTAAACGAATTTGAAAAAACAAATTAAAAAAAACGCTTTTCCAGGCGTCGCCCGCCACACCCAAAAAAAGAAAAAAAAAATCTTTTCCCAGCTCGCCTCGCTTCCGCTAGTATTGAAATAGTTTTTGGCGATTTCGCTTACACTGAAAATAGCAAGAAAGGAAAACGAAATACTCAAATTTTACATGAAAAGGATTACCGCATACCAAACACCTAAAAAAGAAGAAATACGATTTTAATTACATTACACGAATACTCTAACCAATAATTAAATGATTATATATATATATATATATATATATAATCATTTAAATAAAAACAATATTAATATGTATTTTACTTCAAAAAGGTGAATAAAGTAGTATTTTTGATATGATATTGAAGATTAGGATGTTATATATGTAAAAATTGAAGTTTAGGTGTTAGATATATAAATACATAAGAATTATGTTGTATGTATTTAAATCGGATTTATATACATATCACATAATTTTTATGTATTTATATATCTAACAACTAAACTTAGATATTTACTTTTCTAACACTTTTCTTTATTTAAAAAGGTGTATTTTATTTTTAAAAAATGAATAAAGTAATATTTTTGATGTGATATTAAAGATTAGAGTATTATATATATATATATATATATAAATTAAAATTTAGATATTAGATATGTAAATACATAAGAATTATGTGGTATGTATGTAAATGGCCCAATCGCGAAATTCTCGACATATTTCCTCCGATTCTCATGACCCGCTTGCGACTCACTCCTGACATTACTTTTCTGGGGTTCATCCTTCAACGTCACGCCGGTCGCTTGATCTTAACCCCCGAGTCCCGACGAGACAAATGCAACTTTCTAGTTTCCGACGGTTTTCTTGACGGTTGTGCAGATACTCATCACGCTTGCTAACCCTCGGAAGAAAGTCGGGTCTAGCGTCTTCGAGAAAGTTTCTTTCACGCCTCGGCCGGTCGCCGGCGTCTTTCTCCTCTGACGGCGTCTCTCGGCCTGGATGTTCATGTGCTTGGCGCCAACGGGATCCGTTAGGAGATAGCGGCTGGTGCTGGAAGCCTTGATATCCCCGTTTTAGGTATTCTCTCTTTCCCGTTATCTTCCTTCTATTCTCCCAAATCTGTTAATGGCAGGTGTGATCTGTCATCCAGTAACCTCTGGGTAATCGTTTCTGTTGGAGTTGTCGGAATTAAAGAGTATGCTGATATTTGCTCTACTAATTGGGATAAAGTCCATATTTTCTACCATAATCTCAATGTTATGCGAAATCTTTACTGATCTATTGTTGCTTTAGGGTTTAAAGTTATGAACCTGAACTTGAATCTGAAAGTGTTATTATGTTCCTGCTCTTGACGTTTTACTGTATGCTTCCGAACAACTTTGGAAAACTGTGATCATGAAAAGCTATTGCATGGTTCAGTAATGACTATTC
This sequence comes from Cymbidium sinense, assembly GCA_021442155.1. Taxonomy (NCBI): domain Eukaryota; kingdom Viridiplantae; phylum Streptophyta; class Magnoliopsida; order Asparagales; family Orchidaceae; genus Cymbidium; species Cymbidium sinense. The sequence goes on along the minus strand of CM038221.1, from coordinate 163,582,399 downwards.
TGTTGATACAGAAAAATCTATATGCACAACTTGTTTAAAGAAACATTAAAAATTACCATCTTTACGTTTTGTGCCACGTATTTATACTCGTTTTGGGTATAATTAGAAACTTGAACCCTTTTGTGTTGCAGATGTGAAATTTTTAATTAGGTATGATGTTATTCAGACATTGTTGGGTGTCTAGAGGTTTATAATATACCTCCACGACCAGAACATTTTGTGACAAAATGTGAATTCATCAAGCTTGATAAACTATTAGCAAGTTATCCTGATGGAGGGTTTGGTGATGAGGACATGCTTGACCCCAACCTGCGCCTATTTAGTGTTAATGAGAGGTTTAATACTGAAGGGAAACTTATTAGTCTTCAGAAATTTACTTAAAATTTTGTAGCCCTCAAATGTTTGAACAATTAATTTTATTATGAATGTTCTTAACTTTTAATGTTATTTCAACTTTTTATTTTTTAAATTAGGTTTTGAATCAGCATTTATTAGAAAAAAAATCACATCCATCCTATAAATGAATTATTTGTTGATGAATTGTTTTTCTTGTGTTGAATGGAGAAAAAAAGATTCAAAAAGCTGACTAAAAAATAGCTGAAATTAGGCTAATGATGATGATGTATTTTACCCTGACTAATTGTATATAGATATTATAGGTACTCTTACAGGTAAACTATTGGAATTAATAGATATTATGATATAGGAAGATAAATATTTTATGTGTTCAAGAAACTAAATGGGTTGGGGGAGAAAGCCAAGGAGATTGATAGTTTAGGTTTTAAACATTGGTATTCAAGTAGAAGACGAATTAGAAAAGGCGTAGGTGTGATCATAGATACAAGTTTAAAGGATAATATTATAAATATTAATAGATGCAAAAATAAAATTATAGCTTTAAAGATTATTGTTGATATTAAGATTATCAATATTATAAATGTTTATGCTCCTCAAATAGGTTTGGATGTAAGTCAAGAAAAATTTTAGAATTAATTAGAGATTAATATAAAAGATACATCTCAAGAAAAATATTTATTGGAGATTTAAACGTATAGAGTGAGAAGATTTTAAAAGTATTTACGATATGATTTGAAGTGATTAATGAATTAGAACTATATTAGATTTTGCTTTTACATGATTAGAATGCTAATACTTTTATTTAAAAAAGAGACGAAAGATATTATTACTTATAAAATGGATATATAAAACACGATTGATTATTTTATAATAAGAAAATAGATCATTTAGATCAGAAGATCGAGCCATTCTAAGTGAAAGTTTAAATACCCAACATCGATTATTAATTTTAGATTTTAAGATGAAATATTGAAAGATGAGAAATAAATCAAATTGTCTGTCTAGGATTAAGACTTAAAGAAAACACTAATAAAAATATTTTAAGAAGTTACAAAGAAATTTGGGAATGTCATAAAGAATGTTATGTGGAAAAAAAAAAGTAAATTAAGTAAGTTAAAAATGTCGAGAATTAAAAGGAAAATTTCTTTAATAAAAATAGAAGAATGAGTGAATGCGAAAAGAAGATAAAAAATAAGAAGTGTTGTTATAAAATTTAGTTTAGATGTAAAAACTCAAAAAATTGAGAAAAATATAAATTGATATTTAGAGATTCTAAGAAAATAATATATGATGCAAAAAATTTAGTTTTTTGTGATTTATACAATAGATTAGATACCAAAGAATGTGAAAGATGTATGTATAAGTTAGCTAAATAAAGAGATAGGAAAAGTAAGATCTTCAGTGATGTGTATTAAGGATGAAAATCAGTTCTTTAAAACGATATATAGGTGGATGAGAGATTGATAAATTTTCAAGAATGATCTGACGATTGATTTTAGAAATTTAATACTAAACAAAAAATAGAGAATTTTATTTTATCGTCAGATAGTAAAGTGAAGGAGAAGCTTCAAAGAAAATGAATGAAAAAAACAAGAGGACGATGATATTCCAATAGAAGTGTGAAAATATTTTGAGATCAAATTTCTACTTTATAAATCTTTTAATATTATTTTATAAAAAAGACGCCGAATAGGTAGAGAAAAAGTTTGTTGGTTCTATATTTAAGAATAAAGGTGATGCACAAGAGTGTGCAAATTATAGAGAAATTAAGTTAATGTGTCATACATTAAAATTATGGGAGAGAGTAATTGAGCATAGATTTATGACGGATACAAAGTTTCTCACAATCAATTTGGTTTCATGTCGTAGATCTACTATGGATGCTATACATTTGTTAAGAGGTTTGATGGAGAAGTATAGAGAAAGCAAGGAGGATCTACATATGATATTTATTGATTTAGAAAAAACTTATGATAAAGTTTCAAGAGATGTTCTTTGGAGATTTCTAGAAAAGAAAGGAGTTAATATTGATTATATTTAAGTCATTAAGGATATGTATACTAGAGCTATTACTTATGTCTAAACACAAGGAGGAGTGACAAAATATTTTCTTATTTCAATTGGATTACATCAAGGATTAGCTTTAAGCCCTTATCTTTTTGCTTTAGTTATGGATGTTCTTACTAGGCATTTACAGGAAGATGTACCTTGGTGTATGCTTTTTGCTGATGACATTCTTCTTGTTGATAAGACTAGAGAGGGAGTCCAAAAGAAACTTGAATTATGGAGGTCAACCTTAGCTAAAGGTTTTTGTTTAAGTAGATCTAAAACTGAATATATGAAGTGTAATTTTAGTTGTAGAAGTTATAGTGGTAGTGTTACATTATTGAACAAGTCATTAAAAAAGAGCGATTCGATATTTAGGCTCTATTGTTCAAAATGATGGTGAAATAGATGGAGATGTTATTAGTAGAATTCAAGTTCGATGGTTGAAGTGGAGGAATGCATCTAGCTTATTGTGTGATAGAAAAGTACCACTTAAACTTAAGGAAAAATTTTATAAGATGGTAGTAAGACTTGCAATGATTTATGGTGCAGAATGTTGGCCAATAAAAGAGAAGAATGAGACTAAGTTAAGTGTTGCAGAGATAATGATGCTCAGGTGGATGAGTGGCTTTACTTTTAGAGATAAAATGCGAAATGAGTATGTTCGGGAAAAAGTTGGAGTAGCTCCAGTGGCAGATAAGATTAGAGAGACTCGCCTTAGATGGTTTGGCCACATAAAGCGTTCACTGCCCAATGACCCGGTTAGGAGAGTAGATGCATTAGATTTGCCTTATGTTAAGATGTATAAAAAATGACCTTAGTATACTTGAATTAAATGAGAATTTGACACAATAGGACACAATGGAGACGGAAGATTCATGTAGCCGACCCACTTAGTGGGATAAAGGCTTGTTGTTGTTGTAATTGTATGTAGATCACTAATTTTTGTAAATGTGATCGATAATTGCGGTTGTATTGTTCTAGATTTGTTGACTTGCATTTTATCTAAAGATGCTTTATTTTATTTTATCTATGCATTTGGGTGTGTTGGAGAGAACCAGTGTTGACGTTAATCAAGCAGAACAAGTTCAAGGTGCAATCTGTTTCTGTTAAGCAGGCATTGGCTGTCTTCTGTAAGTTTCTGTTACTTTTTTAAATGTCTCTTTCAATGTGTTTCTCTAGCATCTGTTCAGAGGGAACCTAAAATTAGTTTTCTTCAACAATGTGCTGACCTGCTTGCCAACATTTTGCAGATTTTAAGAAAGGAACTTGTATTCATGGCAGACTTGGAGAATTTGCTACTGCAAGCTGCTGGCAGAACTGGCCCATCAGCTAGAAAGAACCAGTCCCATCCACATTCAAGATGGCGACGAGAAGGTTCTTACTCTGATGGAAGCGATTCTAAAGAGGATGATTCTGACAACTCTAATTTCAACAAGCGGAGACACTCTGGATCACAAGTTCCCCTAAAGAAGAGGCTTGATCCTCCTGAGAAAGACAAGCGGAGCAACTGGGCAGATGATCATGATGACAGGCTCAGTGGTGATGATTCTGACAGCGCACCTTCTGTTGGAAGTGATCTGTACAGAGATGAGGCGGACAAGGAAGAGCTGGGAAAACTGTCTGAGCTGGATCGTGAGATGATTTTGGCAGAACGAAGTACAAAGATTGATGATTACCGCTTGAAGAAGAAAGCAAGGGCCTCAGCAACAAAGACGGAGAAATCTAGAAAACAGAGTCCCCCACATCTTCCTTCTCGTGGACGTTCTTCTGTCAGGACAGAGAGGACAGCTGCAAAAACTGATGCATTAAACGAGTTACGTGCTAAGAGGATGAGACAGCAGGACCCAGAAGGTTACCGCAGGTTAAGGGATTCTGGTGGAATTACGGGGTCTGCTTTTGGCAATAGAGATCCTTCTCCTCCCAAACACCGTTCAATTTCTATTCCTGCACTTGATTCAAGTGATAGTGATGATGAGGGAACAAGTGTTGATGGTAAGGAAGACAAATTACCTGATGATGTTGATATTGGAGATAATTTAGAGGATTTGTTGACATCTAAATCAGAACCAATCAGGTATGAAGATGTCAAAGAAATAACAATTCGCAGAACGAAGTTGGCCAAATGGTTTATGGAGCCTTTCTTTGAAAATATTGTGGTTGGATGTTTTGTAAGAGTTGGTATCGGAAAGACACAGAAAGGTCCTAAATACAGGCTCTGCGTTGTTAAAAATGTAGATGCAAGTGACCCGGACAAACAGTACAAACTTGAGGGCCGCACCACTTGCAAGTGGCTAAACTGTGTGTGGGGCAGTGAGGCTTCAGCAGCCAGGTGGCAGATGGCTATGGTTTCTGACTCTCTACCAACTGAGGATGAATTCAAAGAGTGGTTAAGAGAGGTGGAGCGTAATGGAGGCAAAATCCCATGTAGACAAGATGTGGATGATAAGAAGGAAGAAATTAAAAAAGCCAGCACTTTTGTATATTCAGCAGATACCGTGAAGCAGATGATAAAGGAAAAGAAATCAGCTTCTTCAAGGCCATTAAACATTGCAGCTGAGAAGGACCGTCTTAGGAAAGAGATACAAGCTGCAGAGAGTCGTGGAAATAGCACTGAGGTAGATAGGATCAGGGCAAAGCTGAAGGAGCTAGAGGATTTATCCAGGCATCCTACGAGAATTGATGCGAAGGCTATCAAATTAGCAGAAATGAATCGAAAGAACAGAGCAGAGAACTTTAGGAATGCATCGGAGTTGAAACCAGTAAATACCAGCTTAAAGGCTGGTGAAGCTGGTTATGATCCCTTCTCAAGAAGATGGACTAGGTCTATGAATTATTATGCACCTGCTAATCCTGAGGTAGATGAAATTGGACCAATCACAAATGGTGGTAATGAGAATGCAGCTACTAGTTCAGGAGATGCAAATGGAATGACTGCAGATAATGGGGTGGAAGTTGGTGTGTTGGCCACTGCAGCAGCTCTGGAGGCAGCTGCAGGTGCAGGAAAATTGGTTGACACCACTGCCCCAGTTGATCTTGGTACAGAATCAAATTCACTACATAATTTTGATTTGCCAATTTCTTTGGCTGGTCTCCAGAAATTTGGGGGCCCTCATGGTGTACATCTCGGTTTTATGGCAAGAAAACAAAAGATAGAAGCAACTATAGGCTATAGGGTGCCTGACAATGATGGGAGGCGACATGTCTTGACACTAAGTGTTAGTGACTACAAGAGACGCAGAGGTCTGCTTTAAGTGGTTGCTAATTTAGGTATGTTATATTCTTTCGTTAGAACCTTGCGCACTGCATTCTTAGTTTTTAGATGTTACTCTAATATGTGGTTTTTTATGAGCTACTTTATTCTCAGGTGTTAGTTTAGTTTGACGTATTTGTTGTTTCATTTTACTTTCATATCGACCTGCAATTGCATTTATGGTTCTGTAAATTAAGGATGAACTGATGCATTTGTGTGTTCGTTGAAGGTTGATTGATTGATAAGTTTACCATAAAATAATGCATATATAACATTATCTACTGGTAAAGCTCACCTTTTATTATGTTTTGGATGGAAATAACAGAAACTAAAAATAGCTAATTGGTTGTTAGAACATATTGACAGCGAGTTAGGCAATCAGACAATAATGATGTAGTTTGTAATGCTCAGGAAATCTATATGGATGTATGTGAGTATTGCCTTTGAAAACCTTACTTTATTGAAGTTTTGATTTTACTTTTCAGCCATGACATTTTATGCAATCAGACAATAATGATTTACTTTTTCTACTACAAAAATCAATAAAAAAGCTGTCCTAAAGGAAGACCTAATGATGCGTATCTTTCTCAGTGCTGTAACCCCTAAAGCTATTCCTTGGTTATCTTTCTTATTTTAATGCTTGGTAGTGGTGTTTTAGTTTTATTTGTTACACAAGGAGGTAGGTTTTTGTTTTGTTTTGATTTGACATATGAGAGGGCACTGTTTTGCAGTATCTTATGGGCAATGGCTGTGGTTTTGTAAATTTATTATGTTTGATTGAATAGTTTTTTTTTTTAATTTCAATTTTCTGTATACAAATACATGATTTTTCGAGCCTATTGTAAGTGTGACCGCTTAATTTTGAGTAAAGTCATGTCTTTGCACCATCACAATAACAATAACAACTAACTTTTATCCCACAACGTGAGGTTGAATACATGAATCCTTCTTCTCTATCGTGTTCTATTAAGTGTCAAATTCTTATTTAATTCTAAGAAAATAAGATTATTTTTTATACTTTCTAATTAAGTCTTTTTAGTCTATCTCTATCTTTCTTAACATAGGACGAATGTAATACGTCTTCTCTTAACTGGATCATTGGACGGTCGACGTTTTATGTGACCAAACCATCTAAGGCGATTTTCTCATTCTTATCTGCCTCCGGAGCTACTCCAACCTTTTCATGTATACATTTATTTCACATTTTGTCGCCAAGTGTAAAGCCACTCATTCACCCGAGCATCCTCATCTTTGTAACACTTAATTTTATGCGTTTCTTTTACTGACCAATATTCTAAACCATAAAGGATTGTAGGTCTCACCACAATCTTATATAATTTTCTTTAAGTCTAAGTGGTACATTTCTATCACACAACAAACTTGTTGCATTCCTCCACCTCAGCCATCCAACTTGAATTCTACCAATAACATCCCCATCTATTTTATCATTACTTTGAACAATAGATATCTTTATACCAACACAATGCAAATGTTGGTAAAATTTTTTTTCTTGAATTAATTTTTTTAATATAATTTATTATGGGCTTGCTAGTGTTTTGGATTGTTCAAATTTAATGCAATCAAGATTTTAATTGTAGTGATTAAATTATAATTACTTATTGATTTTATGTGGTTCAAAATTGTTACTTTTTATTTATTCGATTATTTCATTATTATTAAGGTTATAATTTCTGTATTTATTATTTTACATTTAAAAACAAGTTTTTTTGGCATATTTAGTTGCTTAGGATCCATACTTTTAAATTTGTTTGTATATATATATATATATATATATATATATTATTTAGTTGCATTACAAAGTGTTAATCTTAAAGTGTCCTATATCAAATCGGAATTAGAGCTGAAGATTACATCGCTTTATCAACTAAATATAGGACATATTAATTGAGTCAATTAAAATTTATTTCATGTTGCAAGTTATCTTATGAGGGTAAATTGTGGTTTTATTCATAAAAAATAAAAGCATCAATAGATTTAAAAATGCATTCTTACATTTAATGTGAGTATGATTATAAAATTTTTTTAGGATGGATCAATAATTTGCAAGGTTGCTTTTGAACAGTATTATAAATTTAATTCTTAAATATTAGAAGTTGATGAAACAATATTAATGGGACATGTTTATTTATTTGGTGGAATGTTTTAAGTCGAGAAAAATTAACATGGCTGGGATATGAGAAATATGTACCAATTTGTGATTGATTATCAGGATAAATTACATAATTAATTTCAAAATTATAAACAAAAAAGATTTTAATATGTAAGGTTTACATATTTCGTAGCTAAACATGATTTGCCTTTAGATTATTTAGTTACCGGTGCTTGCTTTGTTGAAGGTTTTATATTGGAGTTTGATTTGAACTAAGCTACAATTGATGGAAATCATTATTTGAGGCTTTGTTTAGATTTTGAATATCGAGGCATGCTATTAAGGATGTTGCATTTATGCCAATTTCTAGGAAAAAGACAACCCAAGAACCATGCATATTTGAATTTAATATCAATAAATAAATGATAGTTCATGAACATTTTTTAGAGGATGCATTAGATGCATGAAATAATTAGTATTTATAATTTGAATTTATATTTGATGATATTGAATCTTAATCTACATTTATATTAAAAAATGAATATGGCCTTGAATTTATATTCAATCTAGAATCAAAATTTGAATCTAAAATTAAAATTCAGCATGTGATCAAATCTAAATATGAACTTCCATTTGACATTTATACTCTGTTCAAGACAATTGTAATTTTTTGAAAAACTTGTTGTAAAATTGCTATAGAGAAAATAGTTTTTTGGAAAGTTGCTTTGGATGTTACAAATATTTTTTTTTTGAAAAATTCAAACATAAGTTTTTTGATAGCCACTGTACTTTAGTAACTCTGGTTCTTAAAAGCAGCTTTTCACCACAAAACTTTTTGAAAAATAGCCAAAAAGCTGATAGCCAAACGAAGTTATACTGAAAAATAAAATAGCTAGAAAGTTATCTCAAATGCACTTAATCTATTTTTGAATGTGAACATGTTTGTGGCAATTAATGAATCGAAGAAGCAATTTGAAAATGCAACTTGAATTATTAGTTGTATCGTTCCCTACATTTTAAAAATCAGATCATACTAACCATTTCTATTAATCAACGGTTCATCAAGCATGTAAATAAGTGAGAAAACTTGCCAACATAGAATAAAAAATCTCTTAAATTGAATTGTTGAACCATCAAATCAAGTTTGATTTCTACGAATTTGGTAGTTCTTAATATTGTCAAAAATTAACCTAATTTTTTTTAAAGTAAATATTTTGTGTTCTTAAGTACCAAGCAAAATAATATTTTAGGTACTAGCAGCCAATATCAATTCCTAATCTTAATAAAATTTCCAACCAAACAATATTTAGTGCATAATAGAATTAAGATTTGATTCTTGCAAAATATTTTAGTCTTTTGCTTGTTTGATAATAGATTAAAATAATAATTTCATTAAAATGTATTATTGTTTAAATATAACTACAGTGTCATTTAAATAATTATTTTATAATTTTATTATTTAGTACATTATTATGATTTAACTCTTGGTTGAATCTTAGTTGAATTATTGAACATTGATTTTTTCTTTTTCTTGCTCAATATCATGTTTGGTTTTCAAAACATTGATTGTTTCATACAATGTATGATAAATTGATGTTGACTTTAAGTTTTGTTTGTAGTTTAGTGGCATTCAAATACATGGAACAAATCTTATGATAGGAGCTAAGTTTTCTCAATATTTTAAGATATTTGTTTATAGCAATTTTAGTAAAAGAAATCTAAAATTTGAAACTTATCATTTGATCTATTGTTTAGTTAAATAATTCATCGAAACTCATATTTAAGCCATTTGTGTTAATTTTTTCTAGGAAATAGTCCCCAATAAATATATTATAATTATGGGATATATTTACTTATAATTTTCTAGGAATTAGTTATTGGTTATATATTAGTATTTTTAAGTTTTCATTACTTTCCTCTATCATTTGCGTAACTTGTATGATTTGCACGAATTGTATGATGATTTCATAAAAAATGGCTACTAGTTATTATAATTATAAGCTTTTTGTTGATGTGCACATGAGGTATGTGGGTTTAAACTTAGTGATAAGATCATAGTGTTTAGTTCCATAAAGATTTTCTTTATGACCTTTTATGAAGTTAAATGCACAAAAAGTTATGGTTATTTAAAATTTTGTAACACTGTAGAACTAATTCTTACAAAGTTAAAGTTTGTATTCGATATGGCCTTATTTTATGATCTTATTATCTATTATTTGATTTTGTTTTCATTTTATATTTCTTGGATATTTTTATGCAATTTATACCAAATGTTAATTTGAATGATGAAATTGTATCTTCTTCTATGGTGGATTCTAGAGATATGTTATTCATCAACAACAAAAGCAAGCCTTTATCTCACCGTGTGGTCAACTACATGAATCATTGTTCTCCCTTGTGTCTTATTAAGTGCTAAACTCTTATTTAATTTTAATAAACTAAGGTCATTTTTGTACATCCTAACCAAGTCTTTTTAAGTCTACCTCTTTCTTAACTTAGGCACATCTAATACATCTATTCTCTTAACTAGGTCATTGATCGACGCTTTATGTGATCAAACCATCTAATATGACTCTCTCTAATCTTATTTGTCACTGGAGCTATTCCAACCTTATCACTTATATATTCATGTTGCATTTTATCTTTAAGAGTAAAGCCACTCATCCACCTTAGCATCCCCAACGTTGCAACACCTAACTTAATTTTGTGCTTCTCTTTTACTAGTCAACATTTTTCGCCATACATCATTGCGGTTCTTACCACAATCTTATAAAATTTTCTCTTAAGATTAAGCAATATTCTTCTTTTACACAATAGGTCAGATACATTCCTCCACTTCAACCATCCAACTTAAATTTTATTAATAACATCACCATGTATTTCATCATCATTTTGAATAATAGACCTAAGATATCTAAAATATTGGTCTTATCACAATCTTATAAAATTTTCTCTTAAGACTAAGCAGTACTTTTCTTTTACACAATAGTCAGATGCATTCCTCCGCTTCAACCATCAAACTTAAATTTTATTAATAGCATCCCATCTATTTCATCATCATTTTGAATAATAGACCTAAGATATCTAAAACATTTACTTTTTTAATGACTTGATCACCCAATATCGCAACCCTACTATTAAATCTTTTATAACTAAAATTACACTTCATATATTTAGTTTTAGATCTACGAAAACCTTTAGACTCTAAGGTTGACCTCCATAGTTCAAGTTTCTCTTAAACTCTCTCTCTAGTCTTATCAATAAGAAGAATATCATCAACAAAAAGCATACATCAATGTACATCCTCCTATAAATGCCTAGTAAGGGTATCCATAACTAAAGCAAAAAAATATGGGCTTAAAATCAATCCTTGATGTAATCAAACTAGGTCAATCATACTTGTATTTGAACACAATTAACAGCTTTAGTATACACATCCTTAATGTCTTGAATATAGCTAATATACTCTCTAAAGCGCTTCTCTTGGAACTTTATCATATGCTTTTTCTAAATCAACAAATATCATATGTAGATCCTCCTTACTTTCTCTGTACTTCTCCATCAAACCTCTGAACAAATATATAATATCCATAGTAGACTTACCCTCCATGAAACCAAATTGGTTTTGAGAAACTTTTCACATCGTAATCTATGCTCAATTACTCTCTCCCATAATTTTAATGTATGACACATTAACTTAATTTCTCTATAATTTGCACACTTGTGCATCACCTTTATTCTTAAAAATAGGAACAAATAACTTATTTCTCTACTTATCTGACATATTTTTAGTCTTTAAAATAATATTAAACAGATTAGTAAGCTAAAAAATTTCTTGATCTCTTGAGCATTTCAACACTACTATTAGAGTATCATCAAGTCTTATTGTTTTTTCATATTGCATTTTCTTTAAAGCCTCTTCAACTTTTATTTTACTAATATGACAATAAAAGTAAAATTACGTATATTTGTTTAGGGTATTAAGGTAGCTGAAGTCAATCATATTCATATGCTTTCTCTAAATCAACAAATATCATATATAGATCCTTCTTACTTTATCTATACTTCTCCATCAAACCTCTCACCAAATGCATAGCATCTATAGTAGACATACCCAGCACGAAACCAAATTAGTTTGAAAAGCTTTTATATCACATCATAACCTATGCCCAATTTCTCTTTCCCATAATTTTAATGTATGCCAAACTTAAGTCCTCTATAATTTGCACCTAAATCGAAATACGTTATTCATTGATGAGACAAAATTGCTTGTAATGATTGTTGGGTTACATTACATGTAGTGCAAAAATTATGCCCCAATTTGTTGGAATCAAATGTTTAATTTATTGGAGCCTAATTTTTAATGTTGAGCACATTGATGTAGTTGCTTCGCTAATATTGTTATGCCAAAAGTTATTTCTTGGTTATTGATCTTGTTTGTGTTTAGCAATTGCTCTTTAGTTTTATTTGCTATAAGAAATGATGTTATTTGTTTTGATTTATTCTGTAATGGGAGAGTATTTTGGCCTATCTTAAGAGTGGTGCTTATGGCTTTGAAAAGATGGAATCATGGATTTAATTGTATCAGTAATATATTAAAAGCCAAAGTAAAAATTGAATTATATGCTTCTCATTGGATTTTGTTGATGGTGTTAGCTTCTTTTCGAGAATTCTTCTCGATGGCTTTTATTTAGTGGTTGCTTTTTTACCTAAAAAAGGAATGTAATATATTTGAATTCTTTTTTGATTGTTTGGTTGATTAGATTACAAATGTAGGAGTTTGCTTTTTCTTGCTTGGTAAAGTCTGGTAATATAAAGTAGCTTATTGGCGATTTCAACTATGGTGTATGATGGCGATGGCTGACGGTGGCAGTGGGAGATGGTTGGCAATAGTCGGTTGTGTCGATTGGCTTTAGGTGAGGGTCAATGGAGGTGGAGCAATGGTGCGAGATGGCTGGCTCATTTTACACTGAATAATGTATTTAAAAATCACCCAAATTGGGCGAATTATAAGTTCACCGGATTTGAACTTAAAGGTGAATTAGAAATGCATTGAAATATTACATTTTATTCGAAATTCTTCAATCCACACCAAAATTCTAAAATCTTCTGTATTCTAAATGCAGTACATTTTTTTAAGGCAACCAAATAGCTCCTTAAACTCTCTTGTTTCACATTGCCTTGTGAGGATTTTATTTGTAATACTATGTAAATCTTGGGGATTTTTATTTAGATAATCGAATTTGTCATTAAAGGATAAAATCTTAAAAGATAAATATATTATTCTATAATGGATTCGATTACTGAATAAAGACTCTTAAGATTGATGTCTTCGATGTATCAGAGATTTTTTTTCTGAATTACATGGAGAAGTAGAACATGGTTTGTTTTAGTGCAGGGTTTGTAGTTTCCTATAAGGGCAAGCTCTTATAGTTAATTATATCTTAAAAGAAAATGAATTCCTCTTAAGAATACTCTCGATTAAAGAAATTGCTTTTATCTCTATGGATTTCAAAGCTTGTCTTAAAAGGATGGTTAATTTGAAAATTTAAAAGGTAACACTTCAAACAGAAATATATTTTTTTTTTCAGAAGCCAAAAGGGATTAAGTAAGAAATGCTTTTTTCAACTATTCTACTATCAAGCTTTACATTTTTGAAGTCGAAGTTATTGAGATTCTGAGTTGATGTTTTATTAGAAATTTAGAATTTAGATTCAAGCAACACAAGACTGTAGAAATACTTAGAAGTTCAAGACTTATCTTAATATGATGCTTTAGAATTTAAGTGTAAAAGCACTTCTGACATAATTCAGATGTTTGACCTAGTTTAATTTTGGTACGAGTGTGCATTCGGTCGGTTTAGTCAATTTTTTTGTGAAACCGAATAAACCGAATCAAATAACTCAAAATAATCGAATCGTCCAATTAATGTGTAAAATCGAATTATCCGAACCAAACTATAATTTGGTTTATTCGATTAAATCGAATAACATGTAAATGAAATAAAATTTTTTGATTTTTTTTAAACTAATTAATTAAAATATAATCTAATAAATATTATACATTAGAAATTTCTTTGAAAAATATAAATCTATCAATTTATATAAATAGCTAAGCATTTATAATCAAAATTACATACTTATTTTTGATTTCTAAACTATATTAGTTTATTTGGTTTAATTGATTTTTTTTTTAAACTAAAAATCGAAAACTGAAAACCAAATATAGTTTTTAGAATAAAAAATCAAACCGTAATTTTGCAAACCAAATGGAACCGACCAAATAATGTTAGTACGGTTCGATTTTTTGGTTTGAACCGACTAATGCACACCTCTAAATTTGGGGAATTATTGGTTCTTTTTTCTCACTTGAGAAAATAGGCCCATCCCTGACTCTTCTGGACATATTACCCGCTTGAAAGGGTTGCTAGTTAACACACCTAATTGATTTTAAAATTATGATTTCAGGCATATGTATGTAAGATGGTTGTATTGTTATATTTAGGAAAGAAAGTTATGAGCTTAAATTCACTCCTTAACTTTAAAGTAATGATTAATATGTTATGCATTTAACTAATGCAATTTTTTTTTTAATTTTTATGTATTTTGACGGATGATTTCTATTTAAGATTTTAGGTATGCAAATTCATGGCTAAAATGAGATGCAGTTAGAAATGAGTTATGAGTCAAATCAATAACAGAAGACACACTTTCCTAGAAAGATTGGTCATCCTCACAGGTCAAATGCCCCATTATGTGCAATGGGTTAAATGCCCAATTCAAGAAGTACGAAGAATATGCTCACATGGTTCACAAAGTCTAATTGTTTCTAGTTATTTTTAGTTGCTTATGCTTAAAGCTTTATTTATAGAGGTTATGAATTGTTTATTTATATTTGAGTAGAATTAATTTAATAGAGTATAAAACTTAGTTTTCCTAAGAGCTTAATATTTTCAGGTTTGTCATAGAACACATCAATCACTAAAAGAAACTTATGAAAAATATGCAGTTCTATTGCGCACTTCAAAATAAATAAAGCCAAAATTAATTAAATATCATAGCGCGTCAAAAAAAAAGAAAGGCAATCTACCTTTATAGAGTTAAAAGTGGCTTGACATAGAGCTAAAAGTTTGATTTATGGGGTCTTCATTCAGGATCATCGCTTTCTTCAGGGACCTTCTCAGAGAATATAGGGGACCATCAAACAGGTACAGTCAGTTCTTGCTAATCTTAAATTCCATAGATCCTAATCTAATTTTAGGCTTAAATTATATTTTTAAATTTCAAAATAAAATCTTAAACTCTGCAAAATAGACATTCAAGAAAACATACAACACTCTAGTAGTTTTTATTTCAAAAATGTATAGGCTTAACATTAGTGATTGTCAAGCTTATCTGCCCTATTGGGCTATGCTTAGAGACTTAAACCACAACTACAAGCAAACAACATTTATTATAATTTATAACAGTGGTCCCTTTAAGTATAACCCTTTACAGAAAAAGTGCTAGCCTAAAAAACATCTTAACATCCAGACAAGTGAGCAAATAACCCTAGTCATCTAGTCTAAAATAGTATACTACAAAACAAGAAAAACACATCACAATCAATACATTGGCTTAATATAAATCTAGTGTCGGTGACCTAGTATTGTAATGTGTGAAAAGAGGGTTAGTGTGACAAATTTGTACTAGGCTTTGTTTTGATTTAAGTTTTGATTTGAGTTTAAAATTTTGGTTAATTTATCATTAGGTGATTTTACTTTAAGTGAATTAAATGATTTCAAGGTTTTATTTCGAATTTTAGTTTATTTTATGTTAAAATTGATTTTTATGATTTTAAAGAGTGAAAATAGAATAATCCTTAATTAAGGCAGGACTTAGTCTAATTAACACCCTGATCCTAATAAAGTGAAATCCTCATCAAAGGGTGAAAATTCACTCTATAAGTCTAACCTAATAATTTATACATTTCGATGTTTTCATTTAAATGAGCTAATTGACTTAGGTTCAGTTTGATTAATGTTTATTTCATTTAATTGAAGTTCAGGTTAAACTTATTATATTTAATTGGATAGGAGTTTGATTATCGAAGATTTCAAATTAAGTTTATAACTATGTTTTGATTGAATTCACCTTGATTTAATAATTTTTATATTATTTTTATTCTTATTAAATTTCCTTATTAAGTAGATTTTATTTTATTTGAATTTAATGTGTTCATATCTTCATTCAAGTTTGATTAATTTCAAATTGATTAATATATTTTAATTCGATTAAAGTTTAATTTGATCTTTTATTTAAATTTCAATTTAGTTTATCTAGTTTAATTATTTATTTTGATTTATATTAATTGATTTAGTATATTAATTATTTAGTTTAGTTATGTTTAATTTAGGTAATTGATTTGATTAAATTTATTTAATTTAATTAAGGTTGTAATTCAATTTACAATTTCAATTTAAAGATTGATTGATTAAACTTATTTCTTTTATAAATGAGTTAATGGTTGGCTAAATTTAGTGAGTTTCATTAAATTATGTTGATTGTCTTGAATTTTATAATTTGGAATTTTTTTACCTGGTTTAATTGTTTTGATTATTCTCTTTATGTCTAATTTGATTAGGAAAGAGTATCGTAATTTTGAATTTATTACATAGCTGAATTTCATTATTAAGATTTATTTAGTTTAGTTTGGTAATTTATTTACCTTGATTAAGTAAACTTAAGATTTTTTTTTATGATTTAGTTTGATTTTGCTAAACAATTCATTAAATATTTACATATAATTGGGTTGATATTTAAAAGTTACTTAATTTCAATTATTATATCCAAGTGTCTTGGTCAAATTAAGCTAATATTCATGGTTTTGGATTTAATTAAAAGCTTTTTAAGCTTCACATGATTAGTTCAATTAGATGATTTATTTAACTGGAGGTTCGATTGAGTAGCTGAATTGACTAATAATTTGATTAAGGATTATTTTAGCACATCTTGTCTAATTTAAATGAACAATTAATTGATTTACTTAGGTTAAATTAGATATATTTGATTTAAATGAATACCAAGTTTAATTGATTAGTTTAATTTAATCAGAAATTTAATGGCTTAATTAAATATTTTTTGTTATTAATCAAGTTTATTAAAGTTTGATTATATATTCACTAAATCAAATGGTAAAGTTATTTAAAACTTAATTAATAAATTAATTAAAGAGTTGTATTTAATTTGATCAATTGATAATTCTAACTTCATTAATGAATAACTCATTGTTGTTTATTTTCATTTTATTATTTGATTATTCATTCTTTCTTTTCTTTTTTCCATATAAATTTCTATAAATGTGAATGACTCAAGATACTAAGTCTAACTTAACTCAATTCTAAATTCTTTAGGGGTTTGTTAAGAGTAATTAAATGTTCCTTTCGTTATTATTTTTTTATTTTATATATTTTTTTGTTGATCATTATATTTTCATTTAACTGATTTTATTTCAATTTAAAGGTTCAATTGATTAATTCCACCATGTTTTATTAACTTATATAATTTATTGTTGACTAAGTTAATTCTATTATTAATTGAATTTGGTGGTTTTATAATTTGATTAGATTTGATTAGTCGGTTGACTTAGTTTGATTAAGGATTATCTTTTTGTATGTCTTGTTCTAATTTAATTTAATGATTGATTTGAAATTCAATTAAATTGTTAAAAGTCTTAAAGTTTGATTAGATAATTTAATTTAATTAATTTAACTAAATGCTAAATTTAATCAATTAGTTTAACTTAATTAGAAGTTGGTTGAATAACTCAATCAAATATTGATTGTTGATCAATTGAGTTGACCACCTTAACTATACTTCAATTGTGTTGTTTGAATTAAAGGATAAAGTTAATTAAAGCTTGATTAATAAATTAATTGATTAATACCACATATTTTATTTTGCTTTATTGATTTGATTAGAATTTGATTCCTAGTTATTTAGGTTTATCATAACTAACCTATTAAGGTACGACGAAGTAGTTAATTCAATCTTCATTAATTTAAGTATTTGAAATTTTAATTAATAATAATCTTAATTTATTTTATTTGAGTTAATTTAATCAAATTAAGTTTAAATTAGTTAGGTGTTTAATTTGTTTGTTTTAATTAAAGATAATTTTGTCTTGATATAGTTAAGTTAATTAAATGGCTGGCTTGATTAAGGTCATAATTAAATAAAAGTTAATGATTTAATTTAATTAAGGATAATTTGAGTTTCAAATGATTAATTTGATTTAGTGATTAATTTGATTAAAGAGTTTAATTAGGTTGATTAGATATTAATCAATAATTTAATTAATCATGATTGATTTGATTAAAACTTTGATGAATATTTATGATTAAGTGTTTGATTTAAGCTAAGCTTGGTTTAAGGATCATTTTAATATGACTTGTTTAATTTAATTTAGCTTAATTAAATGATTGATTAATTTATTTTAAAATTTTATTATCAAATTGATTAAGTGTTGATCTTAATTAGAAGTTGATGGGTTAATTATGTTTAATTGATTAAATAATTAATATAATTAATATTTAATTTATAATTGATTAACTTTTTATTTTATGAATTGATTGAGTTGATGAAAAGTTTAATCAAGAAAATTTAATTTATTTAATTAAGTGATTATTTAGTTTCTTTATCATTAATTTAATAGGTAATTATTTGGATTAGAGGTTAATTGATTATTGATTAAATTAATTCTAATTACTTTGATTCAATAGTTTATTTGATCAAAGTTGAGTTAATGATTACTTGAGTTTTAACTTAATTGAATGATTAACTAATTAGATGATTAAAATTTGATTTGATAATTAGCTATATTCACCTTAACTAAAAGCTATAGCTAAGTGATTCATTTGATCAAAGGTTAATTACTGATTAAATCAAATATAAATGATTATATGTTGATTATGATTGATTAAGCCAATTAAGATTTAATTTAGTGATTTAAGTTAATTTGTTAATTTTAGTTAGTTAGAATTTAATTTAACTTGGTTTGATGTGATTAGTTCAATTGATATTCTAATTAATGATTGATAGTTTAATTTGATTTGGTAAAGTTTAATTTGTAGCTCAATTAATACTTAATTGGATTCCATATAACTAATTCAATTAAATTTTGTTTAACTAGATTTAACTTTGGTTTGGTTTAAATTTAAGTTGTGTTTGTTTGATTCAATTTAGGGTTTGGTTTAATGAGGGTTTAAATCTTAAATTATCTATAATTTTTGACTTGATATTTAATTTATTATAGATTTTTGAAATTCAATTACAATAAATTCAATTAATCTTGATTTTTATGATTTATTGAATTCTAAGTTTGTGACTTTAAGGCTTATCAAATTCCAAAAGATTATAATATTTTTGTAAGATTTTTTGATGTTAATTAAAGTGATTTAAATTACTTTGACAATATTTTCTAATTTATTTAATTTTTAATTAATTATTTTATGGCATTAACCATTTAAAGTTTGAAATTGAATAACTTTTAATCTACTGACCATTTGAACTTTGAATATTTTATGGTAGGTAGGTTTTAACATCAATTTCAATTCCTAAAAGTTTCAGATTAATTTGATTAATATTTTATAATTAATTAAATAAATTTTTTTTCATTCAAACTCAAATTAACTTTAAAATATCCAATAAAAAATGGGGCTTTCAGGTTCTTTTGATTCTTCTCTAAAAAAGGAATCCAATGAGCCATTATTTATAATTTTTCGCTGAGTATTTTAATTTTTATGATTTTTTGAAGTTTCAGGTGATTTTATATATTTTTAAAATCCATAAAACTTGGGTTTTTCTATTTAGCCATGTGGATTTCACGTGAAATGAGAGGGAAAATCGCAGGTAAAGATTAGACCGTTCGATGTCCGATCAAAGATCGAAGGCCCAGATCGAATCTGCCCATCCAAGGGTAAGAATCAAATCTATCTAACGATCTATTCTAAACCGTCCATCCTATTTAAGTAGGATTGGACGACTGCCCAGTTGCCATCCCCACAGACGATGAACCTAGAGTGAGGCCGTAGGGGAAAATTTGGTCCATTTAGCCTCAAAATTTCGACGATTTGGGAAGCTTCAAAATTAAAATTGCATAGGTTATCTATGGATTTTTCCTAAGAATGTGCAATTTCTTTTCATAAAACACAAAGCCCTGGGGTTAGCTACAGTTGAGATTCAATACGCCACTCAAGCCGATGTTGAGTGGATTTTTCGCTTCGAAGAGCTTTCCTGGGCCGAGGCGAAGCTTTAGGTGAAGTCTCCCCCTTTGCCTTCTCGTGGATTGCCCTATAGACTGAAGACCGCCGCTCTTCGTTGGAGTTTGATCGAAATATGGGTTTTGGAGGTTGAGAAAGGTGGGGAATGGTTTAGTTTGATTGCTTTGGTTTTGAGGAAGGTGAAGGAAATGTTTAAGGTCCTTGAAATGGGTTGTGTATAGGATTTTATGATGGCACCCTCCACATTGGGAGGAGCTGGAGGTGATCAGAATTTGAAGCCTTGAGCGTGGAGGTGAGTGCATTCTTCGGTCATGGAATTTTTTTTGTGAAATCAATCCCAACCAAATAACTCTAAATAACCGAACCGCTGAAATAATGTGTAAAACCGAACCCGACCAGACCAAACTATAATTTAGTTTATTCGGTTCGATTTTCGGTTAAATTGAATAACATGTAAATAAAATAAAAAATTTTAATTTTTTCATAAACTAATTAATTAAAGCATGATTTAATAAATATTGTATATTAAAAATTTCGTAGACAAATAAAAATCTACCAATTTATATAAATAATTAAGCATTTACAACTAAAATTACATACTTACATTTGATTTCTAAATTATATTGGTTTATTCGATTTAGCTGATCTTTTGTTTTTTAAATCGAACCGAAAATGAAAAATCTAATAGCTTATTTTTATAACCAAAAATTGAACCGTAAGTTTACAAACTAAATCGAACTGACCAAATAACGTCGGTTCAGTTTGGTTTTTCGGTTTGAACTGACTTAGGATGTTATTTTAGCCAATTGAATGGGAGAGTAGAGAAAGATATGGGAAGTAGGGACTTTGGAAGCTTGTTGTCATTTTCCTTCTTTGTATTTAATCCCTCCTTCCACTTGACCTCAACAAGCCACTAAGGTTGAGGGATGAGTTCCCATTGAAGGTTTAAAATGGGGCTTAAGTTTTTCCAAAGTCCAATTTAAAATTCATGGCTCTAATTTTGACATATGAGTTGACCCAATTGGTTTGGTTTGGGTTCAATAGCTTGAGATGGATGATTGACTTAGATTTATGCTTTAGTTATGGCTAATTGGTCATTCAATTATTTTGGGTTCTTTCAATTTGAATTGATTTAGGATGATTTTAAACTATTTTGACCCACTTTGATCAAGGTGAGTTAAATTGAATTTACATGGCCCAATTGATCAAATTGGGCTTGGATTAGACTCTAATTATGTTTGAATAATTTTTAGAGTGATTTTGGTTAATTAATTTCTTCTAATTTGAACTACTTTTGGGCTTGACCCAAGTTTGACCAAGATTTGACCAACTTTGATCATAAATGTGTGTTGATTCATATGTTTCAATTCATAATTTTAGGTTTATATTAGGCTTTAATCATGTTTGATGGAATATTTAGAATGATTTGAATCAATTAATTCTAGTTAATTTAGGTCAATTTTAGGTTTGACTCAAGCTTCATCAAAATTGAGCTTAATGGGTTAAGATGGGTTCATTTAGGTCAAATGACTAAATTGGTTAAATTAATCCCAAGAATTGGCTGAATCTTGTTCAAACATGAATTTAATATGACTTTGGAAAATTAATTCAAGGTAATTTCATTTTAATTTTAATTTGGCTCAGTTAAGCCTATTTAAGACCTACTTAGGTTAAGTGGCTCAATTAGTCTATTTGAGCCTCAATTGAATTTAGTTTTGTTAGTTTTGTATTTGGATAAACTCATGTGATGATTTTGAGCCTTTGGAGTGGCTCATTTTGATCAAATTTGATAGGCTAACTTTTGACTTGGTGAGATCCACATTAGTCAACTTTAGGTCAAATGGCTTAGTTGATTACTTTGAATCTCCCCGAATTTATTTTTGGGTTCATTTATGTTTAAGTATTGATTTTATGTTTTTGGTTTGATTTAAGATTTAATTTGATTTCATTTAGATTTAGATGGGCTTAATTGAGCTTAAATGGGTTAATTAACTCAATTATCTCAATTTAGTCTCAATTGAATTTAGCTTTCAATTCAAAGGCTCAATTGAATTTTTGATTCAATTCAAATGTGTTTGATTTTGTTGAATTTCAGTAGATTTAGGTTTGCTTTGGGTTCACCTATTTCAATTGGATTAGGTCAGGTCCTAGAATGGTTTATTAGGATGACTTAAGCTTTCATTTTAGGGTATTTGAGGTTGATTTAATTTCATGTTCAGTTTTAATTTTAGATTTTTATATTGATTTAATTTGTTATTTATTTTTTGATTTGTTCACACTTTAGTCACTAAGCATTGTGTCTTAAGTACTTAATTAGAAAACTTTTAATCTAAGATTAGGGATGATGTCGACTTCATCCAAAAATGAGGTCAATATGTCTCCACATTTTAGCCTCTAGTTAGTTGCTTAACCTCACGAATTTTGGGTTTTTACATATTTTTTCATCACTTTATTATTTGTGTTTGATCTTTTTTTGACCTTTGAACGATTGAAAATTAGTATTATTTAATATATCATTATATTTGTTAAAAATGTTGTCTAATTTTGTTTAGGAATTGTTTGATTGTTTAAAAAAGAATGTAGAGTAAATGAAATGTAGTATAAAGTAAATATAATGTACTTTGAATACTTAGAGAATGTTTGGTTGCATTTAAAGTAAATACAAGGGAATTATTGGGTGCATACACAGAGTATGTAGTGTATTATGAGGTTGGCTGTGAAGTAACTGATCAATTATTATTTTCTTGTTTTGGTTAAACATTACTTTAAATGTAGACAAATTAATAATTTATATATTATAGTTATAATATTAATATAAAATCAAAATTATAATTATATAATGGTTAATAAATTCAATTATTTTCTTATTTGGGTACGAGAGGTCTTCAAAAATATAAACACTTCAACGATTAGGAATCAACAGAAGCTTCTAGCCCAACAGCCTCCAAAAACGTGAGCTATAACCCAAGCAACCACCACAACGAGGCAATCACCCTAGCCATTAATAAAATAAAGCCAACGTACATAGCTATACAAGATTGGATTTTCAAAAATTACCAAGGAAAAAATTTGAAGAGAACAAGTTAACACTTTATGAAGGGCCGTAATCAATCTTATTGAAAGTGCAGATTTATACTGGCAACCAAACTACAATTATAGAACTGTAAACTACAAATAAAATTATTTTAAGAACTTTGATTAAATCAAATTTAGCAAACAAGAATTAATCCATTAACTGTTTTGCAAAATGCCAACATTCTACTCTCAAGATATTAAACAAATAGCAGCTAAACTTTTAAAACCGGTAACAGGACAATGCATGGAAGAATAATAACAAAACAATGACAGAAATGCTCATATGTGCTAGAAGAAATTAAGATTTCATGTTGCTAGGACTTGACATTGTGAGAATTTCTAATGTAGGATGTTGAGGAACCCTTATGTTTGACATGAAAGTGAGGAGACAGTTAGGTTAAGGGGAAATGACAATAATCTTTCCATTGGCTAGCGAAGGGTGCAACAAGGTTGCTAGACGAATGGTGGAGTCAGGATGAGTGCTGCAATGATTGGCAGATGGGTTTGCAAGGGGAAGCGAGGTTGATGTGATGAATGATGGAGGGCTTGCAAAGGTCGGTGATGGTGCTGTGATGGGCAACAAGAAGCAACAAGTTGCGACTCTATACCTAGGTTGAGGCTTTATCATGATGTCACTAGAAGAATGCATGGAGGCGTGTATTTGAAACTCGCTGAAATTGTGCAATACCTGTAAGTCACAAGAAAATCCCCTTTTGAAGTATTTGAAATGCCTCAAATAAATGCCGTGTTTATACTCAACTTCATACCAAACATAAAAATAATTAGAATACATGTAAAGTGAATACAATACACTCACAACGAAATACCTCCTAAGTTTTATTGATCAAATGGCCTATTGTATGCACGTAATATATGTATATATGATATGTAATCCATAATCACTCTAGCTTTATCAAACTATCCTTTTAGTTTATTGTGCATTGCATTACGTGTAACAATTTGAAAACACTGGAACCAACCAATACTAACCTTTTTAAATGTTCAATGCCTACTGTTACTGACCTTTTGATAAGCTCAAGGTTAGCCCATGCACAAATAGGAAACTATAATAAGAAGCTTGAATGCCTTTAATAAAGGATACAACAGAGGTAAAAGGGAAATAAATGTTATAATGGGGAACTATAAGTTATCAAGCCAATCTATGTAGAATCTATATTTATCCTATGAAACTTTGATATTTAGTTAATATTATGTGAAAAAAATGAAATGCCACACTCAAGTGAAGCTAAGCATCAAAAATTTCTATCAACTTTCATGATTTTACCACAAGGAGGTTTTGCAAGGGAAAGCTCAAGTGGCTAAATAAGAAACTTAAGGCTAGAAAAGCTATAGAGAGTTACGGAAAGCTTGGAGTCTTATTACAAAGGCAAGAATTATAAAGAGTTGAACGACATCATCATTGTCAGTAGTTATAGATTCAATAAAGCCCATATGCAGCCAAATGTTGAGTGGATTTGTTGCTTGATGATTTTGAACATAGCTAATTTATATTCTAAGCATGTTTCATATGTCCAATCATAAATTTTCTCAGATAAGAGAAATTTTTTTTTTGAAAGAGATGGATTAATATGACACTATGATGGGTGATTAGGTTGCCAACCATCCTCTTAAAGACAAATATGGCTTGCTAAATGTGGCCTGCTCATGTATGTTCAGAAAGTTTAGCGAGGTTCAGAAAAGTTGTCCAACTAAATCTGGTTGACAGTTTTGTGATCGTCCATGTTGGTTCGTTAGAAATCAAATTGGCTAGTCCACTCTTACCCAAGCAGGTTGATAAGGTTTAAGTGACTCTAGGCAGCGATTGTGGTTGGTGAAGGCTTAGCCAAAGAGCCAAGTTCATTAGAACTGGCCTTGACCAATATAGTTGTTGATGCAGGGCATCATCGTCACCATCGTCGACGCCATCATCATAAAGCTTAAATGAATGATTTGGCCTTTTGTTATAATTTAAGTTATGTATTATTGGGCTTTTATATTTTGTATGTCTTGAATTTATATGTACGCTATTCTTAGTCATGACATTATTATCGCTTTATATTTTGTATATGTCTGAATTTATAGAGCTATTGATATTAGGTAATGAGGTTTGATAATGGTGGTAGGTTTGATAAGAGGTGGTGTATATAATGGGGTGTATGATGGTGTTAGGTTTTGGAGTTAGGTTTGAGTATTCTTAACTCCCTTTCATTCCTATAAATAGGAGACTCTTGTAATGCTTTGTACTTGAATTTGAATGAAAGTTTTCTTCTTAAATTTCTTTTACTATTTTTTGTGCTTTCCTCTTGAGTCTGACTACTTGAGTGTGTGAGTTCACAACCTTAGAAAGGATTTCTAGGAAGAACGCGATACAACACGACCGTTTGTAGGTCGACTTCAACTTATCCCTCGCTTAGTTATTTTAAATATGTTACGTTAGATCGCTTCATAACTTTTTATTTCTTTGACTTATAAGATTTAGATCTCAGTGTGGCTGACATAACTTTAATCCAAGATCTTTCAACTTCACCAATTCATAATATAAATGTGCTCAATAGTAGTGTGCATTTATCATTACTCTTGTGAGGATTTAAGAATTATCTGCGGTAATAAACATCATAAAAAAAAGCACCTTGGTCCTACATCATATTTGGTATCGAGCAAGTATGTTTCTTTGGGAACATCTTGTTTAGTATTGAGTTTTATTTTGCATTAGAGTAATCTTTCCCTTGTTAAAAAAAAAATCATACAAAATTTTTATCTAATTAGCATTTACTTACTTTTAATCGTCTTTGATTTCATTACATTGCATTTAAAAAATAATAAAAAAAATTAATTAAATATTTGTTTATATTAATATTTTAAAAGAATATCATCATGTCAACTCAGAAGTGGTCATAGATATCAAGATCAATCCTTAAAAAAAACATGATTCCTGATTTTACTAAAAAAATAAAAGTTTTACCCTTATGCACCAACAAACCTTTAATGAATTCCAAAAAAGATTTGAAGAACAAAAAAGTTGGTAGCTTACAACACATTCACCGTAAACTAACCCAATCCTGTAACACCAACTTGAAGAGAGAGAAGGTCATCATGTTGATCCTGCTCCTCTTCCTCCCACCTCATCCACATTCTCCCCCTATTAACTATCGCCTAGAACAACTTTAATGAATATCCTGAGTTTGATGAGGTACTTCCTTACCCACCTCATCTAATAGGAACACAATTATGACGAGATGAAGGTTATGCTCATCGAACTCCTTATGAGAATTATCCTCAACATTATGAGAGCCATTATCTAATTTGTTGCCCGTCGCATAATTGAGAACCCGATGATGATGTTATTCGTAGGTTAAAATTGATCCACCTACTACTTGATCGACTTGATCCTAAAATTTTCTTAGATTACATGGACCAATATTTTGATTGGATGCCCATGTCGAAGAAAGACAAGTTCGCTTTTGCTGCATGAAACTAACTAGTCATGCTAAGACTTATGTTAATCTCACCTAAAATATCAACGACGAGACAACCACCTATTGCTTCGGGATGAAATGAAAGAAATTTTAAAGCAAAAATATGTACCATTAAATTTTCATGATCAACTTATGGATGAAATGACTACGCTTAAACAAGGATCTTTAACCGTTGTTGAGTATATGACACGGTTTGATGAATTGACACCGCTGATGTTAGAGAGGATCACCGCACAACAATCTCTAGATTTAGATCCGGGTTTAACCGATATTCGTAATGAAATGATAACTCGAGAAATTTATTCTCGAGGATGCATTTCGAGTATACTCAAATTGAACAATATCTAGATCACAACCTTATGTTTATTCACAACTTCATCTACAAACAACTCTCAATCGCTGTTAACCCTCCTACTTTAGTAGTTCCTAAAGGACCCAAAGAAACAAAAGGAAAAGCTTTAGTGGGAACATCTAAGACTTCTAGCATTACTTGTTTTACATGTGGTAAAATTGGTCACTATGCAAGTACTTGTCCTCGCCGAAACTTACACTTATTATGAAAATGAGGATCAACAAAATGAAAATAATGATAATCAAATTGCACGACCCTGAAGAAGCTAGTGATGCGAAGCATTGATGAGTCTCATATACTGTTATGTGTTAGCAAGAACCCCACGAGCTAATAATGATTGAGGCGACATCAATTTTCCACACTTATTTTAAGAGTGGTGAAAAGACGTAAGTTAATCATCGATAGTGGAAGTTGCATGAATGTTATACCGCTTAGGGGATGAAGCTCACCCCAGAGACCCACGCCTTATAAGGTCGCGGGTAGATAAGACCTCTATCTCTATATCTCAACGCTTGTCTTGTACCCATTCAATTAGAGAATATAGTGATAAAATTTGGTGTGATGTTCTATGGATGTTGCTCATATACTTTTAGTAGACCTTGGCTTTTGATATGGATGTCACAAATTATGGCATCTAATACATATGCTTTTTTCAAGGTAAGAGAATTGTTCTAAACCCGCCTAAGCCTAAAGAGGTCACTCCACTTCAACCCCAAAATTTTCTCCACCCATCAAAAAGAAATCCCTACATATTATTAATAAACGCCAATTTCAACAAGAGATTAATGGGAATATCATTTTTGCATTAGTTGTCCTAACCTCCAAAATCAACCTTGTGTTAAATCATTCTCAAGACGTGAACTTTTATTGGAATATCAAGATATTTGTCAAGAACTTCCAGTGAGCTTCCCCATTAAAGTATCCAACATGCCATGAGCTAATTCCCCGGATCATCACTCCCAAATTTGCCACATTATCGTATGAACCCAAATGAACATGCAGAGCTAAAACATCAAGTTGATGATTTATTATCAAAAGGGTTTATTGGGAAAGTTTATCTCCATGCGCAAGGCTGCCTCTTCTTACCCCAAAGAAAGATGGTAGTTGGCGTGTGTGAGAAATGCTATAAATAAAATCATCATAAGTATAGGGTTCCCATACCTAGACTTGATGACATGTTAGATATGATGGTTGGATCAATAGTTTTTTCTAAAATTGATCTAAGTGGATATCATCAAATTCATAGAGAAGGTGATGAATGGAAAACCGCATTCAAGACAAAAGATGGTTTGTATGAATGGCTAGTAATGCCTTTTGATTGACTAATGCTCCAAGTACATTTATGCAGTGATGACTCATATCTTACGGCCATTCATTGGAAAATTTTTAGTTGTGTACTTGATGATATTTTAATTTTAGTCAAACTAAGATATCACGAGAAACATTTACACAAAGTTTGAAGTGATTCGTGAAGAAAGACTATATGTTCACTTAAAAAATGCTCATTTATGACGCCTTCAAGAATCTTCTTAGATTCATTATTTCTGATGGCATCTCACGATCCCAAAAAAATTATTATTCAAGAGTGGCCTACCCCAACCACAATTCATGATGTTTTCATGGGTTATACATTTTATCGAAGGTTTATTCGTGGATTTAGCACTATTATAGCCTAACTCAATGTCTAAAAAAGGAGACTTTGTTTGGACAAAGGCCGATGCATTCTCTAAAATTAAAGAACTTTTAACAAGTCCACCGATATTACAAATGCCAAATTTTAACAAAGTATTTGAGGTATCATGTGATGCTTCTGGAGTTGGTATTGGAGGTGTTCTTAAACAAGAAGGTCATCCTATTGCTTTCTTTAAAAATTAAATGAAGCGGCCAACGATATTCCACATGCGAATGACGTTGTCATCCAAACTTTACGTTATCACATTATCTTCTTTCACGAATTTATACTTTATTCGATCACGGCTTAAATATCTAAACACCCAAAAGAAACTTAGTTCGCCATGCAAAATGGGTTCAATTTCTTCAAGAATATACGCTTGTTCTTAAACATAAATCTGTCGAGAACAAAGTTGATGCCTTAAGTAGAATATGTACATACCATGAGTGTGAAGGTTACCGGATTGGTTAAAGATGATTATCCTAATTGTAAAGATTTTCAACAAAATTTTTGAATCTTTGAAATTTGATGTTTCAATTAATAGTCCAGATTATCAAATCAGATGCTATCTCTTTCACACAACTATGTATCCCCGATTCATCACTTCAAATTTTCTTGTTGAGAAATTCATTTAGAGGTGTATCCGGTCATTTTGGTCGCGGACAAGATAATGGAGGATTTTCTTTTGGCTCTTAAGAAAGATGTTACTCGTATCATCAATGTCAGATTGCCAAGTAGAAAAAGTGGAAAACAAAATTATGGTCTATACACACCACTCCCAATCCCCACAAACCTTGGGAAGATCTTAGTACTTCATCTTAGGATTACCTCGACCGCATAAACGTTTTGACTCTATTCTAAGTAGTTGTTGACCGATTCTCTAAAATGGCACACTTCATTCCATGTTATAAGACATCGATGCCTCACATATATACAATTTTCTTTCGAGATAGTTCGCACATGGACTACCTAAGACAATGTCGATGCGGATGTAAGATTTATGAGCTATTTTGGAAAATTTTATGGAAAAGCTGACAAAACTCTTATTTTCTACGCCTACCATCCTCAAACATGGACAAACCTAAGTTGTTGTGAAATTTACTTGTCTGGACCGATCATACTACTAGTTGGGATCTAGTTCTTCCTATCAGTTTGCTTATAGCTCAATTAATAGTCAACCCAGATGAGTCCTTTTCATATTGTATGTTATGATCCAAGAAAACCAATTGATCTTGTTGAAGTAACATATAGGTCTAGCATTTGCATTTCAGACAAAGCATGCATGATTTACATCGTGAAATTCAACAAAACTTACTCGAAGTTATGATAAATATAAAGCTAATGTTGACATACGTATATGTAAAATTTAGGGAGATTTTGTTAAAGCGAGAGATTTCCAAACTCTTAAGAAATTAACTCAAGAGATCCGTCCTTATAAAGTTGTAAAGATAAATGATAACGCTTATGAAATAGATCTTCCAATGAATGCCGTAATTTCTCCAATATTTAATGTATCGATTTAACGTTGTACCATGGGCAAGCCATGGATGATACTATTCCCTCGCAAATAGTCGACACGCTTCATACTTCATCATCCCATACCATCTCGCCGCTTAAGATCACATCGCCCGATCAAATTTTAGAAGCATTATCATCACATCCGATGGAGGCACTCAAAGGTTTCTCTTCGTTGGAAAGGTCTTTCTCCACTTGAAGATTCACTTACATTTGATGAGTTACATCAACTAAACTCACAATTATTACAAGAGATTGATTTTCATTCTCCGTAGAGAATCCTTTAAAGTGAGGCCGATGTGGGCATCATCGTCATCATCCGACGCCATCATCATAAAGCTTAAATGAATGATTTGTTATAATTTAAGTTATGTATTATATTTTTATATTTTGTATATGTCGAATTTATATGTAGCTATTCTTATGTCCATGAGTCATTATTATCGCTTTTATATTTAATTGAATTTATATGTCTATTCTTATGTTTGAAATATCAGAAGAGTATTTAAAATGGTGGTATGATAATGGTGAGGTTTGATAAGTAGGTGAGTTGAGGTGTAGTTATTAGTTTGAGGAGTTAGGTTTGAGTATTCTTAACTCTCCTTTCATTCCTGGGAGACTCTCTCAGTAATGCTTTGTACTTGAATTTGGAATGAAAGTTTCTTCTTAAATTTCTTTACTATTCTTGTGCGACTACTTGAGTGTGTGAGTTCACAACCCTGAGAAGGACTCTAAGAAGGAACGCGATCTCCACAACGACTGACCGCTTGTGAGGTCGACTTCAACTTATCCCCACTTGGTTATTTTAAATCACATGTGTTAGATCGCTCATAACTTTTCGCTTATTTCTTTGACTTATAAGATTTAGATCTCTAGTGGTTGACATAACTTTAAGATCTTTTCAACTTTACTAAATTTATAATATTGTGAATATGCTCAATAGTAGTGTGCATTTATCATTACTCTTTGTGAGGATTTAACAATTATCGGTGTAATAAACATCATAACATAAAAGCACCCGTGTCCTACATCAGTTGTTCTACCAAAGGTGGTTCAAATGCCCTGTTTTATGTATATGAGTTGTCTTAACTTATTTTCTTAAGGTTTTCCATGATTACTTTCTTAAAAATCAAGATAGGCATACTTTCTTGCTAGCTAAATGACACCTATAGGCATTAAAGGTTTGAAATATTAGTTGTGCTTAGTTTTGTACCTAATAAAAATATGTAACGGCCAAATGATTATGGTTGATTTTCTTTATAATCTATAATGCATAGTTGTAACATTCGTGCTTCTTCACAAGAGAACACGTTAATAAACTAGTAAAATAATTAGTCACTATACTTTTACTTAATAAATGCACTTGGCTCTCTTCACCCTCTTGATTCTTGGCCTGATCTCTTTTTATGTTTTTAAACTTCTTCACACTTATTGTTAAGGACCAAAGCTTCGCTTTTGTCATTATTGTTTTTATATTTATTGATATCATAATTTGCCCTTTTTTGTAAGATAATATAATTTGATTATTGCATCGTCTCCTTCCTCCTCATCCTCCTCCTCAACAACCAACATTTGTGCAACACAAATCTCAATTTAGAAGCACCATCCAGCACTTGGATCATTTGATGATATGTGAATCTAATAAAAGCACTCTCAATGGTATTACTCAAACTTCAAAAGTTAGATTTGTTATGAACTTTTAAAAACGAAGTAGTTGATAATGATGGCTTGCATTTGTGATAATACACTTGATGTTACATGAGAAACATAAGTAGAACTAATAGTAGATTTTAAGAGGTTTATTTATTTAAGGAAATATTATGTATGCTAAGTGGGATTCACACCCAATATTGTGAGAACGAACTCATAATATTTTGGAGATTCACTAGAGGTAGACAACTCACTCATGCACGGGGAAATTACTTACCCAAATAATAAGGATTTTCTCACTTTCATCATTAAAATCTCCTAAATTCTTTCATAGCTAAGTTTTCTTAAAGTTTAAAGAGCCTTTTGGCGTATTAAAAGTGGTGATTTGGTGGTTGGGATGTTTAATTAAATGAGATGGTCATTAGGTGATTAAGTTGTTATGAGCAAGTATAATTAGTATCTAATTAAATACTTTATCATTATTCTTTTCATTAAAGAAATTCAACCTTAAGTTTGATTTTTAATAATTAGCTATATTAATGTGATTAATTGACTTATGAAATGCTCAAGCTGACATATGTTGAAACATATGATGGACTAATACAAAAATACTACGATAAAGACACGAGCCATATCTTAATTGAAAGTATAGGGTATGAACATACTTTTGAGATGATATTATAATCTATAGATGTTAAAATTTTGAAAAAGTACTGGACATTGGAAACTATGATGCCCTTGATGTTAGCTCAAAAAAAAAAAAAAGTAGAATAAAAATTTTTATGTGATGTTGAATTTTGTTGTTATAAAGGAAAAAATATATTAGATAGTGAGGATTCACTCACTTAAAGTATGATGACTCTCACAACATTTGGAGAATCATAATCAATTGCATTTTTGGAATTTCACCCAAAAAAATGCAATATCTTTCTCATCCTTTTTCTCTTTTATGCCATCTAATTTTAAATCATTTATAGCCTGAAAGATAAACTTTTTATTGAAATAAAAGTATATTTAGTTGAGGATGGTTGATGGTGATAAGGTGAGGTTTGCTTTAGGAAGTGCAATTAGTATTGAATCAATAGCTAAGTTTTCGTTTCTCTGTGTCGAAATTTATACTTTGACCCTTTTAGATTTAATCTCTAAAATTGGAGTATTGGATCTATGATAGGTACATTAGTTTCCTTTAAAGTTACATTTTGTCTTCTGCATATTTCTTAGTAATGCGGAGTAAAAGGAATACAATGTACTTAAAATGTAAGTGTGTTTGAAATATTTTTTATCGACTGTAAAATATATGCAAGAGATTATTTTTTGTGTTTGGTTTGAAGTGAAATAAATTTAACATAAGGTCTGATAGTAGCGGTGGATAGTGGAAGGTTGATAACAGTGGGTAGCAACAACTGACCATAGTGAGAGGTGGTGAGCAATGGGGGGCAGGCAGTGGCCAATAGTAGTGACAATCGGTGGTGACAACAATAACTGGTGGTAACAACAAAAGCTTGTGCTGTGTATTTGAAAATCAACCAATTAGTTGAGTTTTGAATTCATCAAAATTGAATTAAAGAATGTTTCAAATACATTAAAACTTTACTCTTCATTTCTTCTTCATCCAACAAAAATGCCAAAATTTTGAAAAGCCCTTTAAAAGGAGTGCATTATACTGGCGTTGCAACAAACCGAATAGTTCCTTATTTAAATCTTTTCTCATGATTTATCTTGATCTGCATTATTCTTTTCTTATTTATCTTTCATTGAAAGTTTCTCTGAACTTCATATTTAGTCGAATTCCAAATTGTTCATCTACAATATTGCTATATTCTCTTATTGGATCTAGAAAGACATCCTTAACCTGTGCTTCCCAACTTCCTCCCACGTGCCAGTACACACACACAGCGACAGCTGGAGTAACTTGCACCGCCAAATTTGAAGTCCGTTTGTGCCTCTTCGCAATGCTTTGGATAGAAAAAGTTGAACCGTGGATGCTGTAGGTACAAAATATTCTTATGCTATCAAGCTTTACCACCCTAAACACATTAATTTTGGAGAATAAGTTGTCAGTTGGGAATTATTGGTAGCTTCAATTTTCTACAGACTGACAATAAATATTGGAGTTATAGTTCAACTGAAAACAAAGTTTGAACCAATGTGATGGCACGACAAGTTGTCCTGCTCCATACTGCACAAACAATTTAAACTGGTTGAGCTTAATAAAAAGGTTTTTTGAATGATGAGGTATAAATTATAAAATATATGGCTCGAATCTATGATTTATCTCGAAGAAAGAATCTTCTCTATTAACTATTGGCCATGCATTTTTAATCGTCTAGCTAAATGATATTATCAAAAAAAATTGTAATCTACAAGTTGAATTGGAAACTATAAACTGGACCTGGTGTTTTAAAGTCATACAGGCTTGGCTTTGTATTGTTTAATACAATTTTTTTGTTGTGGATAAGCTTTTATTCATGTTTAAGTTGATTATTTTCCAAATTTTCATGCATATTGTCTCATACATTTATTTCAGCTACTCAAAGCATTCAGAAAACCTGTGCTCTTTTTCTTCAGTTAATAGGACTGAGCCTTCACTGCCATGTCTGCAACGACTCTCCGCAATCTCTATTGGAGCAAGGGCTGGTACTTGATGGCGTGTTTCTATGAGAGTATGTCGCCTCAAACGATATTTTTATTAGTATGCTTTGTCTAATAAAACATACAATAGAAAAATACTATAAAATTCTAGGTGAATTGTAGCTCTGCTTGGTTTGCTTGGTCATATAATTAAACTGATTCGATACCCTTACTTAGTTGTTAGTAAATTCTTGTTGCAGTGCGTAATTACGTCGCCTATTTCTTTAATTAGTTGTTCTATCCATTGAACATGTATTATTTATTTATTTTATTTTGTCCTTTATATATCCTGAATGAAATGGAACGATGGATTCCGGTGCTTTTGAGTTGTGCGGCTCACCTGGAGCTGTAATGGATAAAATTAGGATTAATTTATTCTTTATTTTTGGATTATTTCTTTCAGAAGTTTGTATAATCTTCTTTAGAAAATTATTACGTGTGGAGTCTGGGTGTAATTTTTACATCCGAAATAATACGACGCATTATGACGTACCAATACACAACCCATATGTATTTATCAAGTATACATTTATATAGATATAATTCTGTAATTAATATTATATAATATATAATATTTTATAACTAATATATTAGAATTTGAATGTAAAGATACGTCCGAATATTACACGTAATAATCTCTCTAAAATAGAAGTGAAATTATACTTGCTGGACTTTTTAAAATAAAAGTGAAACTATACTTGGCGCTAAAAACCAACGGAAAAAAGTTTACTTTAGTCAGAAATCCAAAGACACACAGATTTAAGAAACAAGAAAACTCCATAATTTTACTAAAAATCTTGAAAGAGGAAAATCACGGCCTATTAAGTAAAAAAAGCTTCCACTATGCATATATGTTTCAAAGACAAGATCTTCCCGACAATTACATATAATTGTATAGAAAGACAACATCGCTAACGAAGAAGAATGACGGTGAACTGGCGAAGAATCACCGCAAATGCGAACAATTACTTAAATGGGAACAATCACCGAGAAACGGTGAACAATCATTGGGAAATGCGAACAATCATGATGGTGACCGGCAGATTGACGACGGCAGGATCAACGGCCCGGCTGACACCGTTGGCGGATGATTGTGTCTTTGGAGATCTCTCCTCTTGAGCCACATAATGAGACTTTTATAGAGGATGACTCTCAGAATACATGCAAACCAACCACTCCTCTCCATCGGCCATGATTCCTGATCATAGATGTATTTTGTGTATTTAAATGCTCAAAGTCGAATTATGATCTCTCCGTTAGATCATCGGACGCCGATTTGACTATAAACACTCCACATTTGAGAGTTATTATTTGAGATTTAACCGACATCCCGTTTCAGATATTGCTGACCGATCAGCCACTTTCACGCTTTTAGCATCAAGATTCGAAAGTATTTTAAGTGTCATATCAATCCCCCTGCTTCTAATTTACATTACCTCAATCATCCAAAAATATATATGTCAAATACTTGAAAATAAGTAAATTCTTCAATGAAATTCCATGTTCTGCTAACCACACAATTGAGAAACATATCTTCATGCGAGCACAAATTATGACTCATGGAAGTAGATGCTGGATGCGTGTGGATGCTGAAAAGCGAGATTTGAGATTACTGACCATCCTATCGCGACGGAGCGTTTACACGCTATGGGCTGGCGCGGCTGGCTTCCGGCTTGGCGCTGAAGGTGAAAATTTCAATGGAGGCAATCGAATGGGTCGAGATAATGGATCTGGCTTACGGTCGCTGGCAATGCCGAGACAGGAATCCGAATGCTGGCCTGGTCGAGCTGCCGGGCTGATGGGCTTACGGCCGAGCTTGAGCGCCGACGCGGATGGAAAAGTCCTGCTCCGCGCCTCGCTTTGAGCGGTTTTGGGTGAGTTTTGACGGTGGTTTTTGATGATTTTATCTTTGCTCTATACGGTCTATAAAAAACCCCTTAGTGGAAGGGAGAAGACCTCTTATTCTTGAGAGAAGGTCGCCTGAGGCTTATCAAGACCAGGAAGTTCATACCGCAAGACTCAATTTTTCCTCGAAAGAGGTTTTAACTATTAACCTCGTCGGACCACGGAATTATCAAGACCCGTAGTTCATACGCAAGTGATCTAGTTTTCCTTGAAAGTGTAACTAACACCTGACCGGACGATGGAGGCAATCAAAGACCCAGTAGTTCATACCGCAAGGCTCCGCTTTTCCCTCAAAGAGGTGTTAACCGACCTCGTCGGACCGACAACCGGAGGTAATCAAGACCAGTAGTTCATACCTGAAAGTTCTGGGCTTTCTAAAAGAGGTATCAACTAACTCCTGACCGACCGAAGCCTGGAGGCAGGCAAGGAGACGATAACCGGAGATCTGGTCGACACGATGCGACATGCATACTACGATGATGACCGCGACTGGTCGGCGAGGGATAACCGGATGGTGGTGGACCGCGAGATTATCGACGATGGCCTGCAATGACGACTAAGTGGTGGCGTCACTTGGTTAGCGGCGCGAACTGGCATACGGTAGTCGACGCGCAATCAGGCCAGAAGCTGGGATGACGGGCGACGATGGTGGTGACCGCCAAACTCTCTGCTGGCGAATGATGGCGGCGGTGCCCAGCGATGATTGGCGACCGACGGGGTGGCCTGCGAACATAACCGGCGACGGTCGGCGCCGACGGGTGCGAAAGCGGCAAACCTGAATGAGTCGACCGGCCCTGAATGCTGGGATGACCGTGACAATGCGGTGATGACCGCTAAGATTGCCGCCGATGGTCTACCAGCAGAAGGACCGGCGAGGACGGCTGGCAGGATCAGCTGGGTATTACCGACGGGTGGCTGGCAATGCGAATCGCGGTGGCGCGGCGCCGATATTCGGGAAGACCTACGATGATGGTGGTGACCTAAGATTGCCTACGATGGCTGGCAAAGACCCATGACCTGCGGACGGCTAATACCGACCGGCGGATCTGCTGGTCAGGACGACGTCTGGCATAAAACTCTGCCGGCCTAGTGAATGGCCGGATGACTTTGGAAGATTGCCTACGGCGATACATAAAGGACCGGCGACGAAATGCGTGGTGACCACGGGGATCCGACGGGTGGTCAAGAAATGCATTAACCCATGAATCGAATACCACCTGCGGAGACTACCGCCGACGCTGATGACCGGCGATGATGGGGTGACCAATCAAGATTGTAATGGTGGCGATCGACCCAATGACCTGGGAATGGTGGCCGACGCGGTGGCGAAAGAATGGCCAACAACGAATGCGACTGACGATACAATGACGCGATTTTTTTTTTGACGGGATGACCGCCGATGGTGGTGACCGCGAGATTGCCTGCGTGAACCTATCCGGCTATGGAGAGGCGTGGAATCAACACTCTTTAACCCGTAAGAGGTTGAATGAACTACCGAGAATTTTGACCTATCCGATCGCTTCGTCAGAGCTTACCCATGAACCTGAATGGAACCACACTGAGATTTGACCTATCCTGCAATTGTTGTCTTATTCATCACGGGAAGAGGCCAATCAACTGGATTTGACCCATCCGGTTTGCTTGTCATTATTTTGACCCAATCGAGCTGAGCCAACTCGTGACGCGAATCAGAGGTCAATCCTGGAAGGTTTGACCTATCCGAGGGAGTCGTT
This sequence comes from Cymbidium sinense, assembly GCA_021442155.1. Taxonomy (NCBI): domain Eukaryota; kingdom Viridiplantae; phylum Streptophyta; class Magnoliopsida; order Asparagales; family Orchidaceae; genus Cymbidium; species Cymbidium sinense. The sequence continues at coordinate 163,544,365 of CM038221.1, read as the reverse complement.
ACTGGCGTTACTCATTTTGCGAAGCAGATCGTGAGAAGTCCACCAAGCGACCTTTTGACATATTTTGAGGTATAGCCAAAGTGTTATTTGACTTCTTATCTGGGGAGAAAGAGTTTTGATCTATTCGGCGCTGTTGTTGTAGCTTCATGACGTTAACTCATGGAAGAGATCGAATCAATCCCAGAACATTTTGACTATTCGACCTATTGTCGTTACCCGATGACGTTAACTTGTGTATGGAAGAGGTAATTGCTTGATTTTTTCAATCCGGTTGGTCGAGTACCCATGACGCTAACTGTATAAAGAGGTCAATTTAACGGATTTTAATCTATCCGGTTATCGGGAATAGGTATGACGATAACCTCGTATGGAAGAGGTCAGGATGTCCACGACCTAATCCGGTTGTTTGTCAAAGCATCCAATTTACAAGGTATTTCAGATAAGAGGCCTAATTGAATTCGCCGATTTTTTTGATCTATTCGGCTTTGCGCTACTGATGACGCAATGCATGAAGAGAGGAAGTCAAGTTCAAAAAGACCTTTTGACCTATCCTACTTGTTGTCGAAATACTCATTTTAACGTGAAAGAAAATCGAAAACATCCGGTTTGGTTGTAGAAAAAAGTTGCTCCTTAACCCTAGTCTTGTTTTTTCCATGAGTATGATTGGAAAATCATAATTTGCATATATCTCTTCTTAATGTTGAAATATCCTCCAACTTTGACTTATTTCTTGGGATGATAATCGATTAGATGCTTAATATGCATCTTCGAGATTAAGAGTTGCCCCCTGACAAAATTTGAAGGAACAGTTTGATGAATCTTTCTTCATTCTTAAAAGCTTGAAATGCTCCACTCGATGGTGGTTTTGATCTTGTTGGAAAACTCTGGCCATCATACAAGAAAATAATTAATCTTCAGCGACGCCAAACCGCTAGAAAATCATAGAGTGAAAGTCCTTTAGCCTCTTCGTGAACCATCACACGTATTTAAAGATAACAAAGAAAACTCCGCATTTTACTAAAAATCTCAAAGAGGGAAAATCACTTAGCTCAAGAAAAGCTTTCTAAAAGATTTTCAGAAGACAAGATTTTCCGACATATTGTATACAGGATAAAGTTAGGACAATTGAAGCATGCTGATAACGAAGAAGGAAGTGATGATGAATCACCTAGCAATCACCGCTAAAGGGAATGCAACAATCACGTAAACAAGTAGAAATGCAGAACAATCACCTGCAGGAATAATGGAGTAGAGATCGGCAGATGATCGACCGCGAAGCGATCAACGGCGCATCGTGACGCACGACGGTGCTTGGAGAATCTTTAGCTCTCCTTTCTGGCCCTCATACGGCGAATATGGGGTTTATGACAAGAGTGGCCTCAGAATACATGCAAAATCCAACCACTCTCTCACTCCTCTCATAATTTCTCTGATCATATGATGTATTTTGTGTATTTGAATGCTCAAATGAAGTCGAATTGTGAGATCTGGCTCAGATCATTACCCGGATTTTATTTTATAAACACCTAATCCAGAGAGTTATTTAGAGAACCCACATCCCAAAGCTTTCGACCACCCAACTGATCGGTTCCTGCTTAAAGATCAAGATCGCTTGGAATTAAGTATTTTAAGTGTCATATCAATACTTGCTGTTTTCATTTAATCATTATAATATGTATATGTCGTACTTTTAAAGAAACTATTTCTGACATATTGAAATAGTATAAACTGGTGTTCTGGGAAATATAAACCTTCAGTCTCTTCTTCCCTTTGATATATTAAAGATTTAGTTACTTTAGAGGGTATTGTCCGGTCACATTTATTTATGTATTTATTTATTTTTATTTTTTAGTCATACAATTAAAATGGTTTATCTATGCTGCTTCGTGAATAAAGAATTTTCTCTTATTTAAGATATTTTAGCCATGTAAGTTATATTATGGCATCATTTCTAAAATGGCATGAATTGTAATTAGCAATATCTATCATTCCCGAATATAATTGTTTTTTTTTTGGAAAAATTAAGGGCAGAGCCCAATTTCATTCCAATAGTATAAAGAGAAAATAAAAGAAATGGTCAAAGATAAAGACAAAGAATACAATAAAAGTTACAAGAATCTAATCGAAGATCCCAAATAACAAACATAGAAGTGATGGAAGAGATCACAGAATGCAAGCAAAGCTGCCATCCAGAGGTAAATCAATAGCTCGACGACCCATAGAAGTAATAGTGACAAGAACCACTCCAGCCAAGATCTCCAAAGAACAGATTGGAAATTCCCAGAACCGAAGCAAAAAAATTCCATAGCTTAATCCGCTCACCACCCAGGCCAGAAAGCCGATAAGCCAAAAAATGAGATTGAGGAGTCTGCATACCATAACCAAGATAAATCAATCATCACGTCATTTGAGATAATACAAGCGTAAAAAACAAATGCCAAAAAACTAAATTGTCCAAAAAGCCACTATAAACTAGTATCCATTTAGAGCAAGAAAAACCTGGTTGCAGCCTTAAATGCATACTACCGATATCATCCATCACCTCATATGAAAGCTCTCGATCATCATTGTCCAGCCACGAAAAACCGACCCAGCCATCAAAATATCGGAAATAACATAGTCCCTCCAGCAAAATATATAAAAAGATTCAACCAGATCGGAAAAAACCATAGCATAATCTGAGAAACAAGTATCCTAGGATAATCCAGCAGCACAGCCATACATGACAATAAGAACAGCAGCCAACCAGAAAATCCCAAAAGGAGAACAAGTATAAAGCTAAATATGAAAACCCGATAGCCTCCAATAATAGCAATCCAAAGAAAACATCCAAAGTTTAGAAGCTCAAAATCGCCTTGTCCATCACCATAAAAAAAAAACCAATCCCACAAGAATAACAAGAGAAAGCATGTGAATATTGGGAGTTAAGCAAAGTCCCTCCAAGAGTGCAATGTATTTAAAACTTCAACCAAAGCTTCCTTAAATTTCCACCTTCTTAATTTAAAGGAAACCGCAGATCGTATTCGATTTTCCAACCATTCAAATGTATTTTCAGTATTGGTATGAAGCCTATGATTTCTTTCTTTCCATATACAAGTTGTTGTAATAGCCACAATTAGATAACATAATCTAGCCATAATATCATGATAGATACTGCTAATATCACTAAGGAGTTGAGGTAATGTAGTTGGCAAAAGGATGTAGGACCCACATGGAAGTAAAAGTCTAACCATCTTCAAGGATAATGGACATTCAAAAAATATATGATCATGAGATTCCATTTCAAAGATTACAAAACAAGCATAAAATAACCCAACCCTCTAATTTCCAAGTTATCCGATGTTTTAAGACCTTTATGATATGCCATCCAACAAAAGAGCATAATTTAAGGCATTACCTTTAAACCATACCTCATAACTTACCAAAGGTTTCAATTAAAAGAGAATTGTAATGTGATTTTACCAATTATCCCATAGAAATGAATGATCTTGGGTAATAGAAAATTAGACAAATAGTTATAGCCATCGTAAAAAAGTTTGAATACCCAATGGGATAGATAATGAACCTCCAATGAAAATATCCTGAAGCAAAGCTTTTTCGGGTTTATCAAATAACCTAAAGCAATCATGTCCATATAATTCAACTAATGAAAAACCTTTGCACCAGGGATCAAAAATAAGGACAATGTTGAGTTTGCACCTGGAACCAACTCAATTCTATTTCTGTAAAGAGAAGCTAAAAGCTTTAGCTCTTTCCACATAGGAGAGAATCTTCCTGAACCAGATTTCCATAAGGATATGTATTTACTTTTACACCAATGTGCAAATGGAGAAGTTTGATTGAGAAATTTCCACAAACATTTAATTTTGCATAGGGCATTGAGAGTATCAACAGTGTGCAGCCCAATACCCCCTCTATTCCGGGGCATTGCAGTTTTAGACCAAGAAATTATGTGCAATTTTTTGGACTCCCCATTGTGATAAAAGAAATTGGCCATAATAGAAGAGATCCTCTTAAGAATGCATTTGGGAAATGATAAAGACCGGAGCCAATAGTTGAGATAGTTGTTCACTGAAGCTCTAAGCAATTGATATCTATCCCCAAAAGATAACATTTTACTTTTCCAGCCAGCGAGCCATACTTGAAGCTTATCAAAGATAGGATTGAAATGAAAGGATTTTAGCTTGCCAGAGTTAAGAGGTAGGCCAAGGTATTTGAATGGAAAAGAGCCAACATTTATATTAAGTATCTCCCCAAAAAGGTTATAGGAGTGACTAGATTTGGAAAAACAGATTAGTGATTTTCCATTGTTAATTTCCAAACCCATGAAATCAGCAAACCTGCTTAAAACCATTTTTAAAGCCATAATAGAATTATTACAAGCTTTGCCCATCACCAAAAGATCATCAGCAAAAAGTAAATGAGAAGATAATGTATTATCAAGTAGATAGGGAAAAATTGTAAGTTAACCCGCTCCTCCATAAGACAAGAAAAAGAGTCCATGGCTATTGTAAATAAAAAAGGTGAGAGAGGACACCCTTGCCTAAGACCATTAGTTGATTGAAAGAAACCTTTGATTTCGCCATTGAGTACAATAGAGAAAGGAATATCAGTGATGCAAGCTCGGATCCAATTGATGAATTTAGGTGGAACCGATTTGAGCCATAATGATGAAGCAAAGCATCCCGGTTGATCATATCAAATGCCTTTCAAGGTCAATTTTGCTAAAAGCACCCAATCCTTTAGTTTAAAAGCCATAACAATATATATATTATCGAGATGTCTCTTCCCTTGATAAATGCTGATTGAGCCAAGTGGATTATATGTGGAATGACCAATTGACAATAACTTTGGCCACCACTTTGTAAAATAAACTGCATAATGAGATAGGCCTATAATCAGATAGTGAGTTGGAATGTTTGATTTTGGGGATAAGGGTAATTAAGGTATGCTTGAAAGCTCTAGGTAATTTCCCCATATTGAAAAAGTGATGAGCTGCAAGAAGAAATTGTTTCCCCGTAATTTCCCAAGTAGATGTAAAGAACTTTACATTGAAGCCATCAACCTGTGAGATTTATTTTCATTGAAACTATGAAGAGCTTCCAAAATCTCTTTATCATATTGTCCTCCAACCGACCAATTGGGATGTTATGCATAGAAGGCTCAAAATGGTTGTGATGATTGAATAAAAGAAAAGAATCACATATCTCCTTAGATAGTTCATCTGGTTTAGATATAAGGCCTGAGGGAGTATCAAGACTTCAAATGTAATTGGTATTATATCTCTCCTTAATAGAACTATACAGAAATTTGATGTCATCATCAGCATATGTAAGCCAATGAGCCTTAGCTCTGCCCAAGAAACTTCATTTTAAGGAGCTTGTTATATCTCTCTTTAATGTTCTTGGCTTCCATCAAAAGTTGGGGATTAAAAGGATCTCTTTCCAACCTAGTATGAATATCTTCTTGATCGGCTTTTGTGAACTCAATTTGGGTGTTAATAGAAGAGGAGGCCCATCTTTGATGTTTAAGTAGAGTTTTTTGATAGTTGGAGCTTTTGGAAATGACATAAATAGGATCTCCATTAACAAAAGATTTCCATGTCAGTATTGACTACATCAAGAAAGTTGTCATATTTGACCCAAGAATTCTGAACATAAATCTTGATATAATATGAGGCTTATTGTCCATGTAAAATAAGGGGAGAATGATCAAGAAAGAGGACCCTACCCTATAATAAGATGGATATTGATCAATCCATTTCATGTTACAAAGGATTCTCAATTTTGAGTAAATAGGCCTGTTGATTTGTTGGTTTGACCAAGTGTAATATAATCCACTACTAGGGAGATCAATCATTCCACAATCATTTATGCAGTCTTTGAAATCCTGAAATTTGCTTGAAGCTAATAAGTTACCACCAGATTTTTCCTTGTTAGAGATAATACAGTTGAAGTCACCAATGATGAGCCAAGGATCGTGAGTATATGAGGCTATTTCCCTCAAAGAATTCCAAAGAGATCGTCTATCGACATGTCATTGAATCCATAGACAAAGGTGAGATGGCGATTGGCCATATGAGAGGAGAGAACCATGAATAAACTGAGCAGAAACGGAGATAGTATGAAATGAAGTGGTATTTGAGTTCCATTTGATCCAAATTCTGCCCCCCGGACTGCTTTCAAAGTTATTTGAATTGCCTTCATTGTTGAACAAGGATAGTCTGTTTAAAGATTGGTTGTCCAAAAAGGTAGTGGATGATATCTTAGTTTCAAGGAGACAAAGGAGATCAAGTTGAGAATCCCTGATAATCCTTTTGCAATCATTTAGCCTCCCATCCAGGAGACCTCGACATTCCAACCGCCAATCGATATTGGTCATAATTTAATAAGGTAGGAGTATGGTGGGAAAGGGTTGGAGGGTGAATGGGTGGAAAGGTATATGTGGAGGTAATGGGGAGGGGTTATTTACCCCCTTTTTTCTTTGAATGGGTCTTAAAGCCTCCATTTTGGTTATTAGGGGGCTTGGATCCTTCTGCAGTTGAGGGAGTTTTATTAGGAATTTTGGCTATCAGATCAGGTTCTCTATGAAAGTTGGCTCGAGAAGGGGAAGCTGCAGCCGAACGAGTGAGAACTCCCTGAGAGTAGGAGCAAGATGGCTCAGAGTGTGATGTGATTGATCTCAGATTTGTTATCGATTTTCCTCCAATGTTTGTGAGGAAGTGAGTTAAGGTCATTAAGAGAGAGGTTCAGGCCCTGAGGATGTTGTTCGAAGGTTGCATTTGGAACCAAATTTATGTGGTTGTTCAAGGCTCGTGGTTAGCAATGAGGGCTTGGTTGATAGGGGAAGTTTAGTAGTCACGGGAGGGCTACTTCATGGAGGCTTTCTATTTGGGTTATTTGGGCATGTGTTATCTTCATGAGAGAAGGACTTACAATTTGAGCAAGCATTGGGTTTCCAACATAGATAACTTCTGCTGAAATTTTCTCATTGAGGTTTAGCAAGATCAGGCAAAGGAGAGGAAGGGGTTATTTGGACACAAATCCTTGCAAAGGTGACACGAGATTTGGAGGCGGTTAAGTTATCGACAGCTAGAGGTATTCCCACCATACTAACCTGAAGCTGACTGCTCCAACAACAAAGTGGAAGATTTGGCGCTTTAATCCAAAGTGGGATTTCGATATATACTTAAAAATCCCACACCATTTTGAAAAATGAAGGGTCTACCGCTTAAGAAACAAGCTCCTTGATTCCACACCAAATCATAATCTTCTTGGCATATGAATTTAAATAAGAAAAAATCACCTTCCATGGTAAGTAGTTCTACCTCTCCCTTAAACTTCCATTTCTTATGAACTGCAGCTAGAAGGGTGCCATAAAAAGGTCTTTTGCCAATAGCATGGCCAATCAAAGAGAGGCTCCTTCTGCCCTCGATAAGTTCGGATTAGAAAGAGAGACTTCTGAGTAGGGGAACAAAAGAGAGGGAGATGATTGACTCTTTTCATTTTGAGAGCCAAGTAAATCTTTCCACATCTGGGAGTAAATCGAGAGGGAGGTTGTCGAGAAGGAGGAACTTCCACAGAAGGATTGGAAGGGGAAGAAAGTGGAGGGAAGTGGATATTGGGTGGTCGGACGCCATAGCGTGCGAAGAAAGAGACCTCCAAAAAGCCGAGGCGCAGGGGAGAAGAGAAGAAGAAGGTTACCTCAAACCGGAAAGGAGATTACCGGAGCCGTCGAAAGGAAGAATAGCCGTCGCCCGTCCCCACTTCTCGAGCCCTAGCTTCCGCATACGCTTTTCCCCGTTCAGTGGCTATTTTATTATTCGCTTGTCTTATAACTTTTACTATGAATATAATTGTTTGAAAGTACTATGTTTCATCCGCGTCATATTGGTAGCTTAATGTTTCCAATAATGTTGTCAAAGCCCATGTGCAACTTCTTTTTATAATTACATATTGATTAGACAAAATTGAAACACGTGTGCATACTAGCAAATCTTAATTTTCTCTCTCTTACCCTTTTTGAGCAGCTTATTCTATCTTACTAACAGACAAGTTCCGTGATATTGCTGACCTGTAGAATTTATCATGTCTCATATCATGAATGTTTTCTTTTTTATGTAAATTAAAATATTTAAAATAATGTTATATAATATTTAAAATAATTTTCATACGTAATAAATCTAGAATTAAATCAAGCAAATTGAAAAGTAGGCAAATTGAATTTCCAAAATTATAATTTGAAATTTGAAACATATTGGAATATATCTAAAGAAATTTTATTTTGAATCCATAATCCTTGAATATTTTTTAGTAATGCAAACTCAATAAAAATACATTAAATTCTAAATAGATTCAAATAATAAGCTACATACATTTTGAAACTCTCGATTCTTCAATTGAATATTCATTTGATGAATGCATTTCGTTAAATAACACACACAGACGCACATCAGAAATTAATTTTAATAATAATATTATCATAATATCATGATATAAATTTTATTGGAATGTATTTAAAAGCTATTAAATTTATTTTAAAATTAATGTAATATAAATTATTCACATGCATATTAAATTTGAAATAAATCTAATAATTTAAAGTCTATCTGAATATAGATTACATCTAACATAAATTTTATTTCTCTAACTGTTTTCCACAAAATAGACAATTATTTAATTACATTCGTACACTCATTCTGCAGCTATTTTTTATTGACCTGAAGATGAAGTTTCCCCTTTTCACATCATCGGTGACACGATTCCAGCGCCATTACCACGAAATGTCTTGCATGTGCTCCATGTAGATCACGTGCAAATGCATTCTTTACACACCTTCCTTAAGGCTATAGTAAATATAATTACTATTTTGCCCCTACAAACACATATCTAGATTTTTTTTAATATATATATTAATTTCTAAAAAAATAGGGAGAAAAGACTTAATAATTTAATATACATTTCGTTGAAGGGAGGATATAATCAGGGAGAGAAGAGGGGGCACGTATATTTTTTTAATTTATTAATATGTCAATACTAGCTATTATTTTTAATATTAAATATTTAATTTAAGATCAATCAAATATTAAAATTAATTACATACCTTCATGAAAGATTATTAAATCAATAAATTTTCTTTTTAAATAATGAATTAAATAATAAATATTAAACAACAACAAAAAATGATTCTCTTTTTTTAAGACATTTAGTTAATTTAATGATGAGCTCATACATACAATACATATATAAATTTTAAATTTTATAGTTCTTAATTGAAAGTAAAACTTTTAATCACTAGTTTTTCTTATCTTAATCTGTTGATTATGATACTACTTCATTCTCAAATGTCCGAGTAATATATATATATATATATATGATAAAATAGTGTAATATTATTAGAATATGATTATAGAGACATATTTAGATATAATGAGTAATAATTTCTCTTGAGTTTATCAAGAAAATATATTAAATGTTAAAAAAAAAAAAACTCTCACCCGCTATATACCCGCTACACGGAACCACATACCCGGCCGTCCAATGAGAAGCATGTTTTCCTATACGACACGGCACCACTACCAGCTTTCTTTCTGAAATTCTCCGTCCATTAAAGCCGCCCCCCGCATGCGCCTTCTATTCTTTCCTCCTCTTCTCCAACTCTCTGCGTCTCTTAAACCCCATCTGTTCTGAAAGTATTATTGCTCTCGATGGACTTACCTGCAATCAGCGAGGAATTGGGCCGATTGGAAAACCCAAGCCTAGTCGACGACCTCCTTTACTCCGCTGCTCCGGAATCCTTCTGGAACTGGGGCGTCGTCGTCCTCACAGCTGTCGCTACTGCACTCGCAGCCGCTGCCGTCGGACTCGTGTTATCCAAGCTCCAGCTTTCAGGATTCCCTAGGAGGAAAACTCTGATTCAAATCCCGTCCTTCTATTCGTCCTGCAGCGACGATGACGATGCCTCCATATCATCCTCCGACAGCGAAGAGGACGACGATGGGGAAATGGATGATGTAGAGGAAAGGGAAGAGGAGGAAGAAGAATCTGAATATTTTAGGAGAGCTAAGGTGAACGAGATGGGAAATTTCTCCTTCTCCTTGGCGGATCTCGTCGGGGGAATGGGCGTCGTGAAGGCTTGGGATGGGATTGGGCTTGGGTTCGATCGGAACGGAGGGGATGTCTCGTTCTTTGATATGAGCCGCGGCGAGATCCTCAGATCTTTTAATGGCGGCGCTACTGACACTGCAGTAGTTCATCTTGCCTCGCCAACGGAGATTGTGTCTGCGGCGGATGAGGCGGGAGGTGCGGTGGTGAGGGTGTGGGACGCCAGAGCAGGGGATGATGCTCCGGCGGCTTCTGCGAGGCCACTTCTTAAGCGGAGGGTTGCCGGAGTAATGGCGCGGCAGGGGAAGGTGTTTGTCGGCGACGAGGCCGGGCAGGTGGCGGCTCTAGATTTAAGAAACCTCGTCCAGGTGGAAAGCGGCGAGTGTTTCGGGTCCTGGTGGCGAAGCGCAGCGAGGTGCTTGACGCTGTTGTCTCCTCGCCTGGAAAACGCGTGACTTCCACTTCCACGGCCGGAGGCCGGGAGTGAATCGCCGTACTCCGAATAACTCTTCCGGCTTTCTCTTTATTTTTTTTTTCTTTTACATTTTAACGTTTTTTTTTTAATTTACATCTTCATATGTTTCTCTTGCTGGGAAATTGTAAATTTATAATAATTTAATGGGGGATTTACATATATATCAAATAATTCTGATATATTTACATATTTAACACTTAAATTTGAATATTTATTTATTTAACATTTTTCTATCCTTAAAAGTATATTTCACTTCTAAAAAATGAATAAAGTGATATTTTTAATGTGATATTAAAGATTAGAATGTTTTATATATATATATATATATATATATATATAAATATTAAAATTTAGATATTATATATGTAAATACATAAAAATTATGTGATATATATATAAATCTTTTTAATTTAATATAATAAAATTGTAATGATAGTTATGTAGCATATGGCTCTAAAGCGTCGCTATTAATTCGGTTAGTTGCAATCATTCGACTATAAAGCTTAAGTTATGCTGAAATAATTTACACGCAGTCACTCGAAAACCTTCAAATTTTATATACACTAAATCGGGGATTTAGGTCATAAATACAACAACTGTTTTCTTATTAATGCTTCCTTCAAACCACTAAGTTTTGGGTTAATTTTTAAAAAGTACTTTAATTAATTACGTTGATTAGAAAAATATTTAAAATAAATTTGTCACCATTGGCCGACAAGCGACGCAAGAATCAGGGCTGACGCAACACTGGCCATTGTTTTTTTTAAAAAAATTGTTTAAGTTGTATTCATTTTATGCACGCAAGACGGATTGGAAGAGGTATCGGAAGATAATAAAAATAGATTATTTTAAAATAGACAGATTAACTTTAAAAATTTATTGCATCAAAAAATTTTATTTACGGTAGTCGTCAAACGGAATGGCCGACGTTCAGCCAACCAGTCGTCCGTGACGGACGACCGGTCACCTTTTTTTTTTTTTTTTTTTTGCTTTGTAACGGCGGTGAGAGAGAGAGAGAAACGGCGGGGTGGAGAGAGAGAGAGAGAAACGGCGTGAGAGAGAGAGAGAGAGACAGAGAGAGAGAGAAAGAGACAGAGAGATAGGAGATTTTTTTAATTTTTTAAATAATATAATTATTTAAAGTATATAATTTAAAAATATTTTTTATAAAATATTTAATAACTAAATATTTATATATTTAATTATTAATTTATTTATTTATATATATAATTAAATATATAATTTAAAAATATTTTTAATTATATATATAAATTTATAAATTTATTTAATATTTTATTAATTAATATAATTATGTATAATATATATTTTTATTAATTTTTGTTAATATATAATAAAAAATTTTAAAATATATAAAAATAAATAAAAAAAAAAAAGAATAAATTTTATAAATATTTTATAAACTATATAAATAAAGTAATTATATATATATATATATATATATATATATTTATAAATTTATTTAGTTATTTATATGTTTAAATTATATAAATATTTATTATAAATAATTTAAAAATAATTTTTATAGAATATTTTTAATTTTATATATATATATATATATATATATATATATATATATATATATATATATATATATATATATATATATATATATACATATATATATATATATTAATATAAGTCTTTAATAATAATAATAACAAAAAAATATAAAAAAAATAAAAAATATAAAAATAAATAAATAAATAATTTTAATAAATAAATAAAGAAATGAATAAATATATAATAAATAAATATATATATATATATATATATATAAATAAATAACTAAATATTTTATAAATATTTAAATAACTAAATATTTATATAATTTACAATTATTTATTTATTTATTTAACTAATTATATAAATATTTAGTTATTTAAAAATTGTATATATATTTATTATTATATAAAAAAAAATTATTTATTATATAAATATTTAGTTATATTTAAAAAAATTATTTATTTATTTTTATATTTATATTTATATAATTTAAACATATAAATAACTAAATAAATTTATAAATATATATATATATATATATATATATATATATATATATATATATATATATATATAATTACTTTATTTATATAGTTTATAAAATATTTATAAAGTTTATTCTTTTATTTATTTATTTATTTATATATTTTAAAAAAATTTATATTATATATTAACAAAAAATTAATAAAAATATATATTATACATAATTATATTAATTAATAAAAATATTAAATAAATTTATAAATTTATATATATAATTAAAAATATTTTTAAATTATATATTTAATTATATATATAAATAAATAAATTAATAATTAAATATATAAATATTTAGTTATTAAATATTTTATAAAAAATATTTTTAAATTATATACTTTAAATAATTATATTATTTAAAAAAATAAAAAAAATCTCCCTATCTCTTCTCTCTCTCTCTGTCTCTCTCTCTCTCTCTCCCGCCGTTTCTCTCTCTCTCCCGTTTCTCTCTCTCCCGCCGTTTCTCTCTCTCCACCCCGCCGTTAAAAAAAAAAAAAAAAAAAAAAAGAAAGGTGACCAGTCGTCCGTTTGACGGACGACTAGGCCTATTTTCATAAATAAAATTTTTTGATGCCTAAATAGTTAATACTATGCTTATTTTAAAATAATCTCATAAATTTACATTTATTTATTTAGCAGAATGTTATAATCAATTGTTTGATTTGAAAGTGAATTTTGATTATCTTTTCTCAGATTGATGTTGAAATATTCAAATATATACTGAATAATAAAAAGAGAATAGGAGATCGAATAAAATAAAAGTACAACCCTCCATGTGGAAGAAGATAGGATGAACATCATCGCGACGCCACGACTCACGAACATTACATGATGATTCCACCACGCGCATTATCGCCAAGATAGTAGGTTTCTACGTTATTTTATATTTCTCGATCCATTCTATTCCTTTTATCAGTATTCCAATCAGATTATATTATTCAATATTTTGACCAAATCAAGCAAGAAGATAATCGCAAAAAGATTCAAACTCATATCTAAGTTTTGTAACAATTCAATGATTAAACATCGATGTCAGGACGATTCAAAAGTAACATAAAAGTTGGGATTTTTATTATCTTTCCAACCATACCACAATAGACTGAAATGCGACCATAAAATGTATACATCCAACTTAATTTTTTTAAAAATTATTATTAAATCCCGATCCCGACTGTTGGGCCAGATCCAAGGATCGGCCAACTAGGCCTATTTTTTAAATTTTTTTTTTTCGTCTAATGTAATTAACATTTTAAAATTTTTAGTTTAAAAATTAACCCTAAGTTTTTATATAATATTTAAATTAAATTTATAATCATAAAATAATTTATCTTTGACAAATTTATAATTGAAGTAAATATTTTGATTATATGAATTTATATTCACTTATAGCAAAAGTGTCTTGATTTGTGACTAATAATACTAAGTCAAGCATAAAAAATATTATTAAAAATTTTATGACACTATTTGAGAGATCAGATTATGTTCGAATATTATATTCTTTCAATTAAAATTACTATCTCCAAACTTAAGATCTCAACATGCCAAATTACTAAATCCCTATGTTATTAAAGTACGTGCATGCATGTCTTAAAAAAAACGTATATGATTAGGAAGAGTAACATGAGTCTTTTAATAAAGTTTGGAGATTTTGGCTAAAGTAATATAAACACCACATAAAAAATTTATAAAATGATTCTATTCTATGCATAAAATAGACTGAAGATGAAAGAGAACTTAGAGATTTGAAATTGTAGAACTTAGCTTGACGATTGATGATAATGATCACCACTATTACATATCATTATTCGATCATTGTCACCAATCTATTTTCTCCGGATGTTGAAGTTCTTGAACTTTGTCATCTCAACTATCATATCGCAAAAATGGTGTTTGTTTCTGTTAAACTATCAACTCCAAACTCTAATGCAAACAATACTGTCATCTGCCATTGCAAATAATTTCAACACTCATTATTAATAAGGTTGAGATATGCTATCAACTCTAACAATAATTTTTTTTTCCATCTCCATTAATATCAATACCCACAATCACTAATAAAAGTTGATGCATATTGTTAATACTAACGTCAATGCATGCCATCACCAATTATCCAATACACACATGCAACAACTATTATCATGCTTTTCATATTAATTAACATAAAATTTACTATCTTATATTGATCTCATTGAGCAATAGTGGGAGCTTATAAGTAACATCAATCTATTCAACATAATTGAAGTATGTGATCAAATATGAAGTTTCTAAGGAGTTGATGCTAGACTCTCTTGTAAAATTGATTGGAAGACTAAAATGCCACTGATCAAGGTGCATTTTTGCTTAATTTGGATCTCATCTTTTATCACAACATCAAATGATTTGTTATGATTATTATAATAAAAAAAATACTATCGATACTTAAAGAATATATCTTGAATACACTAGTCATATAAAGTACACACTTGCATATATAAGTTAGTCAACATTACTTATAGAAATCAAATACTTTGTTTTATATATACTAAGACTTTCTAGTCTACTACATTATGCATGTTATCTATTCTTAAGTGAAGACTTCTAATGCATGT
This sequence comes from Cymbidium sinense, assembly GCA_021442155.1. NCBI lineage: Eukaryota > Viridiplantae > Streptophyta > Magnoliopsida > Asparagales > Orchidaceae > Cymbidium > Cymbidium sinense. The sequence goes on along the minus strand of CM038221.1, from coordinate 163,529,138 downwards.
TTAACTTGTTTATGTTATGAACATGCACTAACATTTAAGGGTTTTAATCATTGATTAACTCTATCTTATACTTCAAACAAAGAAAAGGGCTATATTGCTATAAAATCATGCAATTTGAATTGATAAATGTTAATGGTGCCAACCATTGTCTTATAAACAAGATCTTAAAGGGCCTCAAGGGTGTGGGCTCCGAAAATTTGACACCGACCTCTTCGATGAAACGAGTGTTTAAAGGGTGTCAGTGTAATTTTTAGAAGGCACATGTAATAGTTGATAAGACACTACCCAGAGATTTCGTCCTCATTTGATGAGGACTTTAGATCTGGTTCTAGGTTTTCTATAAAGCATGCCCCTATAGTTAATTACCCCTCCCAATAAGTGAGAGAGAACTTTCGATTAAAATGTTAGATCGCTAAATGTGTAGCGATAAGAAGAAAGAGATGTAGAGTTTTAGAATTTAGATTATGAAATTCATCATTTTAAGTTAAACTGGATGGTTGGGAGAATGATGACGTGCCCGAACTAGATCCCATGGTTCTATCATCTCGGGCAATCGCGGTCCCTATTCTACTTAGAGGAGTACTCAACCCGACAAGGATCCTCATCGAATATATGCATGTCATCCAAGATTCTCAGAATTTAGGTGGTGTTTGTCAGGAGACATGCTTAAGTCTACCTGATGATGGGTTGTTTGCTAAGTATACCCTATGATTCATAACTCAAAGGGCAAACCATAAGATACATGCGCTAGATCATAATATAATGGAGGAGCCAAACCACCCGATCAAAGGACTGTAGTAATCGCTTCATCTGGAGCCTACTTTCCAAGCCATATAAGGACAGTGCCAGCCCCATCGCATGAGATTGATTGAGAAACATAGAAAATACTTGATTTGACATTGACTCCAGCGAGTTTTCTTAATTTGTCACCCCCGACAAATAGTTGCAGAAGGTGGATATATTGAGTTTAGCTTTAAGCTTTTAATGATATAATTTTATTTAGATGATTTTTAGATTGACACTCAATTTGAGTTAATTTGATTTAAAAAATTAATTAATTTGAATATATTTATGAGCTTTAGATCCTATCAACTCTTAGCTAATGAGATTCTTATCACCACGTAATCGCCGATATCTCTGATTTGAAACTTTTATTATAGGTTTTAGATTTTGTTAACTTAACCCAATAAGACTAAACCGGGTAGAACTCGATCCTATTAACAATTAAGCATTCAGATAGTGTTGTACATGCAGTGTATAGTGATTTTAGGTAATTGTTTGAATTAGAGATTGATTGATTTTCATTTTTTTATTCTAATTTATTTTTCTTAATATCAAAATTACACTTGAAATCTCTATGACATCGAAATTTATAACTTTAATTTCATCTAATTAATGAAATCATTGATTTTGAAAATCATAATTAAAATGAAATTCTTAATTTTGGATTGAAAGAAGCTCTATAATTTTGTAAAATTTGATTTAATATCGCTTTTATCTGCTTGCTTTAGGAGTGATCAAAGAAGACGTTTTGATTTAGATTTCAAAAGATAGTTTAATTTGTTGTTTTAAAAGAAGATTTATCTCTCAGAGTAGCTTTTTATTTTTTCCCTCTCTTTTTTGTTTTACTTTTGAGTTTATTGTATGTCATTTTCTCTCCCACTTTTTTCTAAGTCAAAGATTTGAATTTGGCAGCCTCGGCCATCCTGTAGGGGTTGCATTTTACCACCACATGACTGATACATTTGTGAAAGTTAACGACCTTCAATCACTCGTTACGCCCTGATGAGTATAACGAGGCGTTCAATTACTTGCATAAAATGAAATATATATATGCAAATAGTCCAAATTTCAAAGATTTCGATAGGGTTGTCACATCCGATGATTTTGCTTACTTGAGTCTAAGGAGCGAATAACTGTCTTGAGACATCACTGATTTCATCTCATGCTGATGAAGGCCTTCTAACCCAATAAGTTTGCAGTTGACCTTGATTGATTCCTTGGACATTGCTCAAACACCTAGAATTTTCCAAAATTGAAAATGGTGACCTCTTGAGAGTTCACAAGAGCAACCTGCCTTCACATAAGCAAATTCTATATTGATACAGTCATCTCAATGGATCCATGATGAAGACAACATCCTGCGCTTTGTGTGTAGGTATCACTCATTCACTAAGCACCATTCTCATGTTCTCCATCTTGAATCCCAATTCGATTTCTAAGTTACTTCCACTGCTTCCTGTATGCTGATGGGTGGGTAGAAGAATTAGAATGATCATTTGAGAACTCGTCTCCATCTATTTGTTGAGATCCCACAGAAGGAGACGTCAAACTTGCTTCATGAGTCACATTTAATGGCAGACGACAGATTGGGCATGTTGATTGTTTCCTAAGCATATTGAACACTGAGCATCTTCCTTGGAGTGTAAAGCCTCGCGATGGTACTTCATCATGGGAATTGCGGCAACTTCAACTGGCTCTATACCATGAAATGCATGTTCTGTCGGGCACAGATCAGAGTGAAGCTCATGCCCGAAGGCGGCGGGCTTGGTATCAGTCGGATGAAAGCAGGCGACGGGAACAGTAACCAGATGAGATTCCGATGGAGAGAATTCTTGGATTCAGTGTTGCTACAGTACCGTCTGGAGTGGGAGGAACAGCCGGTGGGTACTGTAGCGCAGAGACCAGCGGCTCGGTTTGGAGCAGTCGGCTTCAAGAGGAGCAGCGAGAAGGTTAAGACGGGAAGAGCAAGTAGGGATCCCACGTAGCTTGGAGGGATATCCGTCTTCTTCTTCCTGATGTAAAGAAGGAGATGGCAACGCCAAACGTCGGAGCGTCGCTGTATGCAGGAGACCTGAATAGAGAGAGAGAGAGAGAGAGAGAGGGTCTTGCCTCTTTCGATTTTTTGGATGAGGGAGAAAAGGCAGCCGTTTTATTTTTATCATTATTCTTTTTTTTTAACCGAGAGAGGGAGCAGTTATCGTTCTTCGGAGGGAACGGTTTGATCGTTTGAACGGAAGAGCGGGAGCGGTTGCATGCGAATCGTGCATGGAGGAGGAGCGAGGTCGAGTGGCTATACACTTTAGGATTAATAAGACTTTAGGATTAAGTTCGATTTGAGTTATCAGAATAAATAGAATTTTTTAATTAATTTTTCAGATATTAATCAATCTTAAAATAAATTTTACTCCATCATTATTATATGGTCAATATATATATTGATTCAAGGTTATTTTTGCTCAACGAACGACGTTGCTTTCGCGATATCATTTTGGTTTTAAGGCCAAATCAATCAATTTCAAACTCAAAATGCGTCGCCGCTTTCGATCACTCGATTTTATAAATTATCTCAATTGAGTAATCACTTGATAGATTTTATGTTTTAAGCCAATGTAATCAATTTCTTGAACGGAAGATCGTTTGACTCTCTTGACCTCGATATGTGCGTGCAATGACTCGATCACTTTGGTTGCTATCAAGTTATGCAATATTTATATCGACCAATTTCGGCGTTCGAACACGATGCACAAAGTCGCTCACGTCGGAGGTCATTTGAGTTAATTTTGGTGATGCCCAATGCGCTTTAGCCTCGATTTACGCACTATCACTTCAAATCGTTCGACATTTGCAGACTCATCTGAATTGAGCATGAAAAGTCTCATTTGATATCTTTCAATATTTTGAAGCTAACGGTGTGATCAATTTCATAAACCGAGGTCATTCGGACATCATCGACCGCTTATTATCGCATATTGTTAGCGCGAATGATTGATCGCGATTTTGTAATATATATATTCTAATCAATTTTGACGTTCTAAATGCGATGGTGAAATCTGTTCGTCGATCAGAGGTCATTTCAAATATTTTCGGTGACTTCCAGTGCATTTTGAATCCCGATTTCGACGTCGCTCAAGTCCATCAAATTTAACGTGGGCTTATTGATTTATGACACATATGTGAGGTCAACAAATGCCCCAATAAATGTGATTCACGCATGGAGCGAGTCACGCTTGTTGAAAACGTTGACCTTTTGGCATTGAACTTGGATCATTTTACCGACGCACAAATTTACAAAGCAATTATTAGTATGTTGCCTTATTCAGGACATGCTAAATGACGGGCTTGACCGATTTGTCAGAATCTACTTGTCGGATAGATAAGAGTTCTTACACCATATACTATCTGCTTCAATGGCTTTGTTGAAGACCTCTTTCTCTTATGTTCTTGTAGATTTGAGTCTCCTCCAACCCTAGCTTCATGCTTGGTTGAGTTTGATGGAGGAATTAGTCTACTTGTATTGATGAATTCCACTGTGGAATCGGTTTATCCCTGCTTGATCAGATTTAAAATTCCTTTTGTTCTAGCTATGAACTTGACGGAACTTGATGAAGGACTGACCTGGTTTGTCAACATTGACTTGTCAGGAAGTGTATGTATGCCATGAATTTTGTGCTTGTTGCTTTGATGGATTCGTTGGAGGATACAAACAAATGACCCAGCCTTCCGGCCTATATAGGGTCCATGTTGAGTTATTAGTCTAGCAATGTGTAGTTTAACTCACTAAATAACTACAAAATTCCTCTAGTTCGACCATTGACTTTGTATGAACTATGTAATTACTTCCTAGGTCCCGTGTTTTCTGCTTTGATGGACTTGATGAAGAGATAGGCTTTGATCTGTGCTTAGAGCTTGATCAGATCATTTGAGAATAGATTGAAATATTATATTGCAGGTAATATGAAGATTGATTCGAGACAGCCCTGAATTGAGAGTTTCCTTATATTGTCTTGATCTATCGATCAAGTAGAAAGATCTCTTGGATCCTGGTTGCTTGTAATCACTAAGCTGGATCTAGTTTGAGATTGAACAACTATCACCATTCTGTTGATGAGCCGGAGCTCTTTCAATGCGGCCTTTTCTTGCAGTTGAGGCTGAACTACCATATTTTGTTGAGTTCAACCTTTATAACCTACTTGAGTCTTTGAATTAAGCGTAGTGGGTTGGTTTTCCATCGACCGACAACGGGGCTCTTTCACTGCCTTTTCGGCTTGAGTGAGGAGAAGCGAACTCCATTTGTGGGCTTGTTGAGTCCGACCTTTAGAACCCATCCGTGTCCTAGACTTTAGGATATAGATGTTGATGTTTCTCCAACTTAACTGATTGAAGTTTCTGAAATCAGAAGTTCTTTTGACTTCATCTCCAGAATTTGGCAAATCTGAGAGATAGATTTCTTGACATTTAGGGTTGTCCTTTCCTGCATAGAAATATATTCTTTTTGTTCCTACAAGAACATGCAACTTAATAGTAACAATTACGGATATGTCCAGAAATTTTAGTGTAAAGATCGATGTCAACTTAAATAAGAATATATTTGAGGATCTCTTCTTTTGGCACGATGTCAACTCAAATAAATTTAATAAAATCTAAAAAATGCCCCGGTCTTGCACGGGGAATTCTAAAGTACATTTAGGAGAATCATAAAGATGAAAATATACAAATACATCCATATTTGAATAGATCGTTTAGATTGTAAAGATTGTAATATCATTCCAAGTAAAATTTTAAGTACCCAACATCGACTATTAGTTTTAGATTTTAAGATGAAAGGTTGTAAGAGAAAAAATAAACTTAATTATTATCCTAGGATAAGATGGGGACACTTAAAGAACACAAATAAAATATTTTAAGAGCAAGCTACAAGAAATTAGAATTTGGGATGTTCATAAGCTAACGTTATGTGGGAAAAAAATATCAAGTGAAATTAAGCAAGTTGCTAAAGATGTGCTTGGAGAATCAAAAGAAAAAGCTTCTTTTAATAAGAATAGATGTGGAGTCGAGTGCAAGAAAAGATAAGAAATAAGAAGCATATAAAACTTGGTTTAGATATAAAAATTCGGAGAATTGGGAAATATATAAAGTGGTCTGTAGAGATTCTAAGAAAGCAATATAAGATGCAAAAAATATAGCTTTTAGTGATTTATACAATAGATTAGATACCAAAGAAAGTGAAAGATGTATGTATAAGTTAGCCAACCAAAGAGATAGGAGAAGTAAAGACATAGTTCAAGTGAGGGTATTAAGGATGAAAATAATAAAGTATTTTTCTTAGAAAAAGATATTGAAAATAGATAGATGAGGTATTTGATAAACTTTTCAATGAAAGATCTGAAAGTACGATTGATTTTAGCAACCTTAATACCCTAAACAAAAAATAGAATTTCATTTTTTATCGTCAGATTAGTAACTGAAGTTAGAAGCTTTAAAGAAAATGAAATGTGGAAAAGCAAGAGGACCGGATAATATTCCAATAGATGTGTGGAAATGTTTAGGAGATCAAAGAATTTCTTTACAAATCTTTTAATGTTATTTTAAAACTAAAAGATGCCGAAGAGTGGAGAAAGAGTTTGTTGGTTCCTATATTTAAGAATAAAGGTGATGCACAAGAGTATACAAATTATAGAGGAATTAAGTTAATGTGCCACATTAAAATTATGGAAGAGAGTAATTGAGCATATGATAATAAGTTTCTCACAATCGTTTGGTTTCATGTGTAGATCTACTATGGATGCTATACATTTGTTAAGAGGTTTGATGGAGAAGCAAACAAAAGCAAAGAAGGATCTACATATGATATTTATTGATTTAGAGAAAGCTTATGATAAAGTCTCAAGAGATGTTCTTTGGAGAGTTCTAGAACAGAAAGGAGTTTATATTGGTTATATTCAAGTCATTAAGGATATGTATACTAGAGTCTGCACTTGTGTCCAAACACAAGGAGGATTGACAAAATATTTTCCTATTTCATTGGATTACATCAAGGATCAACATTAAGCCCTTATCTTTTACTTTAGTTATGGATGTTCTTACGAGGCATTTACAAGATGTACCTTGGTGTATGCTTTTTCGATGACATTCTTCTTATTGATAAGACTAGAGAGGGAGTCCAATAGAAACTTGAATTATGGAGGTCAACTGTAGAGTCTAAAGGTTTTCGTCTAAGTAGATATAAAATTGAATATATGGAGTGTAATTTTAGTTGTAGAAGTTTTAGTGAGAGTGTTGTGACTTTAGGTGATCAAGTCATTAATAAGAGTGAGCAAGATATTTAGGCTCTATTGTTCAAAATGATGGTGAAATAAATGGAGATGTTATTAGTAGAATTCAAGTTGGATAAGTGGAGGAATGCATTTGGCTTATTATGTGATAGAAAAGTTCCACTTAAACTTAGGAAAATTTTATAAGATGGTGTAAGATCCGCAATGACTTATAGTAATGTTGGCCAATAGAAGCATAAGACTAAAGTTCAGAGATGAGGATGAGGTGGATGAGTGGTTTTACTCTAGAGAAGAAAATGAGTATGTAAAAAAGCTTGGAGTAGCTCAGTGGTAGATAAGATTTGAGAGAGTCGCCAGATGGTTTTGCCACATAAAGCGTTCCTGATGACCATTAGGAGAGATGCATTAGATTTGCTTATGTTAAGAAAAGGTAGGGTAACTAAGACTTGGTTAAGATGTATAAAAAATGATCTATACTTGAATTAAAATGAGAATTTGACACATAATAGGACACAATGGAGATGAAGGATTCATGTAGCTGACCCCACCTAGTGGGATTAAGGCTTGTTGTTGTTGTTGTATAGAATATCTAAAATGCCCCCTGTGTAATAGGAGAATTTTCATGAAATTTTTTTTCCATCTAGAGTAGGTTTATTTAGGGATCTCTACATGAAGCACGATGTCAACCTAAATTGATATACTAAAAAAATACCCCCTATCTTGCAGGGGAATTTCTATTAAACCTTGAGAATGTATTTGTCATGTATAATACTTTTTCAAGTAATGACTGTTGATTGGCGGCATTGGTCTTTCACCCTTTAGGTTGATGAGTTGGTATGCCCATCCTTGATACACTTTTTCAATGACAAAAGGGCCTTCCCAGTTAGGCTCAAATTTGCCACCAAACTTTGATTATGAATAATTGATCTTCTCACCATCAGGACCAATTCTTTTCTGGAATGTTCGAGACGGCATTGTATGCTCAAAAGCCCTAGACATCTTTACTTGATAGACTTCCAGATTTTGATGAGCTTGCAGTCTAACTTCATCAAGCGCGTCGAGTTCTTCCATTCTCAGATGGGCATTTTGATCTTCCATTAGACTACATTGGATGGCTACTCGAAGTGAAGGAAATTTAACTTCAAACAAGAATGGCGCCCAAATACCAATGAATAGAGGCTTTTGGCTGTCTTGTAGGTGGTCTGATATGCCCATAGAGCCACTACTAGTTTGGTATGTCATTCTCTTTTATTTTTAGTGAGAATCTTCTTGAGCAGTTTGACCAATGTCTTGTTGAAGGCCTCCGCCAAATCATTTGCTCTTGGATTATATATTGAAGAGTATCACAATCAATTTTGTGTCGATCGGTGAATCTATAAATCTTTGCACTTTTGAAGGTTGTGCCATTATCAAAAATTATTTGGCGTGGCACTCCAAATCTATAAACCACATTATGTGTAAAGAAGTTGATTTCTTGATCAGCAGAAACTTCATTAAATGGGGTAGCCTCAGCCCACTTAGAAAAATAGTCAGTCGCTGCTAGGATGAAGCGATGTCCAGCCGATGATGGTGGATCAATTGGTCCAATTACATCTGTGCCCCAACATTCGAATGACCAGAATGCTATTATTGGGTGTATTGGATTTGGATGTTGATGGATAAGATTCCCATGTACTTGACACTCATGACATAATAACCCATCTTTTTACTCTTTACTGCCATCTTGGGACCTAACTGATGTCCACCATAAAGTCCTTCATGAACTTCAACCATCACTTTGCTAGCTTCATCTACATTTAAGCATTGTAGCCACATTTGTTCAAAGGATCTGCGATATAAAGTGTTGTTGATGAAAGCATAGCAGAAGCATTATTTTCTCGATTTGAGTTGCTAGTGATTTATCATTTGGTAATTTACCTTCTTTAAAGTAGTCGATGAAGGGTTGCGTCTAATCACATGACTCTTCTACAATAAAGGCTTCACGCTATTTTTCTAAGATAATGTCATTCTTAGCTCTTCTTGGTATAACTTCTTGTTGATTTTGGGGAGTATGAGGAACAACATGAGTCGCATCCTGCTATGTCAGATTTGGTAACCCCTCCACCTACGGGGAATGATACTTTATCGACTTTAGAACTCATCGAGTAAATATGTTGATCATGACATAATCACCATTCATACTTGTCATTCCTTAGCTAATTTTGCCAAGCAATCGACTTTACTGTTCTCGGATCGGGAGACTCGAGTTAGTGTGATATTTGGTATCTATTTCATTAGCTCAAAAACTCGCTTGTGATAAAAAGCTAACTCAAGCTTGTTGATTCTATAGATGTCAAGTACTTGATTTATGATAAGTTGAGAATCGTCAAAAATATGCAAGTTTTGAATTCCTATGAAAATAGCTTCTTCCAGACCCCACTAATGCTTCATATTCAGCTTCATTATTAGTTCTTGGCTGGTTAATCCATATGATCGCCTCATTATCCCTCCTTCCGGTGTTATGAAGATGATCTCGATTCCGCTCTTGCTCTTGAAAAATTTAGAGACTTGTTTTGATGGAGGCTCATCGAAGTACATTTTTCAAATTTGTGATTTTTATCTTTCATGAATGAGCATAATTTTCTCATTAGATAAATTATCTTTAAGAGAAGAGTCTGCAGGAATATGATGTACAACCAGAAAATCTGCTAAGACTTGTCCCTTCACTGCTTTCTGCGAAATGTATATGATATAAAATTGTAAAAGCAATACTGCCCATCTTGCCAAGTGACCTGTCAACACTAGTCTTGTCATCAAGTACTTCAGCAGATCGATCCTTGAGATGAGTGTAATCTTGTGAGATAACATATAATGATGAAGCTTTTGGACATCTTTGCTCGGTAGACTTCTAGATTTTGTTGAGCTTGGTGCCTGACCTCATCAAGTCCATCAAATTCTCACATCCTTAGACAGATCTTGAGTGAGATTGTATTGAATGACTACTCAGAGTGAAGATAGTTCAACTTCAAGTGGCAAGACTATTTCAACTCCAAATACTTTAGCATGAGGAGTGGATTTTGTGGGAGTACAGTCTAGATGTCACGCTGTTGTCTATTTGTAAGAGAATTTCACTTCGAGATTTTGGCCTCCAAATTTGCTCACCTATTTATCGGGACTTTCGATGACGGATTCTTGAACATGTGGTCCAAGTGTCACGCATCGATGCTCACCGTGTGAGACTTGAATTAGTAGACATTTTGCCAGGGCTTTAAGAAGAGGTCTCTTTGGAGGAGCAACTCTAGTCTCCTTACAGATAGGACCTTCATATTTTATTTTTATCCATCATTTCTTTTGAGCAACTTTGAGGACTCGATACTCTCTTGCATATACAGTTTTGAGTTTCCTCACTAGAGAAGTTGGAACCTAACATTGTCGGGTCTAGAAGGACTACTTGATTTGACCAGTAGAGCTGTTCCACTTTACCCATCTTAGATCATCAAACTTGTTATGTGTTGGAACACTCACTTCTAATTCCACAACAGGTTGTATAATTTTTACTAGAACAATAGCTGTTGAGCACACAGTTCAGCATTTCTCTTTCTCCGCTGTCTTTGGGTTAGCTTTCTTCCATATAAAGAAGCTTTTGTACTGTTACTTCTTCTCGAGGCATTGGCCTCCAAATTTATTTTACTTTCTATCGGGACCTTTTGGTAACAGATTCCCGAACACGTGATTCAGGTGTCATGCTGTGATGCTCATCGCGTAGGAATTGCTTAGAATAGTCTTGAGTGCTTACTACCATTGATTGTAGTTTTTATAGTAGAGCATTTTTGGCTTCTTTGATAATTGACATTTGATACCTGTTCGTCATAAGATATTTTTCCTTAACAACCTTTAGAACTCTATGTCCTTGAGTAGATAGAGCTTCATATTATTTCTTTAAAAGTTTAAATTCTTTTTAAAACACCACTTAACATCACGAGAGCTATTCTTTTCACCCATCTCAAAATTTTCAAATTTATTGTGGGATAGACTGCTTAGTTGTAAGGTTGTATCTTATTTATGATTGATAATAACTATTGAGCAGCTTTAGTGTTTCTTTTCCTTTGCCTTCTACTCATTTTTTTTCTCTAGAAGAGGAGGCTTCAGTATCATACCTACCTAGTATGAAATGTTCAACTAACAGGGTTGAAACATTCACAAGTATGACTGAAACTTTCTACCCAGTGAAGGTTCTCTTCATGACTGGCGCCTCAAAATGAATCAATCTTTTAAGTACAAAGACTCTCTTTTGAGGAACCTGTATAGATGAGTGGTCATTCAATTGTCCTCTTTTGTTTAGGTTGTGTGTGTATATCAAACAGTAGAGGGATTATTTGATGGTAGGGAAGTCTATACTATCAAATTAAATAGTAGCATCAACATCCCCAGTATTGATTATAGCGTTAGTTAGATGGATATTGGCTCTGCGACCTAGCTGCATGATAAATGGTGTTATGAAGATCCATTAATATATAGAATAAACAGATTAATCATAAGAATATGATATGATTGATTTAAATTTAATTTCATTGATGATTGATTTTAAATATCAATTTTATCATGCTCTACTGCTACTATAGGTAAAATTCAACTAGTCAAAGATGGAAAGAGAATCCTGTCCCCAACGGAGTTGCCAGAAATCTATGGGCTCCAAAAATTCAACACTGACCTCTTCGATGAAAAGAGTGTTTAAATGGTGTCAGTGTAATTTTCAGAAGGCAGATGGAATAATATATAAGACACTACCCAGAGATTTCATCCTCATTTGGTGAGGACTTTAGATCTGGTTCCAAGTTTCCTATAAGCGCAAGTCCCTGTAGTTAATTACCCCTCCCAATAAGTGAGAGAGAACTTTCATTTAAGGTTGTTAGATCGCTAAATGTGCAACGTATAGTAGTAACATGTAGAGTTTTAAAATTTAGATTATGAAATTCATCATTTTAACTTAAACTGGATGGTCAGGGGAATGATGACTTGCCCGATCTAGATCCCATGGTTATCACATCAGTCCAGTCTACTTAGTCGGAGGTGTCGATGACGAAGGATCCTCATCAGCAACACATAGGTTACATCGTCCAAGAAATTCTTATTGACCTAGGGTGGTGTTTGTCTGGAGACAGCTTAAGTCGAGGGCTATTTTCTTATCAAATATACCCTATGATTCACAACTCAAAGGGTGAGCCATTAAGCATACGGCTATGGTGCATTGATAATATAATGGAGCGGTGACAAATCCGTCGAGGACTTTGGTCATAGCTTCTCGTGGAGCCAATGAGCCAGTGAGGACACGACTTACTAGCATGAGTTTTATTGAGAGTGAACATAGTAGAACACTTGATTTGACATTGGCTCTTTTGTGGGCAAGAATTTTCTTAATTTGTTACCCCCGATAAATAATTGTGAAAGGTGGATAAATTGAGTTTAGCTTTAAGCTTTTAATGATATACTTTCATTTAGATGATTTTTAGATTGACACTCAATTTGAGTTAATTTGATTTGAAAAATTGATTAATTTGAATATATTTATGAGCTTTAGATCCAATCAACTCTGTTTAGCTGCTAATAGAGGATTAGATCTTCTATCACTTAACATAATCAATTTCTCAGATATCTCACTGATTTGAAACTTTCATTATAGGTTTTTAGGTTTTGTTAACCCGAGCCCAGTCCTAAGACTAAACCGGGTAACAACCCGTGCAACATCCTCTAACACTTGAATTTAAGCATTCAGCATAGTGTCGGGGCACATGCAGGTGTATAGTGATTTTAAGTAATTTTGTATTTGAATTATGAGATTGATTTTAGATTTTCATTTTTTATTCCAATTTATCCTGCGTAGCCTTTTCAGACTTCAAAATTCGCACTTGAAATCTCTGTGTCCGAGCATATGCAAGAATTTATAGCTTAGCTAATTTCATCTAATTAATGAAATCATTGATTTTGAAAATCATAATTAGAATGAAATTCCTTAATTTTTGGATTGAAAGAACTTCTATAATTTTTGTAAAATTTGATTTAGTATCGCCTTCTATCTGCTTGTACGAGGAGTTGTAGATTCGGTGGCGAAGAAGACGTTTTGATTTAGATTCCAAAAGACTGTTTAATTTATAATTTTAAAAGAATATTTATCCCTTAGAGTAGCTTTTCATTTTCCCCTCTTTTTTGTTTTCTTTTGAGTTTGTTGTATATCATTTTCTCTCCCCCTTTTTCTAAGTCAAAAGATTTGACATAATTTTGGTAGCCTCCCAGCATCATGTGACAGGTATTTTGGCCTACCCGTTATACCCTGATGAGCATGACGGTTGATATTTTGAAGCACCTTGGCAGACCTTCAATCACTCGTTATGCCCTGATGAGCATAACGAGACCTTCAATCACCTATATAAAATCAAATATATATATATGCAAATAGTCCAAATTTTAGCAGTATTTTGGCATAAGAGTTGTCACATCTGATGGTTTTGGCTTACTGGGTATGCCCTAATAAGCGTAGCGAATGGTGTCTTGTGACACCACAGACGGATTTCATCTCGTCACACCCTAATGAGTATGATGATGCCTTCAAACCCAATAAGTTTGCAGTTAACCTTGATTGATTCCTTGGACATTGCTCAAACACTTAGAATTTCCCAAAATTGAAAATGGTGTCCTCTTGAGAGTTCAAAAGAGCAAGCTGCCTTCACATAAGCAAATTTTATATTGATACAGTCATCTCAATGGATCCATGATGAAGACAACTTCCTGCGCTTTATGTGTGAAGATATCACTCATTCACTAAGCACCATTCTCATGTTCTCCATCTTGAATCCCAATCACTAAAATAGTTTCATCGATTTCTAAGTTACTTTCACCCATTCCTATATGATGGGTGGGTAGAAAGAATTAGAATGATCATTTGAGAACTCATCTCTATCTATTTGTTGAGATCCCACAAAAAGGAGACGCCAAACTTGCTTCATGAGTCACATTTAATGGCAGACGACAGATTGGGCATGTTGATTGTTTCTAAGCATATTGAACACTGAGTGATATGAGCCGGTTTGGTACCTGTGAACCAGATCTGGTTTGTTGAGAGTGAGCGGTTCAGCGGCTACTTCCTTAGCCGTTGGATTGTGCAATTGGACTATTATCGTTGGATCAAACCTTTGGGTATCCCTGGTTTACTTTCCACCGTCGGATCTATGTCTCGAGTGGATTACATGCCGCATTTATCGAGCATCGCTGCATTAGAATTTGATTTTCGGGAATGAATCTAGGTCGTTGATTCGATATGACGCGGCTGTTTCTTGGCCGTGAGATCAGGCTTCTCGGAGAAGCTAAAGCTTTTAACCCTTATCTTTTGTTTCTCTCAGCCTGAGCCGTGACGCCCGAGAAAAAGAGAGAGGTCGAGGAGAAGAGAGGGAAGCTAGGGTTTCTGAGCTACGGTGGGTTCGAGAAACTTAGGGAAGATGAAGGAAGAAGGAGAAGAAGAACTGAAGGAAGAGATTCTTTCTAAATATTGATTACATTTGTTTGTATCTCTTTCACTCTATTTATACTTTTTCTTCTACTATCCTACTACTACTACTTCTTTATAGTTTTCAAGAAGTTCTTTATTTTTTACTTACTTTTATTACAAGAATCAAATCTCTTCTTAGACTAGAGGTGGAGTACTTTATTTTTCGCTTAGTTTGTTCTTTATAGTTGTCAAGATCCTTTCTTGCTTGTTTTCAGTTATCTTGTTTGTAGTCCTGCCTGTCAGAGTTATTGCTATGCATCAATGGCTTCGTCGGATATTATTGATTTACCGGAAATGCCATTACTTTTGTTATTCTAGCAAATAATGTTGTTGTTAACTTTGTTGAAAGTTGTAATATTTTACTAGTCTTGTATCTGTAATTCTCGGATTATGTTGACTGAACCGCCTTTATAGCCTTGTATCTTTTTCTTTCTTTAATTTTCTTATAGTGACTTGCCTTTGTAATTTCTTATTTCTTGAATAAAATCCTTCAAATTTTTTTTCGTGCTTGTTTCTAATGTTATTCTGTGTATTTGAGATCACATCACTAAGCATCTCCCTTGGAGTGGAAAGCCTCATGATGGTACTTTATCATGGGAATTGCAGCAACTTCAATTGGCTCTATACCATGAAATGCATGTTCTGGCACGATCGAAAGCTCATGCCCGGAAGGCGGGCTTGCATCGACGGATGAAAGCAAGCGGGGAACAGAACCGAGATTCGATGGAGAAATTCTCGATTCAATGGTGCTACGACTCATGGAGTGGGAGGAACATCCGGCACTAGGTGAGACCAGCTTGGGAGTCGGCTTCAAGAGGAGCAAGAGAAGGTTAAGACGGAAGAGCTAGGGATCCCACGTAGCTTGGAGGGATATCTATTCCATGAAGTTGTTCAGACTCGCTTTTTGGAGGGAAGCGTTATGGAGGATCCATTCACACAAGCGCCTTCCAATCCATATCCATGGAGAAAGACACTTGGTCGCCTTGCTTATGCTGCCTTCTTCTTCCGATGTGAAGGTGGAGATGGCAATGCTAAACGCCTGAGCTGCATGCAGAGACCCAAGAGAGAGAGAGAGAGAGAGAGAGAGAGAGAGAGTCTTACCTCTTTCGATTTTTTGGATGAGGGAGAAAAGGTAGCCATTTTATTTTTATCATTATTATTATTTTTTTAATTGAGAGAGGGAGTAGTTATCATTCTTCAGAGAGAACAGTTTGACCATTTGAATGGAAGAGCATGAGCGGTTGCATGCAAACCGTGCATGGAGGGAGAAAATATTACATCCGAAGTCCGCACGTAGCTTTACGTTCGGACTCCAATCCTAGCCCGACGTGTGTCTAGTGATTTTTTCCCCATTTTAGCGCTTAACGGTGTCAGAATCTGGAAAGGCATCCACGTGCTTATCCTGGCGACAGCCGCCGCCTCGTTCAAACATCGAGAGAAGAAGCATCATTGGAATGAGTGGGAGGAATTTAAAAAAAAATATATATCTAGATTTAGGGTTTAGGGGTGTATTTTTTTCTTGCAAACCGAGCTCAAAGAGAGAAAGAGATTTTCTCATTTCCTTTTTACGAAAGAACCATGAAGATGGAGAACAAGGGAGGAAATAGTGAGATGTATTAAATAAAAATTCATCGATAATTTTTCTAAAACCATAATATAATTTTTTTACGATTTGTTAGTGCTATTCCTTGAAATTCTTTTATTTAGTGTATATTTTCTACACTATTTGGAGTTCTTTGCAAGATGACTTTGCTTATTTTAAAAGTTTTTTTGATCTCTTCTCATGAGAGTAATGATAATTTCTCAATATTTTTTTTATTTTCCTGATGGAGAGAATATGGTCATTACATTCCATTAGAAGAAATTTTGTGGTTGTTTGGTTAATCTTTATGGGAAATTTTCATCTATACTCTCTATACTCTCTGTACTCTCTTGAGAGTACAGAGCATTTTGGACATTTTTTTCCTATTTCTTTGGTCTGTTTGGAGAAAATTTATTCATTGCAATCCACCAGGAATAATTTGGAGACTGTTTGGTTATTTTTTAGTTATTTTACATTCAGATTCTGTACTCTCTTGAGAGTACATATGATTTTTTGGACATTTTTTCCAGTTTTTTGGTTGTTCAGATTATGTTCATTACATTACATTGGAAGCAATTTGGTGGGATGTTTGGATGATTTTGAGATTTTCAGATCAGACTGTTTTCTTTCTGAGAGTACAGATCATTTTGGGTTGTTTTTTCACTTTTTGTGGCCTGTTTGGTAGGAATATGTTCATTACAATCTATGAGGATAATTTGGAGGCTATTTGGTTATTTTTTAGTGTTATTTTATCTAGAAAGATGATTTTGGTCATTTTCTCAGCTTTTAGACTGTTGTTGAGATTATTTTCATTACATCTGTACTCTATGTTTCTCTATACTCTCATATACTCTCAGATTTTACTCTCTGTCTCTTTGGAGGAAATATGTTTGGCATAATTTGGAGGTCGCTTGGATTTGTTAGTGTTTTCTTGCATCTTGTTTCTGTACTCTCATGAGAGTACATATAATTTTGGTCATGTTGTCCAGTTTCTTTGGCTTTGTTGAGAGTACATCCAAGCAATGTGGTATTTTGGATGGTGGAGATTTTTGCATCTCTCAGACATTTTATTGTAGCACTCTTTAGTAATGAAGTCATTGACATTTCACAGAGGCTTTATATATCAATTCATTAGACTCCACAAAATTCAAGAGACTCAATGACCTCACCCCTCTCTGTTGGGACATGAGAAGCAAGCTTTCTGGGGAGTGTATTTCTCACCCCATGAAGTTGGAATTATAGGATGTCAAACAAAGGGGAGAAAGTCTTATGGAATAGAGGTAATGTGCTATCTGTGAGGTCAGCATTTCCAGTGAGGAAGCCCTTAAAGAGCATCTTGAAGGTAAAAAACACAAATCAAAAGAAGCCTTATAAAAGTAAAAGAAGCCTTAAAGAGCATCACCCTCGATGAAGTTGTAGATAATATGGATGCCAAACAGGGGAGGTCTTATGGCATAGAGGGAATGCCATGAGGTTAGCACTTCCAGTGAGGAAGCCCTTAAAGAGCATATTGAAGGTAAAAAATACAAAGTAAAAGAAGCCTTACTGAGCAAGAAGATTGCCCCCTCTGTACTCTCTGTACTCTTCTCAACTCATGGGTAATTTGATATAATATTGTTTATGTTTCTATGATGATTTCTTTACTTGTTTGGTTGATTTTTAGCATTATTTTGCATTCAGCTCAGACTCTTGAGAGTTGATGATTTGGACATTTTTCCAATTTCTTTGGATGCGTTGTTCAGATTATGTTCATTACATTACATTGAAAGTAATTTGGTGAAATGTTTGGATGATTTTTGTATCTCTACTCTCTGTATTTAGGTCATTTTTTCCCTTTCTTTGGCCTGTTTGGAGAAAATATGTTTATTTATAGAGCTATTTTACATGTCACATTTATGTGGAGTCATCTTGTGGTGAATCAATCAATGAGCGACGATGACAAGTCGTGATGTCTAATGAACCAAATATGGGGAAACTCCTCGCACCACTGCTCAAAATGAAGTGAGGCGTATCAGACTGATCGCACATCCGTCGCTTCATGTGGGACCATACTAGTTATTGACCAAACTCCAAGAAATTGAAATCAAAAGATTTTTTATGTGCAAAAGTAGGTCGGAAGAAATCTACTAGTCTAAATGGCTTAGCAAAATTTTAGAAAACAGATACAAGGATGGCTTGTCCGGCCGTGATTAGATTCTCTGTTGACTTGGACGAGAACTGGATGGTTAAAAAACATATAGAAACATCATTCATTGGCAAAGCCTGCTGACCCACATCTTCTTAGATCACACAGATGCATTAGGCTTCCTGTTGAAGACAATGACAGGCCGAATTAGAGCAACCGATGCATTCGCCTATCTAAGTGAGGAGGTCGGTGTAGAATATTGGATTCACAAAAAAGAGATACTTTCAATTTTATTCAAAGAGAAAAGATCAAGGATTATGAATGGTGATAGAATGCATTAATACAACCTGCGAAAGGCAAGCAAATGACGGATGTATGGGATGTACAAGTTGATGAGTCGCTTAGTAAGTTTTTTTTTTTAGCAATGGCACGTCTAGATAGAATATGCTTTGGTGATGTGATAATTTTTATACAAGCTATCGACTCAATAAATATAATCTTGTTTGTGCCCTCTTGTTGGAGTGAATCATCACCGGTAAAATGTGTTATTTGGAGTAGCCTTTTATCGAAGAATTGAGTCATTCTATGGCTATTCCAGACATTTTTTTGGTTGATGGGCGACAGACATCCTACAACAATATTCACTGATCAAGATCAGGCTATGACATGAGCTATCGAAATTGTATTATCTCGTACTCATCATAGGTTGTGCTAATGATATATTTCGAAGAAAGCTCCTTCCAAGGTTCACTTCTTTAATAGTAATAAGAGGGTACAAGGGCTATTTTATGCATGCATGAGCAAATGTGACTCAGAGGAAGAGTTTGAAGAAGCTTGGTCTGCATGCTAGAAGAAGGCAATTTGCATGATCATCTTTGGCTGTCTAAGTTTTATAAAATTAGATTCAAGTGGTCCAGATTCAAAGAAAGATTCATTCTGGGCATCTTATCAACGCAACGTAGTGAGTCAATGAACAAATACGGAATCTCTAAACCAACAAGTTCTCATGATTATTTCTTGGGGTTGAGAAGGTATGGAGACATGACCGAATGAACATGATGAAGACTTCAAGTGTATCAAATCAATTATTCCTCAAAGCAAGTCCAATTCTAAAATTCGCTATGTTTTATACAAGAAAGTATATTATATTTGAGGAAGAATTTTGCATGGAGTTGGAGGCCTATCAAGAATCGTGTCGATGACCCCATGGAGTATTTGGTGAGAAACTTAGAGAATAAAAATTCATCCAAAACATGGACCATTGATGGGACTACCTAGATGTAACTTGTACTTGATAAGAAATTTGAAATGATGGGATTACTTTGTGCCCATTGTTTTAGTTCTTAGTCGAAGATGTAGATTCGGATAAGTATTCTCAATGGTCTACTGTGCAAAGAGGATATTTACATCGATAGTGCATATAGAAAATTAAGAGATGTCAAGGCATAAATGGAAATACTACTAACATTATTTTGGAACCACGCAATGTCGATATGCATATCAAATAAGTGTCGAGGGGTAATAATATAGACTATACTTCAATCCTTAAAAAAACTATACGACGATGTCGACTCTATACTAAGTGGGAATTCTCTTCCAACTGATAGAAAGGCCTAAGAAGAAGAAGTCGTACAGCAAGGAAAAGACATCTTGAAGGATCCAATAACGCCAAAGGGTGTTTCCAATGGCTTAAGGGATATTGGGAGAGATCCAAGAAAGCCAAGAGTAATTCTCTATTTGCCTCTTAATTTGTAGTATTTAAAATTGCATCTAATCTTCAAACCATCATATTTTTTGTGTAAATCAAAGTTCAAACCGATAGTGTCGTTGTGTCACCCTTGCAACACCTTTCTATTATGTGTTTTTCGAGGTATAATAGCAACACATCGACGTCGTTAAAAATCATTAACCGATAATGATGTTCTACCTCGTGAATTCAACTCGAGCTCAACAATCAGTCAGTCGGCTGAAGGGTACAATAAGTTGATGATGGATATTATTACAGGAAAACATTTCAATGCATGATATCATTTAGTTATGTGTTCTTCGAGTGTGCAATCATTTCTGCAAAGCTTTAGAGTCTCCAAGATGACTTTTTTTTTACTTAACAACACCAGTCTCACACGGATTCTTAGAAGATTGCCTTAGAGTCATGCATTAGATGACCTTCTCATGCTCATCAGGTAATCATTTCTAGGATGACTTTCTTCTTGACTTTATTCAAACGTACTTATTATTATAAAATGTTAAGAAAGCTCATCTCTTGGAGAGTACAGAGAGTACGAGATTATAGAGTATACATACAACTTTGTAATTCTTAGATCGTGCAACTAAATCTCATATTTTACCAAATTACATTATTTGGTTTGATGAGTCTATCTTGCTTAAGAATGATTTCCATTGAGGCATTACATAGTTTGATATATGTTCTATAAGGTAATTTCTATTTTATGAAAAGGAAAAAAATCTATGATGATGATTATATTAGATGATATTATTAGTAATTATTTATAAATTTATCAATAATATTAATTTAATTCGATGACACTTTCGTTATTACATTATTTGAAAAAATTCATCATCTTCAAATATATAATTTGCTCCACACTACCTTCAAAATTTATATTTGTGAATAAGATGTTCGTAAGTCGCATCATCGACAGTATATTTTGTATTATGAAGTGGCTAATTTTATTATTTATATTTTTTATTTCACTATCTTTTAATTCAATTAAAAAGTATAATTTAATTAATTTTAAATAAACATGATGGATGAAAACAAGCATATGAATGATAAAATTAGTCTCATCTTAGCATAATATGTATCATATTTTTTCTCATTTTGGAGGTTACTCTCTCTAAACTATGATAAAAAAATATTTTAAGAGAGGATAAATCTCAAAACCATTGATTTTATTTAAAAAATATAATACATCAATTCTTAATAAACTTTTATAGTATTCTCATATTAAAATAATTGAATTTTGGTTAGAATATTGTCATCTAAATTTTTTATGTTATCATATTATTTATAAATTAACTATTATTATGTAATTATTATTAAAAGTGTTGATTAAATGGGACATATTTATCATTTGATTGATTATATATATATACTATATATATATATATATATATATATATATATATATATATATATATATATATATATATATATATATATATATATATATATATATATATATATATATATATATATATATATATATATATCATATTATACCACCAATCAAAGAGAGAGAAAGAAAACTAAACAGATTGCATCCAACTTTAGCTTCACCATTTCATTTTATCTAAATTTAAAATATAATATAAATTCAGAGAGTACAGAGAGTACAAGAGTACAGAGAGTACAGAGGGTATACACATACAAAACTGCTCAAAAAACTCATAAAAAGGCAACCCAGGAGCATCCAACTTGCTTTAAGGTTATAGTGAACAATTCCTCTTGTCAAAAACAAAGTGGAAATGGGAAAAACATAAAAAAATAGAGAGAGAGTATAAAGAGAAAGAGTACATAGTATACACATACAAACTACAAAATTCATAAAAGGCAACCCAGAGCATCCAACTTGCTTTAAGGTTATAGTGAACAATTCCTCTTCATCAAGAGCAAAAGTGGAAATGGAAAAATAGATTCTGAAAATAAAGAGTACAGAGAGTAGAGAACACAGATAGATAAAAAACAAGACAGAGTACAAAACACATCTCAAGAGAGCAAGCCTTCAAACGCAGTCGCAAATGTTCTCTACTAATCCTAATTTATCCAAAACTGCCAAGGAAAATTGAAGAAAATAGATGAAATATACTCCGTGAAGTACAGAGCACAAATGAAACACATCCAAAGCATTCCAAATAACCAAATTGCAGTGTTCTCTGCTAATAATAAAAGATCCAAACTATAGGTGTTCACTGCCTAATAATATTGAAAAAAATATGAAATACTCTGTATAATTATTTCTTACTTATCAAACTTTAAATGTACAATTCTTAGCTTGGCTTTTTCATTCCCAAATAAAATATAGCGTAAGCAAACTCGACCCTAAAGCAATTCATCTTCTTAGGCCAATCTTGGTGGTCGCTATGGGGATTTCTAATTACGCCTCCATGTACTTGCATACAAACATCCCAATAACATTATCTGATGACCACTCACTATTTTGATTGGCCATTTTATGGGATCGCTCACAAAAGACTGGTCAGTATCTTCAACAAGTAATTTGATCTAAATAGCAAGAAGTTTAGTCAATAAGAGGCAAAAAAAAAAGCTATACAAACCAAATTGAAAATAACTCTACAATCTCGGAAGAATGGCCTTATGGGTTAGTTTTGGTAATGAGTCATAAAAATATCGCCCTAGCTTAATATGCCCAACCTAGTGTCCAAGATCGATTATCTATAATTGGAAGTAAGAGTAGCTTCACACACTGCGCAGGACATGTCGGATGAATATTTTGCTTTCCTTGTTAGCCATATTTTGCATACTGTAAGAAAAGAAGAGAACATTTATAAATTGTAGTTTCCATCTATACAAATAATGATTGAATTGTAATACCGTGATATTTATGGGTAACTTACCTGTAAGCATGAGATGTACAAATAGGGACATACAACGAAAGAGTACTACCAATAAGAAGGCGAAGGCATCAATGTGTATCCGAGATATTGATCGTCAAACAATTCATCGATCTTCCTCGGCAATGATATTCCCCATGTATCACACGCAAGTGATAAATATTTTTTAATTAAACAAATATGTTATTTTATGAATGAAGGAGTGATTGAAGATTGACTTGTCCTTGAATCGGGAGCATGATGTGTCAATAAGATGGAGCATCTCAGTAATACGGATGAGAACTCAACAAAATGATGCCTGCTGCCGAATGAAATTATCGAATGAAAAGTTAGTGATGAAGAGCTAGATTCACTATGAATTAATGATCGATCTACTGAGATGATTCATACCTCCAACTGATGCTCCTCCACCACAATGATACCAGTCTGTGGGTAATCGACCTTTACTGACTCACCTTTGTGAACCTATAAAAAATTTAGTGAAATCTATTTCTATTATCTCAAATTTAAAAGAAAGTAACTTAATACCTCACGCCACTTTCATCTTGAGTGGAGGCCACCACATCACTTATTCTTGCGTGACTTCAGTAAGTGTGTGTGAAGAGGGGAACAATAGCTTTCCTCTTATCTTGAACTTTCACACCATGCTCAATGCTGCCAATTAAAGACTTCGGAGCATCTTCATGTGCATTGGAGGCCTCCATAATAGCTTCCCCTATGGTGGACTCAACATGGGCTTCCCTGTGGAGGCTACCTCAGGAGCTTCCCAAGTGGAAGTATCCACAGGGGAAGCAGCTATAGTTGCCTCCACAGGAGACTCCCTTGTGCTAGCCTCCACAGGGGAAGCTCCTCTGGTAGCCACCATGTGCCCGGACCGCCTCCTCAAGAGTTCCCCCAGGTGACCTCCACAGAGCTTCCCCACAGGGATGGTAGACCCCGCTGCAAAGAACCTCCTCGATAGTAGTAACCCGCAAATCAATCTCATCCATTCTCTCTGCCATTGTTGCTTGAAAAGAAGATACTATATCTTTCAAGTCCCTAAAACCTATAAGTATCCTCTCCACCGCAAAGCCTTCGTGCAGGCGTGCTACACACTGGATGAGGGAGAATATCGAGGAGAGACATAGATATTCAATTGAACTCGGACTTAGAATGACTATCTGCTCAACATGTATTGCATGTGTGGAAAAATGATTCAAGGAGCCAGGTCTCCTCTTCTGATATGTCCTCGAATGAAAGGCAGACCTGTGTTAAACTGATAAGAAAATATGATGACTACAACATAAATAAATACATAATTATAAGAACTAAGTGATATTATTATATGTCACCTGGTGTCCTCCTAAACCAGTGAAGGCTTCATCTGGAAACTTTATTTTTGGCCATCGTAGATACATGGCTTTCAGAAATGGAGATGCCTCATGATGCTTATGTTTAACCCGCATCTATAATTAATATTTATGTAAGTTAACTTCAATGCATCAAATAATACATAACCGAAGATATAAAATATACCATAAGAAGAGTGACAAATCCACTCATGTACCCGGGTGTCCTTTGGGTATGAATCTTTGATGTAATACCATCAAATTGTGAAATTAAAAAAGCCCAGATGGCCTCTGCCCAGTTGTATTTAGCAAATTTATCTATGTCATTAGTAGCAATCAATTTTGATGCCACCTTATAGTTGTGATATACAAAAAAAAGATTTCATAGCAGAAAATGTATGTATAATTGTACAACCGTACACGTGAAACGTTTATTCGTGATGCTCAAGCATATATACCACCAAACTAAAGCGACAATGGAGATTTCATAAGACCTTCTCCCCTATTGGCATCCCTACAATTCTAACTTCATCTGGGGTGAAAGAATGCACTTCCCACCCGTGAAAGAAAGCTTGCTTCTCTATCTCCCAAAGAAGATAGATTGAGGTAATGGCTAAGTCTTGAATACCGTGGAGTCTAATGAATTGATGTAGATTAAGCCTCTTTAAAATTTCAATGACTTCATCAGTAAATTGTGATGCAATATTATCGAACACTATTCTAATGGTGGTAGGCCTGCATCTCAAAGTTATCCTTTTCCCAGACATAGTAAACTTCAAAATGAAAAGTCAGTTAATGAAAGTAATCTAAACAACCGTGCCAAAGAAAAAAATATCCATAAAAGTATCTATTTCTCTCAAGAGAGTACAGAGTACTGATACAAAATAACACTACTAAACCAACCAAACTACCACAAAATTATTTCCACTGAATGTAATGAACATAATCAACAACTGCCAAAGAAAGAAAATGACCAAAATGCTCAGACTCAAGAGTATGAGAGTACATGCAAAATAACACTACTAAACCATCCAAACATCCTACCAAATTACTTCCAATGTAATGTAATGAACAAAATCTGAACAACCGAGCCAAAGAAATTGAGAAAAATGTCCATTAAAATCATCAGATTCTCAAGAGAATATAGAGAGTACAGATGCAAAATAACACTAAAAAACTAACCAAACAGCCTCCAAATTATTCCTAATGAATTGTAATGAACAAATTTTCTCCAGACATGCCAAAGAAACAGAAAAAAATGACCAAAATGCTCTATACTTTCAAGAGATTACAGCGAGTACAGATATAAAATAACACTACTAAACCAACCAAACATCCCACCAAATTACTTCCACTGGAATGTAATGGACATAATCTGAACAACCAGGCCAAAGAAACTAGAAAAAATGTCCACAAAATCATCTATACTCTCTTGAGAGTACAGAGAGTACAGATGTAAAAATCTCCCAGAAACAATCCAAACATCCCACCAAATTGCTTCCAATGTAATGTAATGAACAAAATCTGAACAACCAGGCCAAAGAAAGTGAAAAAAATATCCACAAAATCATATGTACTCTCAAGAGAGTACAGATGCAAAATAACACTAAAAAATAATCAAACAACCTCCAAATTATTCCTGATAGATTGCAATGAACATATTTCCTCCAAAAAGGCCAAAGAAACGGGAAAAAATGACCAAAATACTCAGTACTCTCAAGAGAGTACAGAGAGTACAAATACAAAATAATACTACTAAACCAACTAAACATCCCACCAAATTGCTTCCACTGGAATGTAATGAACATAATCTGAACAACCAGGCTAAAGAAAAAAAAATGTCCTCAAATCATTTGTACTCTCTTGAGAGTAAAGAGTACATATGCAAAAATCTCCCAAAAACTATCCAAACATCCCACCAAATTGTTCCAATGTAATGTAATGAACATAATCTGAACAACCAGGCCAAAGAAACTAAAAAAAATATCCACAAAATCATCTATACTCTCAAGAGAGTACGAGTATGATGCAAAATAACACTAAAAACTAACCAAAGAGCCTCCAAATTATTCTGATGAAATGAACATATTTCCTCCA
Source organism: Cymbidium sinense (assembly GCA_021442155.1). Classification (NCBI taxonomy): domain Eukaryota; kingdom Viridiplantae; phylum Streptophyta; class Magnoliopsida; order Asparagales; family Orchidaceae; genus Cymbidium; species Cymbidium sinense. The sequence goes on along the minus strand of CM038221.1, from coordinate 163,502,836 downwards.
AACAAAGCCAAAGAATAGAAAAATGACCAAATGCACTCTCAAGAGAGTATGAGAGTACATATGCAAAATAGAACTACTAAACCAAATAAATCAAATTCCACTAAAATGTAATGAACATAATCAAACAACCGTGCCAAAGAAATTGGAAAAATGTATAAAATCATCTCAATCTTGAGAGTACAGAGAGTACAGATGCCCTAAAACCATCCAAACCTCCCACCAAATTGCTTCCAATGTAATGTAATGAACATAATCTGAACAACCAGGCCAAAGAAACTGGAAAAAATATCCACAAAATCATTTATACTCTCAAGAGAGTATAAATGCAAAATAACACTAAAAAACTAACCAAACAGCCTCCAAATTGTTCCTGATGGATTGCAATGAACATATTTCCTCAAATAGGCCAAAGAAACAGGAAAAAAATGACCAAAATGCTCTGTACTCTCATGAGAGTACAGAGAGTCTAGATGCATAAATCAGGCCACAGAATTTTAATTCCATCAACTTAACATACTATCATCCCTAATCAGGCCACATAATTCATCTTGAAACATGACCAAACATCCTACGTGATATACTAAACATTTCACAGCTAATCGCTAAAAATTTGAAAATAATGGTTATCTTGACAAGATGAGAGTGCATGCAAAACATCTCCAAAAACTACTAAAATACATCCCATTCATTTAAAGAACTCAAATGTTCTAAAATGTTCACATACTGGATGGTGAGAAGAATAGAGAAAATCCTAAATTCATTAAAGTTCAAAAACACAGCTGTAAATACCTCATGTAGTTACCTACAATACCTCAATAGAAGTTATTTACAAGACTCTAAAATCATCGAACGACTACGCTTTCACGATCGAGAGGAGTCGAAGCTAGCGAGAAAGCCCTAAACTATTATATGCGGGAGGAATGTTGAACCACATCTCATTTTTTTCTCCACCGCTTGAACGAGGTAGGCAGTTGGGCAGATAAATGTGTGGTCGCACCGCATAGTGCCGTAAGCGCTAAAATGGGAAAAAAACTGGACACGTCGACTGGATCGGAGACATAAAGTCATGCGACTCGGACGTAATATTTTCTCACATGGAGGAGGAGTGGGGTCAAGTGACTATACACATTAGGATTAGGGCCGATTTGAGTTATTGGGAATAAATAGAGTTTTTTAATTAATTTTTTAAATATTAAACAATCTTAAAATGAATTTTATGAAATTATTATATGGTCAATATATATTGATTCAAGATTATTTTGATGTTCTAAATGCAACGACATAGTCCGTTTCACAATCGGATTCCGTTTGATTTGAGTCGGCACCAAATTGAATCAATTTCAGCTCAAAATGCATGTCACCGCTTTCGACCACTTGATTTTCAATCAGAATTATTCGAATTGAGTGAATAGTCTCACTTGATAGATGTTGATGTTTCAAAGCCAATGGCGTGATCAATTTTGTGAATGAAGATCATTTGACTTACGTTAGCGCCTCCTGACCTCGATATGTATGCAAGCGCGTTGATGACTCGAGTGCTTGATTGGTTGCTCATCAAGTTGTGCAATATTTATATCCTGACCAATTTCGACATTTTGAACATGATGAAGAAGTCCGTTCATTGATCGAAGGTCATTTGAGTTAATTTTGGTGACGTCCAATGTGCTTTAGCCTCGATTTACGCATTATCACTTCAAATCATTTGACATTTGCGCAGACTTGTCGGAATTGAGCACGAAAAGTCTCATTTGATATCTTTAAATATTTTAAAACTAACGGTGTGATCAATTTTATAAACCGAGGTCATTCGGACATCGTCGTAGCTTCTCGATTCTAATATGCGTGTCGATATATTTTTAGCTTGAGCGCATAATTGATTGATCGTTAGATTTTGCAAAATCTATATTCTGATCAATTTTGACATTCTAAATGTGACGACAAAGTTTGTTCATTGATCGGAGGTCATTTCGACCATTTTTGGTGATGTCCAGTGCATTTTGAATCCCGATTTGCGCACTATCGCTTCCGAAGTCCATCAAATTTAACTTGTGGGCTTGTCTTGATTTATGATGCATATGTGGAGGTCAACAAATGCTCCCCAATAAATGTGATTTGTGCATGGAGCGAGTCACATTTGTTGAAAACTAGTTGACCTTTTGGGCTGACCATTGAACTTTGATCATTTTAGCTTCGACTGCAATAGCTTACGAAGCTTTGACAGGATTTGTCAATAGTATGTTACCTTATTCAGGACATGCTAAATGACGGGCTTGACCGATTTATTAGAATCGACTTGTCAGATAGATATGAGTTCTTACACCATCTATTATCTGCTTCAATTGCTTTATTGAAGGCCTCTTTCTCTTATGTTCTTGCAGATTTGAGTCTCCTCCAACCCTAGCTTCATGCTTGGTTAGGTTTAATGGAGAATTAGTCTGCTTGTATCGATGAATTCCACTGGGGAATCAGTTTATCCCTGCTTGATCGGATTTGAAATTCCTTTTGTCCTAGCATGAGCTTGACGGACTTGATGAAGGACTAACCTGGTTTGTCAACATTGACTTGTCAGGAAGTGTATGTATGTCATGAATCCTGTGCTTGCTACTTTGATGGATTCGTTGGAGGATACAAATAGATAACCCAGCCTTCCAACCTATATAGGGTCCATGTTGAGTTATTAGTAGCAACGTAGTTTAATGACTAAATAACCAAAATTCCTCTATCCGGCTTTTTGTATGAACTATGTTGCTTCTCGATCTGACTTTTGATGAAGAAATAGGCTTTGATCTATGCTTAGAGCTTGATCGGATCATTTGAGAATAGATTGAAATATTACCTTGCAAGTAATTTGAAGATTGATTCGATACAACCCTAAATTGAGAGTTTTCTCATATTGTCTTGATCTATCGATCAAGTAGAAAGATCTCTTGGATCCTGGTTACTTGTAATCGGATCTGGTTTGATATCAAAGCTATCACCATTTGACTAACGATCCGTGAGCTCTTTCACCACTTTCTTTATCTTGAGTTGAGGAGAGCATCGAACTCACCATATTTGGGCATTGAGTTCAACTTTAGAACTACCGTCTTCGACTTAAGCCGTAGTGGTTGGGTATTTTACCATCGACCGACGAGGGCTCTTTCACCGCCTTTTCTTGCGGCTTGTTGAGTGAGGATAACGTCAACAACTTGGCCATTTGTGGGCTTGTTGAGTCAGACCTTTAGAACCCATCCGTGTCCTAGACTTTAGGATATAGAGGTTGATGTTTCTCCAACGTAACTGATTAAAGTTTCTAAAATCAGAAGTTCTTTTGACTTCATCTCCAGAATTTGGCAAATCTGAGAGATAGATTTCTTAACATTTAGGGTTGTTCTTTCCTGCATAGAAATAAATTCTTTTTGTTCCTGCAAGAACATCAACTTAACAGTAACAATTACGGATATGTCCAGGGATTTTGGCGTAAAGCTCGATGTCAACCTAAATAAGAATATATTTGAGGATCTCATCTTTTGGCATGATGTCAACTCAAATAAATTTAATAAAATCTAAAAAATGCCCCCTATATTGTACGGGGAATTGTAAAGTACATTTAGGAGAATCTTCAAGATGAAAATATACAAATACATCTATATTTGAATTGATGTACTCTAAAAGAGATTTTAACTTACAACATTGATTTTATCTATGTATAGAATATCTAAAATGCCCCCTATGTAACAGGAGGATTTTCACAAAAGTTTTTCCATCTATAGTAGGTTTATTTAGGGATCTCTATATGAAGCACGATCTCAACCTAAATAGATATACTAAACAAAATGCCCTATCTTGTAGTGGGATTTCTATTGTACCTTGAGAATGTATTTATCATGTATAATTTTTTCATAACCATTGATTGGCGGGTATTTCACCCTTTAGGTTGATGAGTTGGTATGCCCTCTTGATACACTTTTCAATGACAAAAGGGCCTTCCTAGGCTCAAATTTGCCACCAAACTTTGATTAGAATAATTGGTCTTCTCAACACCAGACCCTTCTCCTTCTGAATGTTCGAGGTCGCACGTATGGTCAAAAGCCCTAGACATCTTTGCTTGATAGACTATTTTTTGATGAGCTTGCAACTTCATCAAGCCGTTCCTCCATTCTCGTGGGCATTTTGATCTTCCGTTAGATGTGATCAAGTGAAGGCAATTCAACTTCGAAGAACTCAGCCCAAATACCAATGAATATGAGTTTTAGTGCCTTGTAGGTGGTTCGATATGCCCATAGAGCCTCTACTAATTTGGTATGCCATTCTCTTTTATTTTTAGTGAGAATCTTCTTGAACAGTTTGACTAATGTCTTGTTGAAGGCCTCTGCCAAATCATTTGCTCTTGGATTATTAATTGAAGAGTATTGCCAATCAATTTTGTGTCCATCGAAGAATCTATAAATCTTTGCGCTTTTGAAGGTTGTGCAATTATCAAAAATTATTCGGCGTGACATTCCAAATCTATAGACCACACTATGTGTAAAGAAGTTGATATCTCGATCGACAATAACTTCTTTAAATGGGGTAGCCCACTTAGAAAATAGTCGCCGCTAGGATGAAGCAGTGTCCAGCTGACGATGGTGGATTAATTGGTCCAATTACATCTGTGCCCCAACATTCGAATGGTCAGGATGCTATTGTTGGGTGTAATGGATTTGGAAGTTGATGGATGAGATTCTTGTACTGACACTTCTTAGTATGATTAATACCTCTCACCATAAAATAATAATAACCCATCTTTTACTCTTTACCATCTTGGGACCCATTGATGCACCATAAAGTCCTTCATGAATTTCAACCATCACTTTGTTAGCTTCATCTACATTTAGGCATCGTAGCCACATTTGTTCAAACGATCTACGATATAAAGTGTTATTGATGAAAGCATAACGTAGCATTGTTTTCTCGATTTGAGCTGCTAGTGATTTATCATTTGGTAATTTCCTTCTTTAAAGTAGTCGATGAAGGGTTTCATCCAATCACATGACTCTTCTACAATAAAGGCTTCACGCTATTTTTCTAAGATAATGTCATTCTTAGCTCTTCTTGGTACAACTTATTAATTGATTTTGGGAGTATAAGGAACAAATACATCCTGTGATTTGGTAACCCCTCTACCTATGGGGAATGATACTTTATCTGTTCTAGAACTCATCGAGTAAATATGCCGATCATGACATAATCACCATTCATACTTGTCATTCCTTAGCTAATTTTGCATACTTCGTTCTCAATCGAGACTAAAGTTAGTGTGATATTTGGTATATGCTTCATTACATTAGAACTCGCTTGTGAAAAAGCTAACTCAAGCTTGTTGATTATAGATGTCAAGTACTTGATGATAGAATCGCCAAAATATACAAGTTTTGAATGCCTATGAAAATAGCTTCTTTAGACCCACCAATGCTTCATATTCGCCTTCATTATTAGTTCTCAATCCATATGATCGTCTCATTATCCCTCCTTCTAGTGTTATGAAGATGATGCTGATTCTTGCTCTTGCTCTTGGAAAATTTAGAGATTGGACTTGTTTGATCGATGAGCCTCCATCGAAGTATATTTCTTAAATTTGTGATTTTTCTCTTTCATGAATGAGCATAATTTGCTCATCAGGTAAATCGTCATTAAGAGAAGAGTCTACAAGAATATGATGTACAGCCAGAAAATCTGCTAAGACTTATCCCTTCTCTGCTTTCTGCAGAATGTATGTGATATAAAATTATAAAAGCAATATTGCCCATCTTGCCAAGTGACCTGTCAACGCTGGTCTTGTCATCAAGTACTTCAATGGATCGATCCTTGAGATGAGTGTAATCTTGTGAGATAACATATAATGATGAATCTTTTGGATATTTTTGCTCGGTAGACTTCTAGATTTTGTTGAGCTTGGTGCCTGACCTCATCAAGTCCATCAAATTCTCACATCCGTAGACAGACATTCTCATCTTAAGTGAGATTGTATTGAATGACTACTCAGATTGAAGGTAGTTCAACTTCAAGTGGCAAGACTGCTTCAGCTCTAAATACTTTAGCATGAGGAGTGGATTTTGTGGGAGTACAGTCTAGATGTCATGCTGTTGTCTATTTATAAGAGAATTTCACTTCAAGATTTTAGCCTCCAAATTTGCTCACATATTTATAGGACCTTCGACGATGGATTCTTGGACATGTGGTCCAAGTGTCACGCATCGATGCTCATCATGTGAGACTTGAATTAGTAGAAATTTTGCCAGGGCTGTAAGAGGAGGTCTCTTCAGAGGAGCAACTCTAGTCTCCCTACGGATATGATATTCATATTTTCTTTTTTATCAGTCATTTCTTTTCAGCAACTTTGAGGACCCAATACTCTCTTGCATATACAGTTTTGAGTTTCCTCACTAGAGAAGTTGGAACCCCGACATTGTGCCTAGAAGGACTGCTTGATTTGACCAGTAGAGCTGTTCCACTTTACCCATCTTAGGTTGTCAAACTTATTATGTGTTGGAACACTCACTTCTAATTCCATAGCTGGTTGTACAATTTTTACTAGAATAATTGTTGTTGAGCAAGCAGCTCAGCATTTCTCTTTCTCCGCTATCTTTGGGTTAGCTTGCTTATCAGATAAAGAAGCTTTTGTACTGCTACTTCTTCTCGAGGCATTGGCCTCCAAATTTATTTTTCTTTCTACCAGGACCTTTTGGTAACAGATTTGAACATGGTTCAGGTGTCACACCCTGATACTCATCGTGTAGGAATTGCTTAGAACAATCTTGAGCTCACTACTACCAGTGATTGTAGTTTTTATAGTATAGCATTTTTGGCTTCTTTGATAATTGACATTTAATACCTGTTCTTCATAAGATATTTTTCCTTAACAACCTTCAGAACTCTATGTGCTTGAGTAGATAGAGCTTCATGTTGTTTCTTTAAAAAGTTTGAAGCTGACTGCTGTTAAGCCCAAAAACACCACTTAACATCACCAGTAGAGCTATTCCTTTTCACCTATCTAAAAATTTTCAAATTTATTGTGGGATAGAAATACACTTAGTTGTAGGGTTGGTTGTATGACTTGTGATTTAGACAGCAATTATTGAGCTCGCAATTTAGTGTTTCTTCTCCTTTGCCTTCTACTCATTTTTTTCTCTAGATGAGGAGGCTTCAGTATCATACTTTCCTAGTGTGAAAGGTTCAACTGACAGGGTTGTCACATTCACAAGTATGACTGAAACTTTCTGCCCAATGAAGGTTCTCTTCATGACTGGCGCCTCAAAATGAATCAAAGTACAAAGACTCTCTTTGAGGAACCTCAAGATGAGTCATTCAATCATCTTCTTTCATTGCACAGGTTGGTGTGTACAATATACAGGCGCTTCAAGTAGAGGATTATTTACAGCGGTGATGGATGGGAAGTCTATACTATCAAATTAAATAGTAGCATCAACATCCCCAGTATTGATTATAGCGTGAGCTAGACGGATATTGGCTCCGTGACCTAGCTGCATGATAAACGGTGTTCTGAAGATCCATCAATATATAGAATAAATAGATTAATCATAAGAATATGATATGATTGATTTAAATTTAATTTCATTGATGATTGATTTCAAATATCAATTTTATCATGCTCCACTGCTACTATAGCTCAAATTCGACTAGCCAAAGATGGAAAGAGAATCCTGTCCTGAGCGGAATTGCCATAAATATATGGCTCCGAAAATTCGACACCGACCTCTTCGATGAATAGAGTGTTTAAAGGGTGTCGGTGTAATTTTCAGAAGGTAGATGGAATAGTAGATAAGACACTACCCGGAGATTTCATCCTTATTTGGTGAGGACTTTAGATCCGTTCTAGTTTCTATAAAGCAAGCCCTGTAGTTAATTACCTCTCCCAATAAGTGAGAGAACTTTCGATTAAGGCTCATTGATCGCTAAATGTAACGATAAGAAGAAGACATGTAGAGTTTTAGAACTTAGATTATGAAATTCATCATTTGAACTTAAACTAGATGGTTGGGGGATGATGATGTGCCCGATCTAGATCTCACTGTTTCATCATCCCGGATAGTCGCGGTCCCTAGTCTACTTAATTAGAGGAGGTAGTCGACCCAACCTGACAGAAGGATCCTCATCAGCAACACATGAGTTACGTCGCCCAAGAAATTCTTGTAGACCTAGGGTGGTGTTTGTCTAAAGGACATGCTTAAGTCTACCTTAGTTGGTAGAGGGATATTTTCCCTATCAAGTATACCCTATGATTCACAACTCAAAGGGCAGAGCCATTGGGGAGCATACATGCTACAGTCGTGATCGTAATATAATGGAGCCGGACTGGCCAAACCACCATCGAGGACTCTTATAATCGCTTCATCGGAGCTTATCCAAGCCACGCCGAGGACACGAGCCATGTCCTTAGCATGAGATTTATTGAGAGTGAACATAGTAGAACACTTGATTTGACATTGGCTCTTTGTGAGCTAGTTTTCTTAATTTATACCGACAAACAAAAGGTGGATAGATTGAGTTTAGCTTTAAGCTTTTAATGATATACTTTCATTTAGATGATTTTTAGATTGACACTCAATTTGAGTTAATTTAATTTAAAAATTAATTAATTTGAATATATTTATGAGCTTTAGATCCTATCAACTCTGATTAGCTGCTAATAGATGATTAGATCTACTATCACTTGACAGAATCAGTTTCTCAGATATCTCACTGATTTAAAACTTTTATTATAAATTTTTAGGTTTTGTTAACCTGGACCCAGTCCTAAGACTAAACCGGGTATCAACCCGCACAACATCCTCGGACACTTGAATTTAAGTATTCAGCATTGTGTCGGGGCACATGTGGTATAGTGATTTTAGGTAATTTTGTGTTTGAATTATGAGATTGATTTCATATTTTCATTTTTTTTATACCAATTTAGCCACGTAGCCTTTTTAGACATCAAAATTCGAACTTGAAATCTCTGTGTCCGAGCATATGCAAGAATTTATAGTTTAGCTAATTTCATCTAATTAATGAAATCATTGATTTTGAAAATCATAATTAGAATGAAATTCCTTAATTTTTGGATTGAAAGAACTTCTATAATTTTTGTAGAATTTGATTTAGTATCTCCTTATGCCTGCTTGTACGAGGAGTTGTAAATCCGGTGGCGAAGAATGCATTTTGATTTAGATTCCAAAAGACAATTTAATTTATTATTTTAAAAGAAGATTTATCCCTCAGAGTAGCTTTTCATTTTGCCCCCTCTTTTTTTGTTTTACTTTTGAGTTTGTTGTATGTTATTTTCTCTCCCCCTTTTTTCTAAGTAAAAAGATTTGACGTAATTTTCAGCCTCCGTCATCCCTGTCGGGTCAGATGGGTGTTTTGATGCCACGATGAGCATGACGGTATTAAAGACATCGGCCGACTTCAATCACTGCTACTAAGCATAACGAGACATTCAATCACCTGCATAAAATCAAAAAAAAAAAAAATATATATATATATATATATACAAATAGTCCAAATTTCAAAGATTTTGATAGGTTGCCACATCCGACGCTTTTGGCTTACCTAACGAATGAGGAAGTGTTCTGACACCAGCCGGATTTCATTTCATCACGCCTTGATGAGTATGACGAGACCTTTAAACCCAATAAGTTTGCAGTTAATGTTGATTGATTCCTTGGACATTGCTCAAACACCTAGAATTTCCCAAAATTGAAAATGATGTCCTCTTGAGAGTTCACAAGAGCAAGCTGCCTTCACATAAGCAAATTCTATATTGATACAGTGATCTCAATGGATCCATGATGAAGACAACTTCCTGCGCTTTGTGCGTGTAGGTATCACTCATTCACTAAGCACCATTCTCATGTTCTCCATCTTGAATCCCAATCACTATTGAAATAGTTTCATCGATTTCTAAGTTACTTCCACTGCTTCCTGTATGCTGATGGGTGGGTAGAAGCAAAGAATTAGAATGATCATTTGAGAACTCATCTCCATCTATTTGTTGAGATCCCACAAAAGGAGACGTCAAACTTGCTTCATGAGTCACATTTAATGGCAGACGACAGATTGGGCATGTTGATTGTTTCCTAAGCATATTGAACACTGAGCATCTCCCTTGGAGTGGAAAGCCTTGCGATGGTACTTGATCATGGGAATTGCGGCAACTTCAACTGGCTCTATACCATGAAATGCATGTTCTGTCGGGCACAGATCAGAGCGAAGCTCATGCCCGAAGGCGGCGGGCTTGGTATCAGACGGGTGAAAGCAGGCGACGGGAAGATGAGATTCCGATGGAGAGAATTCTCGGATTCATTGGTGCTACAGTACCGGCTGGAGTGGGACGAACAGCCGGCGGGAACTGTAGCGCAGAGACCAGTGGCTCGGTTTGGAGCAGTCGGCTTCAAGAGGAGCAGCGAGAAGGTTAAGACGGGAAGAGCAAGTAGGGATCCCACGTAGCTTGGAGGGATATCTATTCCATGAAGTTGTTCAGGACTCTCGGTTTTCTGGAGGAGGGAAGCGTTATGCGGCGGTTCCATGCACACAGCGCAAGTCACGCCCTTCCAATCCATATCCATGGACGAAGACACTTGGCCGTCTTGCTTATGCTCGTCTTCTTCTTCCTGATGTGAAGGTGGAGATGGCAACGCCAAACGTCGGAGCGTCGCTGGGCTTAATTTTTAAAATAAGCCATTTTATAAATTTAATTAAGTGATTAGTCATTTTAAAAAAAAATTTTAAAATACCTATCTACCAGCGGCCACCGACGCCGACGGATGTCATTCACCGCTTGACGGCGACGCCCTTTAATTTTTTTTAAAAAATAATTAAATGGACAGTTCACATTTTTTGGTCATATCTGACTCATCCGATTTCGGCATTATTATTAAGCTAAAACCGGATACATAACCGAAGATGAGAGGTTCGTTTAAAGGTCAGTTAAACCGGATCAACCTGATGATATAATAAAATATTAAAATTATCTAAATGAGATTTAAATGATCAAATAATCAAAGCAAAATGTAGGTCTTTGCTTAGTTTGTTAGAGATAGTAGAAAGAATATTTATTTAAAGCAAAAATGTAGGTCTTTGCTTCGCACGATCTCCTTTTCAAAATTGTAGGAAACCGAAGGAGGAACCGCTCTCCCTCCTTCCTCCTTCAAAACCGACGTTCCCACACTCGCCCAACTCATTTTTCCTCTCGCCCAAGCCGCGCTAGCAAAACCGAGTAAGCCTCCCTCTTCTTCCCCGAATTTCCTTCTTTGTCCAACCGAACAGTTCCCTCACCGTCTCTCCACCTCATTCGTAACTCCACCCGCACGCCTCAACTTCCGATTCCCCTCGATCGCAAAAAAAAAAAAAATGAAGAATTCTTCCTGATTTCTAAACCCAATGGGTTTGATTATTCATAGCATTTTATGGACAAACAAGGAGTTTTGCTTTCAAAGAGCGCAGCAAACGTAAAAGGAACGGCAAAAAACATAATGAAGCGTTAGCGACCGCTGACTGTTCCTGGTTCATGTTAAACCGCCGGTCCGCTGCCAGAACCGCCGGTTTTAGTTTGAGGCAATTTTTTTGGGTTTTCCGGACCGGCACAGTGAACCGGTTCACGGTCGAACCGGTCGAACCGGCCGGTCCGGTTTTTAAAACCTTGATTATTATTATCGTTGGAAAGATAATGAAAAATTACTTTCATGTTAAACTTGATGAATTCGTCTGAAAGTTTTGCTGAATTTCTAAAATGAAAATCGAAGATAGATGATCATTTTTCACATCGCCCATTAAATGTCGATTTGATATCGTTGGAAAGATAATGAATCTTCTGTCGACAACTTTCGACGAATCGCCGGTGAGTTTTTTACAAACGTACTTTTGAGTTGCGAAATTAAATATATCATGACAAAATTTCTTTTTTTTGCCAGAATACAATAATATATTTTTTTTTTTTGGTAATATCAAACACTCTCATTATATTCTATATAAAAATTGAGTTTGAATTTTTATATAATTCCCATTTAAATCTTTCCTCTTCGAAGAGATAATATCAAACACTCTTATTATATTCTATATATAAAATGAGTTTTTGCTCGCGAAGAGGAAATATTCAACTGAGAATTACATAAAGATTCAAACTCAATTTATATATAAAATATAATGAGAGTGCTTGATATTACTAAAAAATAATATATCCTTATATCATGGAAAAAAAAAAAAAAAGATCTCACACATGGCAAAAAAAAAGGATCTGTCATGATATATTTAATTTTCACAGAATCGTTTGTAGCTGACTCACTCAATTATCAAAGATAATGTGAATTTTTTTTATCTTCCAACGATATCTTAAAATGACGTCGATGAGTGCGATACTGGCCAAAATGTTTATGATAATATCTTGATTTTTGTAACTTTAGAAATTAAGCGTTCGCAAACTACGGACGAGATTCGTGAATTCGTGAAAGTTGTAAGAATTTTTTTATCTTCAATGATATCAGCGTTAAAATCGACATCTTATGAGTCGGCAGCTGAAAAATGTCGTCCATTTATGGGTGGTGGACTACTATTTTTATTTTTTTTAAAATAACTAATTACTCAATTAAATTTATAAAATAATCTAATTTAAAAATTAAGTCAGCGTCGTTGCATGCAGGAGACCTGAATAGAGAGGCTTGCCTCTTTCGAGGGAGAAAAGGCAGCCGTTTTATTTTTATCATCAATATTATTATTATTATTATTAACCGAGAGAGGGAGCAGTTATGGTTCTTCGGAGGGAACAGTTTGACCGTTTGAACGGAAGAGCGCTGTGCACATTAGCATTAGGGCCGATTTGAGTTATTGGAAATAAATAGAATTTTTTAATTAATATTTTAAATATTAATCAATCTTAAAATAAATTTTACGACGATACCATTATATGATCAATATATATATATATATATATATATATATATATATATATATATATATATATATATATATATATATATATATATATAATTCAAGATTTTTTTTAATGTTGAATCGGCCGGTCCGTTGATCTTTTGGTTAGTCATTAAATTAAATCAATTTCACCAAAATATGTCTCGATACTTCGATTTCGATTTCACTTGTGATGAGTGCGAATAGTATCACACATGATTTCGGCGTTTTTTAACGAATAACGCGTGATCAATTTCGACGGAGATCATTTGACTTGCATCAGCGCCTCCTAACCTCGATATATGTGCGTTTGGCGACTTCGGCGATCGATTCATCAAGCCGCAATATTTATATCTTGACCAATTTTGCGTTACGAGCGATGAAGTTCGTGCGATCGGTCATTTGAGTTAATTTTGGTGGCGTCAGGCTTCTCGATTTGAGCACTAACACTTCAAATCATTCGACATTTACGCAGACTCGTCTGAATTGAGCGCAAAAAGTCTCATTTGATGGCTTTCAATATTTGAAGCTAACGATGTGATCAATTTCATAAATCGAGGTCATTCAGATATCGCATCGCGATATTCGATAGCGTCTTAATTGATTGATCGTTAGATTTTACAATATCATATTCGATCAATTTGGCTCAACGCGGCAAATTAATTCGTCAATCGGAGATCATTTCACTTATTTTGGTGACATCAGTGCATTTTAAATCCCGATTTGTCTATCATCGGTCTATTTAACTTGTGGGCTTATCTTGATTTATGATACATATGTGGAGGTCAACAAAGGGTGCACCAAGAGAGTTATATGTTGGTATATTGGTAAAATGCATTAAAAGATATTGATATATCTTTGACTTATAGTAGCGCTTCTATCTCCAACATTACAATATATGGCTTAATGCAGGTAAGCATACCTTCACGATAACATCAAACTTGTTCTTGAGATTTATGTCATTTATTAGGGATTTATAATTGTTGCGTGCCGGAAGACCAGTAGCGGTAGAGTAAAAGTTTACGCTAGCTTTGTTGATTAGTCCACACACGTATTTAAAGAATGAGCGAGAGAACTCAAATTTTAACGTGGAAAACCTCGAAAGAGGGAAAAACCAGGCGCCCAGAAAATGTTCCACTATGTATATGCCTCGAAGTCTGAATCTTCCAGATAGCGGGATTACAAGATGGTATACAAGAAAGGAACGCGTACGTCGGGGTTGTAATAGTTCTTTGGTGGCGGTGATGGTGGTAGCGTGTAGGAACTTGGTGGAAAAAAGAAATTTCAAAGCATATAGGGAACAACCGGCGAAATGCAAGGAGATAGGTGATTGACAATGGAGGGTCGGTGGTGGCGGTGGTGGTTGGCAGGCGGTGTCTCGATCTTCGGGGATCTTGATCTTGAGCTCTCTCCTCCTTCTTGCTTGGGCTCCTCTCCTTCTTCACTTGGCCTCCAAAGTCCCCTCATATGGAGTATGGGGGGTATTTATAGATTTGGAAGAGTGGCAGTCTTGTAAATATATGGAAAATCCAAACCACTCCTCCCCATCGGACGGTTCTGGACGATTCCTTTTGATCATTTGATGTATTTCGAACATTTGGATGCTCAAATGAGGTGTGAGATCTTAGGGTTGTTAGATTCATCGTCGAGATGCTCGATTTGACTATAAATACTATATTTGATGATCATTGAGAGGTTTAATTTATGTTCCAAAGTTTTGACGATGTTTTGGTGCTTGATCTTGGATTTCGACTTGGGATCACTTGCCTTTGCCACTTAAGATTCATGCTTTGACTAGAATTTTGAATGTCATATCGTTGCTTTATTTTTGGATGACATCATCTTGATCATTCAAAAATATGCATCATCAATAATAAATTCTTTAATGAAACTTGCGGTCCATGAATCATACATTTTGGGAGAATAAAGTTTCATAAAAGTACAATATTCGATTATGGAAGTAGATGTAAGGTCGTGGTGATATTTTGAGGTTATGGACTGTTGGACACTACGGAAGTTTTGAGGCGTTCCAGGGGACCCATATGAGCCATGGCGCGCGTAGCGGCGCCTGAAGGGTATTATCATAATGGTCGCGGAAGTTGATTCGCGGGTCAGCAATGCGGCGTGCCGCGCGTCATGAACGCGCGGAATTCTGCAGCGTCGATTAGCCGCGTTGAACCCGCGTCACGTTGAAGCGTCAGCGAACCGCGTCGATTCAGCGTCCAGCGAACCCGTGCCTTGGCCATGCGTCGGGCATCGCGTCGATTGCGTCCGCGAACGTGGCGACGGTCGCGTCGGTTAGCGTCCAACCGCCCTTGAACGTCATGGAGGGCGGCAGAGCGGTCCGGGGCTGGCGGTGAAAGCGAGCGGGCGAAGCGGCGGGCATGTCGTATGCTTGTATATAAGCTCCAGCTGCAGACTAGAGGCTGATTGGCTTTGGCGGGTTTTGAAGGTCCTTTTGGGGTTTTTTACCCTTTTACCTATGGGGTCTATGGGTAAGAAATGTACATTTTCTTATTTCCTCTTCTTCTTGAGTTAGGATTATTTGGAGGCGATCGTCGTAGTTCAGTTTCAACTCGTCGATTTGTCGGGTTAAGAAGCGATCAAGGACGGTATCGTCGTGGTTCGGTTCACCTCGTCGGACCGTCCGGGTTAGAGGCGATCAAGGTCCACGGTATCGTCGTTGTTCGGTTTTCTCGAAGAGGTATCGGCCTGACGTCGATTAGAGGCGATCAAAGCTTCGTTCTACGTTTTCGTGTAAAATTAGCTTTCTTTCAACTTGGATGGGCGGTTGGCTTTGCGCCAAGATGGCACACATTGGATTTGGAAGAGTGGCGATCTTATAAATATATGGAAAATCCAAACCACTCCTCCCATGGACGGTTACCGACTTTTGATCATTTGATGTATTTGAACATTTGGATGCTCAAATGAGGTGAATAAGATCTTAGGGTTGTTAGATTCGGCTCGTCGAGATGCTCGATTTGACTACATATTTGATGATCATTGAGGTTTAATTTATGTTCCAAAGTTTTTTTTGATGTTTGGTGCTTGATCTTGGGATTTCGACTTGATCGGCTTTACCTTTTGCAAGATTCATGCTTTGTAGGTGAATGTCGGTTACTTTATTTTTGGATGACATCATCTTGATCATTCAAAATATATACATCAAATACTTGAAAACAACAAATTCTTTAATGAAACTTGATTATGAATCATACATTTTGGGAGAATAAAGTTTCATAAAAGTACAATATGATTATGGAAGTAGATGTAAGGTGTAGCGTGATATTTTGAGGTTATGGACTGTTGGGACACTTCTAGTTTTGATTTCCGGACCCATGCGCCCGTGGCCTTAGGCGCTGATGGCGAAGCGCCTTCTGAAGCTACCTCCGCAAGGGTATGAGCCACCGGTCATTCGTGCGGTCAACAGTCGCGGCCATGCCGCGTCGCGAAGCGGCGGCTGTCTGCGCGTCGATTCAGCGCGCCGAATACGTTGAACCCGCGTCAGCAGCGAATCGTGGCGGGGACGCGTCGGCCAGCGTCCATGAAGTCAGCGGCCGCGACGTCGCATGGCGGCGGTCGTCGGTTCACGTCCATCGAACGTGGCGAGGATCATCGATTGGCGTCCGCGAACCGCCATGAACCCGTCATGGAACGGGATCCGGGCTGTGACGAAAAAAGCGGGGAGCGAAGTCTGCGTCTTGCAGCGCCCCTAGCAGAACTCGGCCGGCCTCAGGGAGAGAACCTGTTGAGACTTTGGCGGGTTTGAAGGTCCTTTTGGGGTTTTACCCTTTTACCCTATGGGGTCTCCCCCTGTAGAGGAAATGTACATTTTTCTTATTTCCTCTTCTTCTTGAGTTAGGATTATTTGGGCGTCAAGGCCGCGGATATCGTCGGTTCGGTTTTACCGTCAGTTTGTCCGGGCGATCAAGGTATCGTCGTGGTTCCGACCGTCGGACCGTCCGGTTGAGGCGATCAGGCCCACCTGTGATATCGTTGTTCCGGTTTTCTCCTCAAAGAGGTATCAACCGCCTCGGACCGCCCGAGAGGTGATCAAAGCTCATGGTTCCTACTTGTAGAAAATTAGCTTTCTTTCAACTTGATGGACTGCGCCATTGAAAACCGCCAAGATGGCTGGGAGCACTGTTAGAGCCATCGTCCGCATTCGTAAAGTTTGACTGTAATTTCATAGCCTTATTAGGGGGATAGCTTCTCTTTCTCTCTCTATATGTATCCCTTCTTCTTTCTTTTCCCTCCCCTTCATATGTATGTGTTTCTTTCACTCAGGAGAAGAATTTTATCCCAAACCGCGCGAGAGGGTCAAAATAAGAAGATGCGCCGATATTGAGGTGAGTGAGTTTCACAAAATTCTTGATTTTATTATTATTTATTATTTCTCCCTCTTTATTTATTATGTATTCTTACAGGGTGATGGCCAGAAGAAAACTCATAGTGTGGCGACTATGGATCCATCATCCACTGTCACATCAGATAGCTTAATGGTGTTCCGCAGAAAATTTTTCTTCCCAAATGAGCTGGTAGCTATTGTTGCCAAAAAAGTCCGATCGAGTTCTCACCTCCGCGTGTACTTTACTATTTCGAGATGACTCTTCGTGGAGGATTCCTTTGGCTCCCGAGTTGATTGAGATCTTCAAAACTGTATGCTTTTGTCGCAATTCTCGTTTCGAGCTTTAATGGTCATCGTTGGTTTGACTACCTTCTTCAGAGAGCGTGGTGTTACTTTGAACATTGAATACTTGTGCCGAATGTGTAGATTCACATGTGATGCTCAGGGACGTGTTTCCTATCGGACTATAAAGAATTGGATAGAATTTTCTGCACGGGATCCATCTAGAAATTGGTCCAATGGATTCTTTTTTGTGAAGAATGAGTGGGGACTTCGAGAGATGGGGAGATTGAATGATCTTCCGAGATCCATTGATATCTGGAGAATGATATCTTAGCAACTCTTAATATTCTCGAGGAAAGCTTGCAATGAGTTACGCCACATATTGGCAAATATACAATGAAGATAGGATGTTCAAGGTTGGTCTTTCCATCCGCCTGGGAAGATCTCACGCTTCCGCTGAAGAGAGGTGATGGTAATTCCTCATACTCATAGGGTTCTCGAGAAGCTAATCGTCTAAATGATTCATCTTTACGGAAAAAGAAGACTTGTCAAAGGACCACGCCATATATCCCGGAGAAAGATGCTTGCCCCAATTGGCTTCGAGGGTTTAACTGCTTTTAACTCATGATGGGGAGTACCGCAAATTCAAGAGGTATTAAATCATATATGTCTGACCAACGCTGGATGAATTGGTACATTATTTTACTTCTTTCTTCCTTTCTTCTTTTCCCTCATTCCTTATGTAACATTGGTGCTGATTTTTTTTTTTTTAGGTAACTCAATCGTTAGATTGATGGCTCATCCTGTTGCCTTAGATGAGTGGAACAAGAATTTGTGAAGGTAAAGTATGCAAGGCGAAGTGTGAGCGAAAGATGAATGCTAAGGCCAAAGAAGTGGCGCCTTTGGAGGATCACCGACCGGGTGTAGACAGAAGAACATGTCGACTCTCTTTCTCTTCAAGAGGTGGAGCGCACCGTGATGAGCTAACAGGGGAGAAGGCTAGATGGAGAGAGGCTCAAGGTACTTGGTGGAGAAGAAAGCATTACAAGATCGCCTTTTGGAGAAAGAGCGTACAGTGTCAAAGCGGAAGCAAATGAAATCTCCTTGAAGGCGGTGGAGGACTTCAAGAACTCCCTGGCTTATCGTGGTACAATCGAAGACTATGTTCAGGAAGCTCGTAATCATATACTTGATGTTGAAGTGAAGGACTTGGAGTGCCAATGTTTAGAGGAGGGTTTCATCCAGGGTTCGAAAGGAGTCCGTGGTACATCGCAAAACCGAGCTAATTGAGGATATATCTCCTAGCCAAGCATCCAAGATCCTTCGATTCGTAAGATGAAGGAGTTGTGTGAGTGGGCTCCGTGGGAGGATCTCCTAGTAGTGAGGAGGATGTTGATATCATGTAGTGTCGCTTGTAGATGTCTTTTCTTTGTTGTTTGTTCTATGTAATGTTATTAGCATGTATCGATCTTGATTCTCTCTTATAGTATCGTATTAATGTTGATATATATGTATATTCTTTTATACACTCTTATCTTGTTCTTACCCATCTGGGGTGATTGGTCAGAATATCATTTGACGTTACTAATATGTACGAATTGGATCCACGGAATTTTGACCTATCCAAGGTTGTTCATCGGTGTTACTCGATGATGTTAACTGATGGAAGAGGTCGGGAAGTCCACCAAGGACCTCTTAACCTTTCCTAGGTTATTTGTCGAAGTTTTGCTCAATGACATTAACCCAGTATGGAAGAGGTTCGATCAAGTCCCCTTGGGATTGATCATGTTCCGATTGAGATATAACGTGAGTCGATATTTCAAGTGGGGAAAAAGGAAAAAAAGAGAAAAACATCAGAACAAAGCTACAAATTCACTTACTTTGATAAGTTCGATGATACAATCATAAGACACATATATGAGCTTCAAGAGAAAATGAAAGCAACAACAACAACAATAACAACAATAGCAACAACAAGTCTCTATCCCATTGTGGGTCGAGTATGAGGATGAAGTGATAGAGATAAACTAAAAGTTGAATATTATACAATAAGAGTTACTGATAATATTTTCGGAGATTCTTAGCATTCCAAGTTCGAGGCAGAGTTTTTTCTTCTAGATCCTTGAGCTTGAATGTTCCTCTTGTAGCTATAACCACATATGGACCATCCCAGAGGTGAGAGTTTATTGTTGAGGGCCTTTGCTCGCCGCCGAGACTTCAGAGAACCAAGTCACCGAGATATCGGACGATTTTACTCTTCCGTTGAAGTAGCTACCCTTTGGTGATAGGAAGCAACCGGGTAGGGCCATGTCACGAGTTTGGGAGTAGTCTAGGTCAGTTTTTCTTCATTGCTACCATGATCAAAAATTGGACTCTTGACTTGGAACCCGATATCCATCGGTATGATAGCTTCATCAAAACACAAGCGATCTCACCTTGTGATGAAGTAGTGCCTGAGAACATTGGAAAGCTCATCAACCATTGCCCCGCCTTCTCAAGACTTGTTTTAATCCTTTGAGTATAGTCATTTTGTATTTCCCTGGTTGTGTGGATGTGCCACGTATGGCAGAATGTGTGAAGATCTTTGCAAAAGGACGTAAAGATTTTTCCAAGAATTGAGTCCCGGTGATGATCTTTACAGAAGACCTAATCACACTATATTTTCCATACAAATTGTTTAGCTTGCCTCGTGATTTTGGGTGGTTCGCTTCCACCCATTTAGTGAAGTAGTCGACAGCTAGAATGATGAACTTTCTTTGTCCTGATGCTATCGGAAAAGGTCCCATTATATCAATTCCCCACTGAGCAAAAGGCCACGGGCTTTGAAGAGATGAGAGCTCTGTGTGCGGCGTGTGAGGAAGGTTTGAATGCAACTGACAACTAGCACATTTTTTGGTGAACCTGTGGCATCTTGTTTCATCAGAGGCCAATAGAATCCTTGCCTTATAATTTTAAGGGCTAGTGCCCTTCCTCCTAGGTGTTCTCCACATATTCCAGTGGACCTCTCTTAGCATAGTCGCTCGATGGTGGAAGACACTTGAGGTATGGCCCGTGCTATATATAGTTCACCTCCAATAACAACAAAGTTTGCCTTGTCTTCTGAGGCGAGTGGCCGAAGGTCTTCTGGGAGACTTCCTTCTGCGTGAAAGACATGATGGGGTCCATCCATGAGGGTTCCTTCACCTCATCAATCGCTTGTATTACCCACGGTCCTTGGGGAAATATATTTCCTCAATATGCTTTCTCTTGAATAGATCTCCCAGGGACATAAAAGCTTAGCGAGGGCTGCCTCGAGTATTTTTCTCCGATGTGAGTGATTTGATGTGCCTTAAGATGGGCAAGGAGAGACTTCAAGTCAATGACAGTAACCGAGGGTTATGGGTATCGTAGTCACCCTCGACTTGAGAGGCGACAAGTCGAGAGTCGATGGATCGTTAAGTCTTGCAAGCCGCGATGAAGTCTCAACCTGCGATGAGGGCCTCAGATTCCATATTGTTAGTGTGAAAATTTTAAACAAGTCCATACTCTAAGGTATTCTGGGGAAATAAGTAAAACTCCTCCCAAGATTTCAAGCTCCATCAACATAGAGAGTCCATTGAGGAAATAAAGGACGGTGATAGACATATCATTTGGAGTTGCGGCATTCCACTATGAAGTCTCATGAGTATTTGAGACTTTATGTCGGTCGAGGTAGAAACTTAATGTCAAATTCTCCCAATTCCACACCACTTAATCGCCGATGCTTCCTGCTTCGTAGATAGCTCTTAATGGTAGATTAGTGTAAACACGATAGTATGAGCTTGAAAGTATGGACAATTTTCGAAAAAAAAACTAGGCTAATGCCATCCTGTCAAGTGGATAATGACTTTCTATATCGAAAGTATTTTCCGACGTAGTAAATTGGTCGTTGTATCCGCTAAGATCAAGAGCTTGCAGTGGGGAGAAGTCGCAAGATATAAGTATAATATTTCTCCTTGAATAGGCTTACAAGAAAGGGGAGATGCTAAGTACTCTCTTAGTTGTTCAAAAGCATTGACATTCCGGTCCATTGAAAATTATTATTTTTGCTCCTTTTAATATTCAAGAATGGCAAGTATTTGTCCCTAACGAGCTAAGAAACGAGATAGGCAGATCCCCCATTTAGACGCTGAACTTCCTTGATATTCTTTGAGGGGTCATATCAGAGCCTTAATTTTCTCGTGGGTTATTCGATGGGTTACCATAAACCCAAGAAATTTTCCGATGTAACTCAAAGGCACATTTGGTTTGAGTATGTTATAGCGAAGAAGAAGCACGCTTTCTAAGTCGAGATATGTTGTGATTCTTCCGCTTTTACCAACATGTCGCCACGATACTTGCGCAATAGCCTTTGAAAACCATATTCATAAGACCGATAGGTAGCACCGCATTTTTTAACCAATGGCATAACTTGGTAGAGTATAAACCTTTATATGTTTGAAATGCTGTGGCTTCTTCATCCATAGGGTCCATTCTTATTTGGTTATAACCGAGTAAGCGCCCGTGAAACGAGCATTTGATGGCCGACGTGGCCGACCAATTCAATCAATTCGGGAAGGGGAAGCTATCTTTTGGACAAGCCTTGTTAGTGTAGTCAATACACATCCTCCATGTTCCATTTATTTTCTTAACCATGACAACATTTGCTAGCCATATAGGGTAATATACTTCTCGTATGAATCCCGCTTCAAGGAGCTTGTTAACTTCATGCTCAATAGCCTGGAGGCGATCGGGTGCAAAACTCCGCTTCTTCTGGATGATCGGTTTGGATGTTGGATTAATCTTGAGGGAGTGCATGATCATTGGGGTCAACCCCTGGCATATCAGTCGGACTCCATGCGAAGATGTCTTGATTTCTACGCAGGAAATCTACGTAATTTTCTCTTTGTTCCTTTGAAAGTGGGATCCTTGCACCGCCGTAGTTGGTCATCCGATAATGTAATGGAGAGTAAGTCTTCTACAGGTGATACTTTGTGGGGTGCTCCTTCATCCCTAAAATTAAAATCTTCAATGCTAAAGGTCACGGAAGGGCGTGGCTGAGCTTGTCTGAGGTAACATGATTGTGCCACTTGTTGATTTCCACAGACTACTCCAACTCCAACAGGGGTTGGAAATTTCATCTTAAGATGAGATATTGAAGTGATTGCACCAAAGATTGACTGGAGGGGCCTTCCAAATAGCGAACAGTCTTGACCACCATAAATTGGATTGAATGAGTCATTTCGGGAATTCTCCGAGAACAACAGAAGAGTGATCCCTTCTACTATGGTTGTCAAACCCGCATAATGGTCCCGGCAGTTGGAGCTTTTCCCTAACGAGGCCCATGCTCGTAAACGGAGTAAAATAGACGGACAACTCCCACTCAACTAAAATCCTTTTAACATTATAGATGGGTCACCGATCCCCGCCGATGACAAGTGGATCTTGATGAGGAACATGTACTTCTAAGTCCGAGTCAAAAAGTGATGGAATGATCGCACGAGACTCTTTAACTCGCTCTTGAGATAGCAACGAACTTGATTAGATAGTATTGGTCCTCCGCAATTGTTTCAATCTCTCTCCAACCGTTGATGATTGTTTTGTTGCTGATGATTGTCCTTGTTGCCCCGACGGCATGTTTATTTGTGTCGATTGATTCTTCACAAATGATATATCCTTGAAATGAGCCTCTCAATTTCTTGAGTTGTTTGCATGCCTCGAGTATGTCCCACTTCATGGAAGTGACAATATTGCTCCTGATTTCCTGAATTTGGTTTCAGTGGATGCGGCCACTTGATATTTTCTTCCTCTCGAATGGCCATTAGGAGATTAACACGAGATGTGTTCAGCGGTGTGTATTTCTTTTCAAGTCGGTTCACTCAGGGGTCGTGAGGGAGATCACACCTTTGTTGCTTCTTTTGATAGAGTGTTGGACGCATTTCCTGGGTGCTTTTACGCTTTTCCGTGGATTGCTCAAATTGTTTATGCGATGGGCGTAATAGCCTCAAGAGCTTTCCACATGAACCAAGTCGGCATATGAGTGGACCGGGTGTTGACAAGGACGAGTAAAAGGCCCCTGAGTCCTCCAAGAAAACTTCTTAATAGTTCTACCACCTGTATTTGGCGAGCTTCTAAGGAGAACCTCTGGAAGTATTCCTTAAGGGATTCGCCCTCATTTTGACGAATGCCGGAGAGATGAGAGGAATCTTTAATGATCCTTCGATTTGCAATGAACTGTTCCACAAAGATTTTGGCGAGTTCATCAAAGGTATGTATAGATCCCCGTGGAAGAGAGTAGAACCAAGTGCGGGCTTGTCCCTTGAGAGTAATAGGAAGACGACAAAGCATGTGAGCGGATATGCATGATGGTCCCAGTAATGGTCGATGTGTTCAAGGGTCGAACTCCATCATAAGGGTCAATGCTTGAAGCTTAAACCCTACGGGATGGGATGTCAAGAATAGCTTCAAAAGGGGAAGACTCGATAACCGCGGTGAGAGAAGATATGATTCCGTCTTTGTGATGGAGTTCTTCTTACCAAGCATTGCATGTGTATAACATGGCATAGGTCAATCAGGGTGAGAATGCGCCGCTACCAATAATGATTGGCGGATTGAGCCGCGACGCGGATGGATGGGTGGAACTGTCAAGAAGTTCAAGATCACGCTTTGGAGATGGTGGAACGCCTAAGAGAGCAAAGATATTGTCCTCCAGTAATAATCGATCGGGGGGGTGTGTTTGCCGCGATGGAGGTTGTTGTCTTCCTCGTAAAGTCGGATCATCTCATTTTGAGACTCTTCCATTCAGTTCTAAAGAGATTCCACGTTTCGCCAAGGTGGTCATGCCCATTAGGGGAAGTGGGGCGAAGCTTGACCGATTCAAGGATTGGTTTCGAGTGAGAGTTAGAGCAGAGGCTGAAGCTGAAGATTGCCTATTGGTCATGATGTAGTGTTCGCAAAAGTATGATTGAGAGTCTCTTCCAGACGGCCAACCTGCTATGCGTCTAGAAGACCGAGCGTAGAGTGAAAGTTTACTTTAGCTTTGTTGATTAGTCCACACACACGTGTATTTAAAGAATGAGCGAGAACTAGAATTTTAACGTGGAAAACCTCAAAAGAGGAAAACCACGGCTGCCCAAAGAAAATGTTCCACTATGTATATGCCTCGAAGTACAGAATCTTCCCGATAACGGGATTACAAGATGATATACAAGAAAGGAACAACAGCTACGTAACAACGGTCAGGTTGTAATAGTTGATGGTGGCGCGGTGATGGATGTGTGAACTTCTGGAACAATATAGGGGAACAACCGCGTAAATGCAAGGAACGACAGTGATTGACAATGGCAGGGTGTGACGGACGGCGGTGGTTGACGGCCGGGCGGTGGTGCGATCTTGCTCGGGGGATCTTCGATCTTCCGAGCTCTCCTCCTTCTTGCTTGGGCTCCTCTCCTTCTTCACTTGGCCTCCAAAAGTCCCCTCATATGGAGTATGGGGTATTTATAGATTTGGAAGAGTGGCAGTCTTGTAAATATATGGAAAATCCAAACCACTCCTCCCCATCGGACGGTTCTGGACGATTCCTTTTGATCATTTGATGTATTTCGAACATTTGGATGCTCAAATGAGGTCGGAATTGTGAGATCTTAGGGTTGTTAGATTCGGCTCGTCGAGATGCTCGATTTGACTATAAATACTCTATATTTGATGATCATTCAGAGGTTTAATTTATGTTCCAAAGTTTTCGACGATGTTTCAGGTGCTTGATCTTGACTGATTTCGACTTGGGATCAGCTTGCCTTTGCCCTTAAGATTCATGCTTTGACTAGGGAATTTTGAATGTCATATCAATAATTAATTTTTTTTTAAAAAAAAGATCAAGATGCTCCAAAATATAATATCCACCCCTAAAGAGTATTAATGAGCTAAAAATACTTGAATAGGTGGATATTTGCCTTGTCTAACTTCTTAACTCATTAAAAAAATGATTGTCATTCTTCAAGGAACTAAGTGGTGTCCATATCACTTGCTTTAAGAGGATAGATGAATATCATGATACCTTGAGCAACTCGAGAAATACATGGCTTCAACATCTCTATTATCAAAGCTAGTCCGAAGAGAGGCATTAAATATGTATTATTATCTCTCTAATAAGCCTGATACGAGGATACTACTGCATAACACTATTTCTACTACATTATAAATATTTTCTTTGTCATAGAAAAATGCTATTCGCTAAAAGGCAAGCCCATAACATTGGTGATTACACATGGCTTCCACTAATGACTTTCATATAAAAATTTGAGGTCCTTAGCACCAATCAAGTGGTTAATGAAATCAAGGATTCAACATCCACTTCTCCCAAATTAACATCAAGTCATAGTTGCTTGCAGATTTTTATAGTCTAATTAACCATTCATGTTCTTATTGAATCCATAGTTCAACCTTTTTGGTAATCTCATTAGGCATTGCATATTGACATAAATTTATATTTTTTTGGTGTTAGGGCTATATTCAATTTATCTTATCATAGCATGTCGTCTTATAATATGGATTTTTCTTGAAATTCTTTGTCGTCATTAATGTTATTGATTATAAAGTATCATGGCAGCTCTCATGGCTTTTTTATTAATTATGAAGACCCCAAGATTCATACCAATTCTCAACTGATGGTTTGTCCAGTTGAAGGATACTTTGAGCCCCATAAATAATAGATGATGTAGTATCTCAACTATGTGAAGTAATTTTTCTTGCACATCAAAGGCTTCTATGATGGTACATATATCATATTTCTTGAATTTAATAGATCCTAATGAGGATAATCAACCTCATTTTTATAGATAATTGGGAGCCCTATAATAGGAATTATAAAACTTAAGATATTCCTCTTTGAATTAAGTCAATCAAAATAAAAATAATCAATCATATGGCCATAAGAATCTAATATGTCCAAATGAGGACAATTCATCACTTCTTAAAGAAGGATTGGTGCCTCAAATCCATTAACATATCATTTTTTGGCCATTTTTTAGAAAAATAATTAAAACTTGGCCATTGTCTTCAAATTTTATAGTAGCTTAATTAGGGGGAGTTTGGTTGATTTGGATGGATTAGATGATAAATTTTTAAAACCAATTAATTTTAGATTCTTAAAAATATTGAAGCAAACCGACCAAATAAAATGAAAAATCAAACAAATCGAATAACAATTTGGTTCGGTTATTTTGGTTTGGTTTAGGATAAACCGAAGTTCGCTACATTTAAAAATTATTTGCATAATATTTTATTGTATAATGAACAAGCAATAGTAATTTATATTTATAATTCTTACTATAAGCCTATAATATATAAATTAATAATATAGTGTATCATATATTTAATTTGGTTTATTTGGTTCCATCCAAAATTTTATTTAACAAATTGATCCAAAAATCAAAAATCAAAATTTTCATTAATTAAAATCAAAATCCAAATTATTAAGTTCAAAACCGAACCAAATTACTCAAAAATTTTGATTCGATTTGATTTTTGGTTAAAACCAAATAATGCACTCCCCTAAGCTTAATTATATCATATATATATATATACATGAGATCATTCATGTTATAAATTTATGCACGTATGCTTATTAGGGTTTATTCACAAAACAGTTTACATTTTATTTTATTTTCCTCTCAAATTCCTTTTTTATTTTCCTCTTAATTTTTTTTTTAAATTTTGGCCCCACTCAATTTACATTTTATACAATAAACCTCACCCAAAAAAACTAATTTAACCTATTACTCTCAAATAATTGCTTAAATAAAAGTTTATAAATTTAATAATCTTGCCCACTCAATTTTTTTCATATAAATTTTTTGATATTTTGATATTATTTCACTAAATATTTATATTTTTTAATTAATTAATAATTTTGTATACATTTTATTTTTTAAATTATTATATTATTTAATTATTTTAAAACTCTCTCTCTCTCTCTCTCTCTCTCTCTCTCTCTATATATATATATATATATATATATATATATATATATATATATATATATATATATTAACAGCTCATTTTTTGAGTTGAAACATAAACGAGCCAAATACTAATAAAAAAATTTAACTCTTTCATTTAATGAGCTGACCAAAAAAGAAATACTTTAGCTTGCTTGCTTGCTCAAAACAATCAATTGCAGTTCGTTTACACCTCTACATAGGACGGACATATGAGTTATTCCAGGCTTCCTACTTCTCCAATCTGCTTCTTCGCAGCCAATTCGTAAGAGCGTAGTTGCGGCTTCTGGCTCCATCAAGCAAATTCCAGCGCGCCATTAATGCCAAACTGAAGGAAGTCCACCAGGTCTTTCACTTCAATGGGGACAAGCAGAAGAACCAGGCATAAAGCATTTTGCTCATACAAATGGCAATAATTAGTACTGTCATCTCGGCCGATAAAACTGATTGATTCCAGAGTAATAATGTGTGAGAAAAAAAAAAGTACGACAGAGTATTTGATGCAAAATAGAGGAAAACAAAAAAAAGAGATTTTGGAGGGACATCACAGCTTTAGAGAAAGATATAATTGGTTCCTTATTTGTCACTATATTTTTTTTTTTTAATGAAGCTTTATGAGAAAACCATCTGTAACGTTCATCTGTGTGGAACAACAACAGTTCGACCACTGGTGTTTTGTCCTTTTTTTTTTATGTTTACGTAGCTATTAACTAAAATCACATTAAAATAACATTAATATTTATTTTTTAAATTAAAATACATCGTATTATATGAATATTTTGATATGATTATAATACTATAATATTGCATAATTAATATTAAAATTCTGATGTTATATATATAAATACAAAGAAATGATGTGACATATATGTAAATCTCCCATTTTTTTTTTTGCATTTAAACACATTTGGAATAGCTTTGGATTTGAACAATCAGTAAATAAATTATACTTTACAAATTTATAACGGGTGATGATTCAAGAACAATTAATTAAAAAAATTTCTAAAAAATAAGAACAAAATCTTTTTCATTAATATTTTCAGACGTTCCCAATAAAAAAAATTAATTTGGTCTAAGTCCAATAGGAGAGGCAAAATAATTTATAAACTCATTATTTACAGGGGGATTTACATACATACTAATACCACACAATTCTTATGTATTTATATATCTGACACCTAAATTTTAATTTTTATGTATATATAACACTCCAATCTTCAATATCATATCAAAAATATTATAAGCACTCACATTTTAAAAGTAAAATGCACATTTTTATGCATAGAAAAGTATTAGATAAATAAATATCTAACTTTAGGTGTTAAATATGTAAATGTATAAGAATTGTGTGATATGTATATAAATTTTTGGAGTATATTGTGGTAGAACATCAAGGAGCTCTCTCTTTGATGCAACCCACCCATTAAGAATTGCATTATTTGATTTTCTTTCTTTGATTATAATAATTTTCTAATTTTAGTATAATGTTGGGACCTTCTTAATGACTTTGATGGTAATTTCTAATTTAATTAGATGATTTTGAATGAATCATAATCACATGGCCAATCTTAGAAAATAGTTCATATGGCATGTACAAGTAGGTGATAATTCATGTACAAGAATGCTTTCCCATATAGATGACTTCAAATGATTCACAACACTGGTGCATGAAGATTCACAATTGATGATCCAATCTCCTTATGTCAAGACGCACCATCATCCACTCCATAAATGGTTACCTATCTTTACTTTTTTTTTCTCTTCTTGTTTTGAAGTTAAATGACTATATGATATATGGGAATGAAAAAATTAATGTAAAACTAATTTTTTATTGAATGGAAAATTAGGTGTTCTTGTTTTGTGTCTGGGATTCATGGTTGATGGCTTTTAACCATATAGCAATCTTAATTCTTTGATGAAGATTAAGTTCTTATTATCTTATAACCCTTATAATTAGTTTTAAGAATTCCCAAAACCCCACAATCTCATTCTACTTTCAAACCCTAAATCCTAAGATTCTCGAGTTTTCACCACTAAGGAAGCCCTAACTAACTCCTTATCACCCAAACAAGTAGGCCAACATACTCCCCAAGCCAATCACATTCGTGGCTATATTTATAATTCCTCCATAGTACACCTAACCTAACATCCAACTCCTCTTAATTATTTATGCCACCCCCTTCATTCCATATACAACAAGTAAGAGCTATCACTCTTAATTATTCCTTCCACCTAGATATTATCACTCTCTCTAGTACTTAATTTCTTGAGATTTCAGTCCCTTAAGTTCTAACCCCTCAAATAGATTGATGAGCAAGTATTGCAGAGTGAGAGTGAGTTTTTTGTGATAAAATATCTCTTATTAATAATCACTAATGAAGCTTATTACATATAGTGCTGCTATCAAATTAATGTTTTAATAAAGTAATTGATCCCTTTAATAATCTAAGTAATCTTATCTATCATATATGCTAAAGAATCATCACCATATTTACTGAATGTTAGATCCAATTAGAAGCATTCATCAATTTGATAAACTCAAATGAATGTGGCTTACAAATATATGTGATGAACATTTTAAGATTATATTTGAGTAGATTTGTTAGAGGGGAAATTTTTTTTTTTTGTGCATTAATTTTTCTTCATGTGGTTAATAACTAGATAATAATGAATTGTGAGAATATCATAAATATAAATATTTTTTAAATTAAGTTTTTTTTTATGTTCAACTTAATGAATTTTTTTTTAGCCATGACATGTCATCCTTCCATATTATTGTTGAAGGATTCAACCAAATTATAAGAGTTTTTTAGTGACTTTGTGATTTATATATGTGAGGGATAAGTGAAATTATTTTTAACTAATATTTTATGCTTTTATTTGATCAATTTGACTTGGTTATTGAAAATTGGACATTGATTAGTTTTATGCTTTATACAATCGTTATAATTCTAATTAGAGGCATTAATTTAGTTGGAGGGATAGGTTCCACATTTGACCCAAAGTTGATATAGCTTAAATATGTTTAAACCATATTGACTAGTTTATTATATGGGTTAAAATATAGATCCAAACATGCTTAATTTGTACTCGATCTATTTAACCTATTTATTATATATATCATATATAGTTTTATACTAACATGTCTCAATTATCTCGAATATGAATCGTTATCCCAATCAACTCTACTTGAACCCTCTTAATGAAAATTGAATAATAATTAGGCCAATTTTGGATTATTAAAATCAACTTAAACTTGTCTTGAATAAATTCAAGTTTACAATTTAGACTAAAACCCAATTGAAATAATAATTAAGCTAAATCAAACTTGCATTTTTTATCAAGATTTTAGTCTGATTATCAAATTGGGTCATTGATTGACACCATTATTACTATTATAGAGAATTATTGCTCAATGAAATGATATTGCAAAAGCAATGCTTCCTCTTCCAATTTTGGCTATTTTATCTTTTTCTATTGGTCTCATTTTACTAATTCAATGATTATTTCTTTCTAATCCACTTTTATATTCAAATATTATTTCTATAAAAAAAAAATTTCATTACTTAAAAAAAAACAATCAAATGAGGTCTATACATCTAATTTTAAAATAAAATTATTAATTATATGTATCAGCATCATCTAATGTGTTAACTTTAGTTTGTATCACAGTACTCAAGTTTAATATGAAATTTTATTTTGATTGCACTGAAAACGTGAATTGAAATGGCCCAACTTCAGCAGTCTTTTGAATTTGGTTTAAAGTGATGAAGTTGTAGTATTATGTTTATTGGGCTGTTAAAATCGGCCTACTGGGCTTATTTTTTCAACACGGCCCTTTAGATCTGAAGCTTAGATCCAACGGTCCATTTAAGTTGATTTACGTTTAGAGTTAGTAATGTCATCATAACAATAAAATACTGATATTTTCCAATGGATAAATGCAGCTTATGCTAAGGATCTGTAATTTTCGAATCACTTCTTAACTGATCTTTATATTTATATTTATGATTTTGTATTTTGATTTCAAATAAATTATATGTGATATCTTCTAAAAAATATATTTATTAATTTTTACATGGTGGCTTGATAGTGAATGACAAATATTGGTGAGTAAAAACTAATGATGACAGTACGATGATTTTGGTTATTAGTGATGGTGATGTGTGAAGGTGAGGGATAATATAAATCAATAGTGGATACCACCTTTGGCTAACATTGATATTTTATTTCTAAAAATAATCAAAATATTTAATAATTATTTTAAGTCTTTTTAAATAACTTGATTTATTTTTTAAAAAATAAAAAATAAATGCATAAAAATACATCAAATAAACATTTTTTTAAAAAATAAAAATAAAAGCTAAAATATAAAATAAAATTGATCTCAAGCAAGCAACAAGTAAAATATAATCAATTGTCTTTTTGGTTAAATGGAGCCATGGTCTCTCCAGGCAGAGATCTAAGATTGATAAATGAATTTTACATCAGTAAAATTTGAGCAATATTCATCCACTAAATCTATAAGTGAAAAAAAAAAAAGAAATATAACATCGAGAGTTTAATAGGCGAAATCAAATTCTATAATAGTAATAATAATAATAATATAAAAGAGCTTCACAAGCTTATTAGAATTTTTGCATGTCATGGGGCAATTAGCAGAACATGTAAATTTCATTATTTCATAAATTTATTTAAAAATAACATTAAGGAGTATTTTACTTCATTTTATTTCTAAATTTACTATTTGAATATAGATATTTAAGAAGAATAAATACTAAATATGTTCAAGAATTTATTTTACAAAATATAATAAGTTTTTCTTTAATTTATGAAATATAATCAATTATTTTTAAAAACCTACATGAGAGATTGTTTAAAGTAATATGTTTGATTAAACTAATGTTGAATTAATTAGAGTCAATGTGGTAGTGGTGGGTGAACTTTTGACAAAGATGAGAAGGTGACTTCTCTTCTTGGTGTGCAAGCAATATGAGGATGCTAATAGAAGTGATTTTGGTTGAAGAAGGTTTTGGGAAGATAGCTTTCTTGAAGTGTCCAAGATCATGAAGGAGGGCTTGCCTAATTTTGGGTGGAGTGTAGTTGGAGCTATGGTTGTGGCTGATTTATGGGATATAGGATGGAGTGAGGGGTTGATTATGATAACTTTAGGATTTGGTGAGAAAAGGAGTTGGTACTTAGAAATGGTGGACATGTAAGAGGAAAGATTTAAGATATTTTTAGAAGGATTGGTCTATCCTTGTAAGGAAATAGATCTTTGCATGTTATAAGTAATGTGTGGGGGAACTCTATAGCACAATAATTGATATAAAAGAAAGAAAAATAAAAAATAAAATAAAAATGTAGATAAATGCAGCCTCACCAATGGAAGGGGAAAGATGCAAGCCACCAAGTATAACCTCAAGAAATTAGTATGAGTGTGAATATAGTATTAGCCAAAATCTTAAAACATTCCATCAGACGGTTTGTATTGATCCATTTGATCATAGATTATTTTTGGTAATTTGACTAATCAAATGACCTTCAATCTGAGTGATCTTATGCTTGTTGGATTCTTCTCGTCGAGCCACTCGATTCGATTATAAGCAAGTCAAAATTTGGAAGTCATTTGATCATCCAGTAAGTATTTTGAAGTTTTCATATATAGCTTTCGGGCTTAATTTGAGCTCATTTGAGCTCGATTTGACCTGCTTCTAGCATTGTTGAACTCGTCTTATTGAGTTATTTAATTTGATTGTGTACATGCTTTAACTTGAGATCCGTGCTTCATTTATAAATTTTAGAGGAATATATCAATCATTATAATTTTACAATTTGCAGAAATAACGAATCTTCTAATTTGGACAATAGAAAGTAACTCGCAATGGAGTTTATAAATCTTTGATGCATCTCATTCGACCTAATATGCTTATTTGTCCGCTCCTAAATGTCTTTTGTTATAGTCAATAGAAAGAGAGAAGAAATATCTGATATTATTTGTCATTGCATCCTCCTAATTAAGCTAACTTCATATCGTCACAATGTTATGTGGACAAACAACAATTGTCACCACATGTCCCAAGGTTCAACTCCTTCAGGTAAGAGAGGAGATCGAAGGAGTTTATAACAATATATCGGAAACACAATTATGAAATAATTCTTTTGGTACAATTCATTCATTATAACCTTCTGATATATAGCGCACATGTATATTATTTATAAGGTGGTAGTGAATTAACAGATAAAAAATAATCTAATAATCATCCTATAATTATAATAGAAATAACGAATATGAATAACGGCCGCGAAGAACTATATTGCATGTCTGGCTTATTTCTTCATATATAATTTGTATTAATTTAATACCTCTCCCCATTAAATTTTTTTTTTAAAAAAAAACTCATAATGAATTCCTACTGAATATTTGACCTAATTTATTTTATATATCCATTCAGCATGATTCATTTAGGGTTGGAGAAGTGGATGCTGTAGTTCGGTTTTGTTTGGTTCTGTCTTAGCGTTGCTTCATCTGATTATTAAAACCGTAATTGTCAAAACATACTGCAACTAATACGTACGTGAGCTCCAGTTGTCGTTGACTGCTTGTTAAACAATTCCATAATCATGACTGACCTGTTCATGCACCTCATTTGCTTAGGTCATGGTTGAGATCAATTTTTTTTTTTTTTAAAAAATTTAAATTTAAGACAAATGATTTTTTGTTTGTTAGCAAATTTTTATTTACTTATTTTGAATAATTTGGCTTGTTTCTTCAAATAGTGAAAAGATGATTTAGGTTTTTTTAGTTTTTTTTTTAATGAACAGTATTTTTGTTCATTTTTTTTACAACTCATAGCTGACTTGCTCTCATGATAGCGAAGTTTGATGATTTCTTATCCTCTTTTCTTGTCGTCACCTCCTCATCGATCTTTGTTCCCCTCTCCATCTCGTTATCATTTGATCATTATCACACCACCCCTCTCGAACTAACACCATTTATAAACTTATGGGTCATTTGTTGATGGCACCTTCGCCTTCATTGACAATCTTTCTCATTCTTTCTCCTCCAAAGGGGATTGGGGATATCACTTTATTGAGCCTAAGGGCAGAACCAATCTCTCTTCTCATAAGGGATAAATTTGCATGTTAGAATAAAAATGGAAGGCAAAATAACTTTTAATGAGGGTTGACTAATTTGCTCAACCCCTTAATAAAAATTGCAAAATTCAAGAGTGGTAATTGCCCTCCTCCTTACACTTGAGTCCTTGATTAAGCCTTTGGAAAAAGTTGAGGATAGAGTTAATTATATTACACAACCTAAAAGAAGAGGAGATGATAAAAATTCTTAGATTTAAAAAAAAAAGAAAAATTAAATATTGCAAAATTATAAGCTTTATTTGCAAGAGTAAGTTGATGTAACTTCAAAAAATGGAATCAACACACCAATTTTTACAATGTTTAGCCCTTATATTTTTGTCTGGACAAACCTTCACCATCTAAAGTTTCATCATTTTAATTTTAGTACTATAACATTCCATCATTTTTGAGGTAAAGAAAGGCTTTATAACATATGCTCTTATTTCATGGGTAAGAGCAACCCAAAAACTAAATTTATAAAATTTTTGCAGCTTCCTTGCAAAGTTTCTTAAGACTTTGTAAGAAAACATTAAGAAATTAAGATCAAATTATTTGATTTGAAAAAAATTATAATAGGTAAAACTAATATTTAAATTTTAATATTGATCTTATAGACTTGATAATCACTTGAACAATCTTAAAAATACTTGCAAATGATGTGGTTTTATGTGAGCTGAAACATTAGAGAAAATTACAACATCTTATAAAGTTATTTTCTCAAGAGATTAATTTGAAGTGATATAGAGAGCAAGAGAAGAAATACAAGAAAAAACACATTATAAAACCTCATATTTATAGTCTCTCAACATATATGGGAGATATAAAAGAAATCCCCCTTAAATGCTTTAAAATGATAATAAAATGGCTATTAAAAAATCCAGTGGCTAGAGGTCTCTTAGATTTAAGTAAAAAAATCGCTAATATTTTAAAAAATCATATAGATTTAATTTCAATCAAAAGTATGTCATACAACTTCTAAAATATCTAATAAATTCAATAAAATAAAACTTACGTCAAAATTCAGTAATTACAAAATAATTTTCATAGAAAATACTAATTTGTACACAATTATTTGAATATTTAAATATATTAAATATGCTTTAAAAACTTGAAATATTCAATATTAAAATACACAAATTTATTAGTAAGTTATCATAAAAAATTCAAATTAAAACGAAAGCTTTAAGTGTACTAAATTAAAGTTTGCAAATATAAGTTTATCACTTTTAGTAAATATAATTAATCATTATTATAGCTCATTTTAAAAATATAATATTACGTATGAAGCATATAATATTTCATGAATTTGTCAACTTTAGAGAAACTAGATTAAAAAAAGCTCATTAATATATAAATTATGTCAATTATCTTTAGTTGGGTGATTAATAAATTAATTAACATATATTTCTATATAAAACAAACTTAACAAAATATAATCGAAATTTAAAATTATTTTAACTCGCTAATTTAAAGATTTTTTTTTAAAAAAAAAACTACAATTTTAAGCGCATTTTAAATCTCTTTATTCAGTTTTATAAAATAGTTTATTATCAAATCATTGAATATTTGAATTGTAGTTGCTTTGAGATCTAGGAATTTTTGCAATTGCATGATCTAAAAATCACTTCATAAAAATAAAATAATGATCTTCTAATAAGTACATGATCTGAAAAGTACATATTTACAGCTGGCCCATTAAGTTCGGATCGAGATAATTCAGCATAGTAGTGATGAAATAATATGCACAGCTCCGGCCATTAGGAACATTACTTTTTTCCTCCTTAAATCTACTATTTTGTGCATAATTTGGAATTTTTATATACATATCACCTTAAACTATCTATTTTACTCATTTAATACTCAAAATTTTATTATTATCTATATACCACAAAAATAAACTCATTTTATCATTAGAACGTAAGGAGTTCCGCCTTATTTTCATCAGAGGTAATAATAATACAATGTTAAATTAATAAAATAATAGATAAGATGTATGTAAAAACCCTAATAATTAAAACATAACAACGGTTTGGCCCTTTAAGATCATTTTATCTTTATTTTTTTAATTTTTAAAATTTTTATAAAAGATTTTTGTTCGAAGAAGTATAGTTAAATTTATTGTTCCTTAGCTTTATTTCTCATGAAAATCACCCAAATTCTATAAATAATTTACAAAAAAAAAGATCTTCTGTAAGCTCGCCACTACCCTGCCTGAATCAAATTCCTGTAAACCCTAATCCTTTACCAAGATCATCTCATTTGCTATTTATATATTTTTTAATTTACAATTAATTAACCACATGAAATTAGCAGTGGTAATTGCTCTAGCGCTACAGATATATTCATAGAACTTACTGGTTTGCAGCCTTATCATATAAAAATAATCTGTAATCATAGAAAAATAAAGACAAGTATACCACGCAAATTTAATGTTTAGATTACGTAGGAAGAAATAATTATCTATACTTCGACGTGCCTGATGTTACGCTGGCCTCAGTTTATAATCCATTTATTAATCATTGTCATCAAGTTGTATGGTTTTGATATGGTTCTAGTTGACTCCAGACTTTTTTATAGAAATAATTTATAGAATGTAAAATAACTAGAGAGAGAGAGAGAGAGAGAGAGAGAGAGAGAGAGAGAGAGAGTTATACTGGTTGGCACAGATTTATGTGAATAGGAGAGAAAGAATTGCATATTTCAATACTGACTTCTGAATGATTTCTGTATCAATCATAATGATATAAGCATTTTGAAGTTAACAATCAGTAATCGCTAATCGTTATTGTGGAGTTCATGCTGTCATATCGCACTACTTTAAAAACTCTGGATAAAATTTTCTATTTTGATGATTAGCCATTAGATCAGATGTTTGTCTTCAGTGGATTTATGACCGCATTAATATTTAATTATGGATTAATTAGCTAAAGATAATCTGCACTGCAATGTGTTAGAGTGAGTTGAGAGGGCACAAAAGAGTGGAATTGAGGACCCATGGGAGCATATATACTGAGCTTTGTTTTATTTAAGGTGAAAAACTAAATTAAACTTATTAATGGGGCATTAAGCTTGTGTCCACCTATTATATATTCACCAACTAATTCTGAAAATAATTATCTTCTGTTATTTTAGACTCTTTGTTCGTTTTGAGAGGCCTTTCTCTAATCTGTAAAAAGTAGTTAAATAAAAGACAAAATGTGCTTCAAAAAATTTAGAAAACTTTTGTATTCAATTTGATGATATTATTTTCTTTTCTGCAACACATTTTTTGAATTTTTCTGAAAGTGATTATTTAGAGCAAATAATAATGGATTTCAGTACGTCTAACTTGTCGAGAAGAAATGCACGTGAAGTTATGTGCTCCACTCTTCATTTTTTTTTTCTCTTTTATACTTCTTTCAATTGTTCAGATGCTATCAGTGAGCTTTTTTTAGTACTAAAAGTAGCTTTCTCTTGAGAATTATTCTTGTTCAAAATTTCTAGTAGAAAAGAGCCACTTCGAGAAGAAAATTATAGCTAATCAAGTAGAAGAAGCTCAACTTTTTCAAAGTCTTCACGAGGTACCATAGCCTTTTTTTTATGATTATCAGTTACAGGCATAAAATCTTCTGAGTCTTACAGTTTTGCATAAAGGAGTACCCACTTGAGAGGCGACCGTTCATTTTGCTTGTTCTGATCTCCATTACAACTACAGTTAAATCTATTTTATATTTTTATTATCATGTAATATTCATTTCATATGCCAACTTTTGTGGTACTTAAGTAACTCGTGGTGAAGAAAATGATGTAAATAGCGTAATTCTAAAAAAGTAGAGTTATTTTCTGAATAAAAAGTTAAGTTGATAAGCTTCAATTAATTATTGTAGATTCCTATCGACCTACAAATTATTTGAATGTCGTTCTATTTGGCTTCACTTCAGTCAGAAAAAAAAGCCTCACGTACTGTTTGACTACTCATATCATAAACGACAAATTTCTCAATGCTAATCTGCTAATAATCATGATAACAAGGATCTAATATATATATATATATATATATATATATATATATATATATATATATATATATATATATATATATATATATATATATCACTCTAAAAGCATATTCGCAGGAAAGATTAGTCCGCGGAGTTTCCTTCTGTTGAAAAGACCATATACCGCAAATTTCCTTAAATTTACCACAAAAATAAAAGCAAATATTCAAAATACACTGCAAAGAATGAAAAAAAAAAAAAAAGGAAAAAATAAGTTAAGATCAGTATCATATATACCGGTTGGGAAGCATGGTGAAAGTCCAAAAGCATTAAAGAACTTCAACGATAGTCCAAAAGTTTTTATGCAGAGTTTATTTCTGATACTGTTAATATTATTAAGAATAAAGATATAAGAACAGAAAAGAATTGAGAAGGAATAGAGAACTGAATTGAAGAGGATCAATCAGCCACATATAGAAAGAAGATTTCCTACGCACTAGCCAACGATTTTTTTTTTTTTATAAATTTTTTGTCAATAAGTTGGATCCAAAAGGATCAGTAACCACGGAAGTGGAAGAGTCAAATACTTGGTTGGATATTTCAATTGATTACTATTCAGAACATCAGCGAAGATTGGGATCCCCTTTGGCTTCTTTCCAATAGGTTAATGAAGTTTTATTGAAGATGAATTTTTGGGGAATGTGGGCTCCGAAAATTTATCACCGAACTCTTGACAAATATTGAATTGAAGAAAGTGATTTGAAGTCATTTGTAATTTTCGAAGATGAAATAATACACACTACCCATAGATTTCCCTCATTTTGAGGACTTTAGATCTGGTTCCAAGTTTCCTATGGCACAAGCCTATAGTTAATTACCTCATAAGTGAGAGAGAACTTTCGACAAGCTAGTCGTTATATCGCTAATGCATAGTGTATTGTAGCAAGATTATATAGAGTTTTAGAGTTTAAGATTTATAAAATTCATCATTTCTTAAACTGATGGTTGGGGAATGATGACGTGTCTAGATCCCATGGTTCCATCATCCCAAGCGCGGTCCCTAGTCTACTTAGTCGAGAGGTAGTACCCAACCCAAGGATCCTTATCGAACATGGTTGCCGCCCAAAATTTGTATCTGGTGTTTGTCTGGGGAGATGCTTAATTCTACCTTAGGGTTGTTTGCCTATCAAGTATACCCTATGATTCACAACTCAAAGGCAGCCATTGGGAGCATACTGCACGACGATCGATATACGGAGACGACCAAACCACCCGATCGTGAGGACTCGGTAATGTTTCATTTGTGGAGCTATTGGCCGCCATGCATTTAGAGGATATGGACCACGCCTGCGCGAGATTGATTGAGAGTGAACATAAGAACACTTGAGTTGACATTGACTCCTTTAGGAGTTTTCTTAATTTGTCTAAATACGGAAGGTGGATATATTGAGTTTGATTTAAGTTTTTAATGATAGAATTCCATTTAAGCAGCTTCAGATTGATATTTAATTTGATTTGAAAAAAGTGATTAATTTGAATATATTTAAAAGCTTTAGATTCTCACAACTAGAATGTAGAGAGAGATCTACGTTATATGACGAATCTTTTTATATTTCACCGATTTGAAACTCTTATTATAGGTTTTAGGTTTTGTTGACTCGGACTCAATCCTAAAATTAAACTAGAAAGCAACCCACTGATCAGACACTTGAATTTAAGCATTCAAAGATAGTGGCCCATGCGTATAGTAAATTTAGTTAATTTTATTTTGAATTATAAGATTGATTTTAGATTTTCATTTAATTCCAACGTTAACAAAGCTTTTTTAAACTTGAAATCTCTATGTCAGCACATCGGTGTGTTTATAGCTTAGATAATTTCACTTAAATAGTGATTTTATTGATTTTAAAAATCATAATTAGAATGAAATTTCTTAATTTTTGTATTAAAATAATGCTCCATGATTTTTGTAGATTTTGATTTAGTATCGCCTTTTCGCATGTACAAAGAGTTGCAGATCCGGTGGCGAAGAAAGCGTTTTGATTTAGGTTCCAAAAGACAATTTAATTTGTTGTTTTAAAAGAAGATTTATCCCTCCGAGCAGCTTTCATTGTCCCCCTCTTTTTTGTTTTACTTTTGTGTTTGTTATATGCTATTTTCTCTCTCCATTTTGTTGTTTGGAGTTTTTAATTTGAATTTTAGTTTTAGGTTTCATTGCTTGACATTCTTAAGTTGATTCCTTTACTTTTCATTTTTTTACTAAGTCTAGAATTTTGACTAGTCTCCCTCGACATCATCCCTGCAGGGGACTATATCGGGGTTTTTTACTCGGTATGCTTTAAGCATGAGCGGTGTTTTTACACCACAGTGAGTTTTCATCTCGTCTCTGAGCAGAGAGACCTGAAAAGAAGATATACAATGCAATATATATTCATTCTCCCTTTTTTTCTAAGTCTAAAAATTAGACAAAATTTCAGCAGCATTTCGTCTAGAGGGAGCGATATCTAACGGATGTTGGCTTACTCGATACACCATGTTGTATGATGGTGTCTTCGGACACACCACAGCCATTTTTTTTATCTCGGCACACGTCATATGTATATATATATATATATATCCATATTCACAGATCACATATGTTCTGACATATTTTTTGGTGTGCTGCAATGCTCAACAAAGGAACGAGAGTTAGGTATGCAATTAGAAATGTAATATAAGGAGTGTGACGCCATAAACCAAAAGAAGAATTCATCTGTTGATGATGTTCTTCCCCTGTTTGCGGTGAAGCAAAAATGGGAAAGCTAAAGTGAGAGGTCGAAGCCAGAAATCGAAAGAAGAATTTTCCTGTTGATGATGTTCTTCCCCGATTTACGATGAAGCGAAAATGGGAAGGCTAAACCGAGGGGTGCGACGTTAAAAATCGAAAGAAGAATTCACTGTTGACGATGTTCTTCCCGTGTCGGAAGCAAAAATAATAGATGGTAAAGTTGTCGTGGCCGAAGAGAAGCTGGAGCCATCAGAGGCTACGGCGAAATGAGAAGGCTAGTGGGTTAGAATGAATGAAGCGGAGGGCGTGGAACACCATTTTGGATGTGTGGGTCGGTGGAACTACGGTTTGGGGAAGGGTCAGAACGTGAACGGTGCGATGGGCTGGTTGTTGAGCGGCATGGAGCGAGATGCGCCATAGAGCAGGAGCAGAGTGCAGCAGCATTTTCTGAGAGAGAGCTGGTGAGGCGAGAGGCACCTGATCGCAGTGAGGATCGCATGGATGCGACTGAGGCTGCATGGCGGGAAGCTGGAGGCTTCGCCCGCGGACTACCGAAAATTGAGAGCCGAGAGGAAAAAAAAACCTTGTTGAGCCTTTCCAATGAGAGAGGGAATGTAGAGGAGAGGGCAGAATGTGAGAATGTGAGAGAAGAGGAACCACTCCTTTTTTTTGCAGTTGATTAGAAAATTGAAAATAGGGGGGGAACAGTTGAGCATGCGGGATAATTAAGGATTTTTAATAAATTTTAAATTGATTTAAATGATTTTAATTTGGATTTCATGCCGGTAAATGTACATAGTCAATATATATATCAATATAAAGTAATTTTGATATTTTGAACATAATGACGCAATCCATTTCGTGATCGAGCTTGGTTCAAGTCGCAAATTGAATACATTTCGTTAAAATGCATTTTGCCGCCGATTGCTGATTTTATGCAAACTCATCCGAATTGAATAATCTTACTTGATAGATTTTGATGTTTGGAAGCCTATGGCATGATCAATTTCATGAATGGAGGTCATTTGATCCTCATCATCTCATTACTCGATACGCATGAACATTAACGAATTTCGCACTTGATCAGTTGATCATCAAGTCATGTATTATTTATATTCTGGCTAGTTTTGATGTTCTGAATGTAATGGCGAAGTTCATTCATCAATCAGAGATCATTTGAGTTGATTTTGGCGACATCTAATGTATTTTAGCCTCGATTTGTGCGCTACCACTTCTTATTATTTAACATTTGCATAGACTCATCTAAATTGAGTATGGTTAGTCTCATTTGATAGATTTCAATATTTTAAAGCTAACGACACAATTTTATGAACAGGGTCGCTTTGCATCGATCTCTTAACTTCGCATGCAAAAGTGTTGATGACTCAAGTCTTAATTGATTATTAAATTGTACAATATTTATATCTTGACCAATTTTGATATTCTAAATGCAGTGGCGTAGTCCGTTCATCGATCAGAGATCATTTTGATTGATTTTAGAGACATCGAGTGTATTTCAACCTCGATTTGCGTGCTACTACTACTGATTATTCGACATTGGTATACA
Organism: Cymbidium sinense; assembly: GCA_021442155.1. NCBI lineage: Eukaryota > Viridiplantae > Streptophyta > Magnoliopsida > Asparagales > Orchidaceae > Cymbidium > Cymbidium sinense. The sequence continues at coordinate 163,459,836 of CM038221.1, read as the reverse complement.
CTCATCTAAATTAAGTGTGAATAGTCTCATTTGATAGTTTTTGATATTTTAAAAACTAATAATGTGATCCATTTTATGAACGGAGGTTATTTGGTTATCATCACAGCTTTCCGACTCTGATATTCGACACTTTGATAGCTCGAACGCTTAATCAAATGCTCATTAGATTTTATAATATTTATATTATGATCAATTTTGACATTTTGAATATGACGGAGAAGTTCGTTCATCGATCGGAGGTCATTTTCACCATTTTCGGTGACATTCATTATATTTTAAGCCCCGATTTACGCATTGTACTTCTGAAGTCCGTCGAATTAGACTTGTGGGCTTGGCTTTAACTTATGACACACATATGGAGGTCAACAAATTCCCCCCAACAAATGTGATTCATGCATAAAGTGAGTCACATTTGTTGAAAATTGGTTGACCCTTTGGGTTGACCATAGAACTTGGATCATTTCAGCTTTGCTTGTAATAGCTTACATAGCTTTAATAGGATTTGTCATTAGTATGTTGCCTTATTCAGGACATGCTAAATGACGGGCTTGACCGATTTGTCATAATTGATTTTTCAGATTGATAAGAGCTCTTACACTATTTGTTGTCTACTTCAATTACTTTGCTGAAGATCTCTTTCTCTTTTTCATTACAGATTTGAGTTTTCTCTAACTCTAGTTTCTTGCTTGGTTGGGTTTGATGGAGAAATTAGTTTATTTGTTTTGATGAATGATTCCATGGGAATTGGTTTATCTATGCTTGATCGGATTTGAAATTCCATCTGTCCTAACTTTAAGCTTGACGGACTTGATGAAGGATTGATCTAATTTGTCCATATTGACTTGTCAGGAAGTATGTATATGTATGAACCCTGTGCTTGTTGCTTTGATAGATTCATTGAAGGGCACATACAAATGACCTATCCTTCTGGCTTATATAGGATCAATGTTGAGTTATCAATCTATGCTTTAACATACTGAATAACCATAAAATTTCTTTAGTTCAAATCATTTGTTTGAACTATGGAATTCCGCCTCGATCCTTGCTTTACGGACTTGATGGAGATTGGCTTTGATCTATGATTGAGCTTGATCATCATTTGAGAATAGATTGAAATATCATTGCGGTAATATGAAGATTGATTTGGCACCCAGGTGAGCCTCCTCAAATTGCCTTGATCTATTGATCAAGTAGAGAGATCTCTTAGATCCTAGTTGCTTGTAATCACTAAGCTGGGTCTGGTTTGAGATTGAACAACTATCATCATTGAACTGACGAGTGGAGGCTCTTTCACTGCTTCCTTTTCTTACGGCTTGTTGAGTGAGGAGAGCGTCAACAACTCGGCCACATTTGAGCTTGTTGAGTTCGACCTTTAGAACCTACTCGAGTCTTCGAATTAAGCTGTAGTGGGTTGGTGATTTTGTCATCAGACTAATGAATGGGGCTCTTTCACTACGACCTTTTCTTGCAACTTGTTGAGTGAGGAGAGCGTCAGTAACTCAGCCATTTATGGGCTTGTTGAGTTTGACCTTTAGAACCCATATGTGTCCTAGACTTTAGGATGTGGAGGTTGATGTTTTTCCAATGCAGTTGATTGAAGCTTCCAAAATCGAGAGTTCTTCTAACTTGATCTCCAGAATTTGATAAATTTGTGAGATAATTTTCTTGACATTTAAGGCCGTCTTTTTATGCATAGAAATAGATTCTTTTTGTTCTTGTAAGACTCTGCAACTTAACAGTAACAATTATGGATATATCTAAGGATTTCGGTGTAAAGCTCGATGTCAGCCTGAGTAAGAATATATTTGAGTATCTCGTCTTATAGCATGACATCAACTCAAATAAATGTAACATAAACTAAAAAAATACCCCCTATCTTGGGGAATTCTAAAGTACATTTAGAAGAATTTTTAAGATGAAAAATACACAAATACATTAATATTTGAATTGATATACTCTAAAGAGGATTTTAACATACAACATTGATTCCATCTGTATATAAAAATCTAAAAATGCCCCTTGTGTAAGAGGAGAATTTTCACGAAAAAGTTTTTCATCTGGAGTATGCTTATTTAGGGATCTCGAAATGAAGCACAATGTCAACCTAAATAGATATACTAAAAAAATGCCTTCTGTCTTGCAGGGAGATTTTTATTGTACCTCAATAATATGGTTGTCAAGTATAATACTTTTTCAAGTATCGACCATTAATTGGTGGCATTGGTCTTTCACCCTTTAGGTTGATGAGTTGGTATGCTCCTCATTAATACACTTTTTTAATGATAAAAGGGCCTTCCTAGTTAGGCAAATTTTGCCAAGCAATTGGCTTTAGTATTCTCGAATCGAGAGACTCGAGTTAGTGTGATATTTGGTATCTGTTTCATAAGGTTGAGAACTCGCTTGTGATAGAAAGCTAACTCAAGTTTGTTGATTCTATAAATGTAGTACTTGATTTATAATAAGCCGAGAATTACTAAAATGTGCGGTTTTGAATGCCTATGAAAATAGCTTCCATACTTCATACCTTCATTATTCATTGGCTCAATCCATATGATTGTCTTATTATCCCTCTTTCTAGTGTTATGAAGATGATGCCGATTCTTACTCTTGTTCTTGGGAAATTTAGATGTTGGACTTGTTTGAACGATGAGGCTCCATCAAAGTACATTTTCCATATTTATAATTTTTCTCTTTCATGTATGAGCATAATGTGCTCATTGGATAAATCATCATTAAGAGAAGAGTTCATAGGAATGAGATGTGCAGCTAGAAAATTTGCTAAGACTTGTCTCTTCATTGCTTTCTATGGAACGTATGTGATATCAAATTACAAAAGCAATACTATCCATCTTGTCAAGTAACCTGTCAATGCTAGTCTTGTCATCAAGTACTTCAGCGGATTGATCCTCAAGATGAGGGTAATCTTGTGAGATAACATATAGTGAAGGAGCTTTTGGACTGCAAAGATCAATGCTAAATGGTACTTCTCTATCGGATAGTATCTCATTTCTGCTCCAATCAGCCTCTGACTGATATAATAAAGAGCATTCTCTTTACTTTCTTCATTATGTTGTGCCAACAATGCTCCGAGAGACTCTTCTAATGCAGCTGTGTATAGATGAGGGGCTTCCTAGAAGTGGGCACTAGCAAGGATTGGTGGATTTAATGGGTAGATTTTAATATTATTGAAGGCTTCTTGACACTCCTTGTCTCACTTGAATAGAGCATCCTTCTTCATTAATCTTGCAAATGGTTGACAGCGTCCTGATAAGTTTGATATAAATCGATGAATGAATGCAAGATATCCTTGTAAAGAATGGAGCTGACGTAAATTCTTCGGTGGAGGCATCTCCACGATTGCCTTGATTTTAGCTAGGCTTGATTTTAATACATTTATGACATACAATGTACCCCAGGAATTTTTTGAAGGATACCCCGAATGCACATTTTAGAGGATTCATTTTGAGATCATATTTTCTGATTCTCTCGAGTAAAATTCTCAAGTCTTCGAAATGGTTTCCACGGTTTAAGCTTTTCACTACCAAATCGTCGATATAACATTCCACTTTTTGATGAATCAACTCATCAAAAATATACGTCATGGCTCTTTGGTATGTAGCTCTAGCATTTTTCAGGTCAAAGGGCATGACCGTGTAGTAATACATGCTGATAGGTGTTCTGAAGATGTTTATTTTTTATCTTCAGGTGCCATTTTGATTTGGCTGTATCCCGACGATCCATCCATTAATGAGAACATGTTATAGTTGGAAGTGTTGTCCATTAGTAGTTCTGATATTGAAAGTGGAAAGTCATCTTTTGGACACGCTTTATTTAGGTCCCGGAAGTCAATGCAGAGTTTGGCCGTTCTTCTTTCTAACTGGGACAATGTTGACTATCCAATCTGCATACTTGGAAATTTTGATTTGAGCTGCGAGTGATTTATTACTTGACAATTTTTTTCTTTAAAGTAGTCGATGAAGGCTTGCCTCCAATCATGTGACTCTTCTACAACAAAGGCTTTATACTGCTTTTCTGAGGTAATGTCATTCTTAGCTCTTTTTGGTACAACTTCTTATTGATTTTGAGGAGTATGAGGAGCAACCTGAGTCGCATCTTACTGGGTCAAATTTGATAACCCCTATACTTGTGGGAATTTATACTTTACTAGCTCTAAGACTCGTCGAGTAATATACCGATCATGACATAATCACCATTCATACTTGTCATTTCCTTAGCTAATTTTGCCAAGAAATTATCTTTACTATTCTCGAATCGAGAGACTCGAGTTAGTGTGATATTTGGTATCTGCTTCATAAGCTTGAGAACTCTCTTGTGATAGAAAACTAACTCAAGCTTGTTGATTCTATAGATGCCAAGTACTTGATTTATAATAAGCTGAGAATCACCAAAAATGTGCAGGTTTTGAATGCCAATGAAAGTAGCATCTTCCAGACCTGCAACTTCAGCTTCATTATTAGTTCATTGGCTCGGTCAATCCATATGATCGTCTCATTATCCCTCCTTCTAGTGTTATGAAGATGATGCTGATTCTTGCTCTTGCTCTTAGAAAATTTAGATGTTGGACTTGTATGAACGATGAGGCTCCATCAAAGTACATTTCTCATATTTGTGATTTTTCTCTTTCATGAATGAGCATAATGTGCTCATCGGGTAAATCATCATTAAGAGAAGAGTCTGCAGGGATGAGATGTACAGTTAGAAAATATGCTAAGACTTGTCTCTTCACTGCTTTCTGTGGAATGTATGTGATATCAAATTGTAAAAAAAAATACTACCCAACTTTTACTAGCGACATCAACTTTGGTCTTGTCATCAAGTATTTGATGGATGATCCTGTGAGATAACATATAGTGATGGAGCTTTTGGACTACAAAGATCAATGCTAAATGAGCTTTTGGACTGCAAAGATCAATGCTAAATGGTACTTCTCTATCGGAGAGTATCTCATTTTTGCTCTAATCAGCCTCCAACTGATATAATAAAGAGCATTCTCTTTGCTTTCTTCATTGTGTTGTGCCAACAATGCTGTGAGAGACTCTTCTAATGCAGCTGTATATAGAATGAGGGGCTTCCTAGAAGTGGCCACTACAAGGATTGGTGGATTTAATAGGTAGCTTTTAATGTTATTGAAGGCTTCTTGGCACTCCTTGTCCCACTTGAATAGAACATCCTTCTTCATTAACCTTGCAAACGGTTGACATTATCCTGATAAGTTTGATATAAATTGATGGATAAATGCAAGCTATCCTTGTAAAGAATGGAGCTGACACAAACTCTTTGGTGGAGGCATCTCCACGATTGCCTTGATTTTAGTAGGATTGATTTCAATACATCTGTGACATATGTACCCCAGGAATTTTTTGGAGGATACCCCGAATGCACATTTTAGAGGATTCATCTTGAGATCATATTTTTGATTCTCTCTAGTAAAATTCTCAAGTCTTTGAAGTGGTTTCCACGGTTTAAGCTTTTCATTACCAAATCATCGACATAACATTCCACCTTTTGATGAATCAACTCATCAAAAATATATGTCATGGCTATTTGGTATGTAGCTCTAGCATTTTTCAGGTCAAAGAGCATGACCGTGTAGTAATAGATGTCGATAGGTGTTCTGAATGATGTTTGTTTTTCATCTTCAGGTACCATTTTGATTTGGTTGTATCCCGACGATCCATCCATGAATGAGAACATGTCATAGTTGGAAGTGTTGTCCACTAGTAGTTCTGATATTGGAAGCGAAAAGTCATCTTTTGGACACACTTTATTTAAGTCCCGGAAGTCAATGCAGAGACGAATTTGGCTGTTCTTCTTTCTAATTGGGATAATGTTGGCTATTCAATCTGCATACTTCTCCTCCCGGATGAAGCCTTTGATCTTTCTTAGTTTTGCAATTACTTGCTTCAATCAATCTCATTTTAGGAGCTTGCTTAACAGGCGTTGCATAGTTTAATAGCTAGTTTATAAACTACTACATCAGAGGATAAGCAAGACATTTCAGAATATGTCTAGGCAAAGTAATCCCTGAATTTACAAAATAACATTTTTAGCTCTTCAACTTTCTCTTCAAGCAGAAGGGCACTGACGAAAGTTGGACGGGGCTCATTCAGCCCATAGGTTGACTTCTTTAAGTTCATCCATAGTAGATATTTGTCCACCATCTTCAAGTTTTTTAGGTGCGAGTTTGGCTTCTACATCTTCATCATTTTAAAGAAGAATTTCAAGGTAATCATCTTCTTCCTCAGTATGAGTCTCGATCTCAGCTTCTATTATATTATAATAGCTCTATTTTGATGAGATTTGTAGATGAACCCTAGACCTTTAGTGATAAACTTATCACTTCTTCATGATGCTTGAGGAATTCTTTGGCTCCACATCTTGTTAAAGACTTGAGTCCTATGTTTAGTAGTTCTCATATGAATTCCAAGCTTATGCATCATTCTTTGTGGATAGTATATTGGTATTCTTGTTGGTACTATCTCATGTTTTATGTTATTGTAAATGATTAAAGTTGTGAGAAATTTGAGTTTTGTAAATGTCCCACTCTCACTCAAATGACACATAGAATGTTATTAATTCTTTAATATTATGAACTTCGGTGGTGATTTATGAACCTTTGAGGGATGGGTTTAATTTTGAGTGAGTCATTTGACTTTGCCAAGTGAGCTATCCTCTTTGATGCAACCATCTAAACTCTATTTCCATAAGTAGATTCAAAATCATAGTCTAAATTAGAATCACTTATTTCATACTCTACCTTTCTTGAAAGCTTATAAGTTCTCTTAAGTTTGATAGGAATATCTTCTTCTTCTTCTGTGTCACTCTCCAAATGAGAAACTAATTTTCCAGACTTTGGTGTAGAATCAAGTGCTTTAGGGAGAGTCAACATTGCCTTCTCTTGTGAAATTGCTTTTTTAAATTCACGAAGTGGATTCTTGAGGCTCTTTGGGCGATGAGGATGAAATATTTTGCATCTTCATAGATCTTTCCTTCATTGGAGAATGGTTGTAGGTTATCGAGAATTCAATTCTTCTTCATCTTTCAGATACTTCATACATTGATGCATAGTTGATGGGACCATGACATACATGCACCATGAAAAACTCTAAATGATGTATCAAAATCGTCATGAAAACTTACTTGAATCCCCTTAGTGGGAGAATAAAAGAACCTAGATTTTTCTACCCCTTTTCATTGAAACAATGCACCATCAACTTATCTTTCCCAATATGTTGGATATCAAGTGATAATCCTCTTAATACCTTTAGACTCATAAGATTGATAGAATAACCTAGATCAATCAATATTTGACTGATCGAGATGCCATCACTCTCTGTAGTAATATAAAGAGAACGGTTGTGATCTATCGTTCCCAACATAAGATCTTCTTCAGAAAATGTGATTACTGGGATATCTTGAGTTTGTAATGCTTTAGTCATGCATTTTTAGCAAAGTAAGCTTCATTACTCTCCAGATCTTTGAGGGCTTGTATCAAAGTTTCTCGAAGGTATTTTGACATCAAGAGAGTCTCGTTCATTGTAGGATCTTTCTTAAATATGATAGAATATTATCTTCTTCTTTATTGGCTTTATCCAGGAATAATGTATCCTCATTGATTTCAATTTATTTGCCTTTATCTTTATTTGTGTTTCCTTCTTTGATGAAGGTGGTAAAATTTTACCACCATTCTTTTAGTTTCCTTTCTTATTGGAAGATTGGCCAAAGACTCATTTTTCAACGTCATACGTTTCATACGGATGATATCAATGAGTCTGACTCTTCTCTATCGATAAAACATAGCTCTTCATTTGAACTATTATTATCTTGTTGAGTCATTAAACAAAATTCAGACATTAGTACTTCTAGCTTTTCTTGCTTTCCTGATAAAATTTTGATGGGTTGGTCGAGTTTGTCCGCTTTGTCTCGAACGATGTTGAAGAATATCGACATCAGATGATTACATGTCTCTACGGACAAGATTCACCATTATCTTCTTCATCGATTCATGCAAGTTTAGGCTTGAAGTCTTCAAGCCTAAATGGTCTATCTTCTTGGTGATACTCTCTAGATTGTTAATGATCTTTTGAGTTGTAGTTCTCTTCTTGATCTTCATTTTCTTCTTCTTCTTGATTTGAGGCTGCGTTTAGTAGATGCTTCTCATCTTTTGATGAAGTAAGCGCCAGAAGCCCAAATACTTGGTTTAGGCATCTCACTTAAGTCCAATATAGGTTCAAATGGTGATTTTCACTTAACCTTAGGGACATCATTTACTTCATCTTCAGATCTTTTTTATATTTGCCATTCTTTCATTGAGTGATTTCTTCTTACATTTATCTTTCTTTGGATGATATGGAAGAGGATGTAATCATCATCCTTATAGATTCTCTTTTTACTTGATTAACCGATGGATGGTATAAATTCACCTCATAGATCCTTTCTTTGAAACAATCTTTGAAGCAATAACATTCATCATTCGATGATAGGCGATAATTTGGATTTGACTTGATCAACTTCTTCTTAGCATTTTAATTTTTTTGGTGGTGACTTTGCTTTAGTATTATCTAAAGGAATATTCTTTGTTCATCTTTTCCTTAAGAGATGGCCAGCATTCATCATCTCTTGCTTGTTTTCCACCACTTGAAAAATTCTGAGGTTTGTCATTACCTCCTAATATCAATTTTGGCTGTGGATTAGAATAAACAAGCTTCTTTCCCTTATCATCATTGTACCTTTCTTATATCACCGCTTTTCGCCATTTGAGTTATATGAAGCAACATGAATTTCATTTTTTCTAGAGTTTGAAGGTTTGTTTCTCTTTGCTTTATCTACATAGACTTCAGACTTAGGGCAGTTTAACTTTTTGAATTTAGCCACCCTATCGAGCAAGTCTTGGAATGTTGCAATCGATACCATGTATAAAACTGGTGTCATTTTAATCCATGTAACATTAGATCGCATGTTCTTCTTCAATTGTTGCTCACTTCATACTTCTTTTCATCAGACTTATTTTCACTTTTTTTTTTCAAGGCGGGTTGATTTTCTTGGTTGCATTGGCGAACCTCTTCATAAATATAGTCTCTAATTTAGCAAAGTTTTTAATTGAATCATTTAACAATTCTGCATATCATTTGAAAGTGGTTGAGGTTATGCTACTAACAAATTGATAGAAAAGCAGTGCATCGTTCCCTCCTGTGTTACCACAAGTAGCCTTAAATTGGGCTAGATATTGATTTGGATTACCAAACCCGAAAATATTAAATTTAAGAGTAACCTTTTGGGTGCGACTTGATCATATTCAAGCGGGTAAGGACCCTTACTCACCGACCTACTTTAAGACTATGGCTTTATCTTTTCATTGATTATCATTTCCAGTTGAGCAGTTGTTACAGTTCCCGGTGTTATCTAGATTTTGAATTGTGTTGGAGAGGTGGTGGGTTAACTTCGTTCCTCGTTTTATGCATAGCATGTACTGCTAGGAGCTTGAGGTACCACCGTGGTTGGTGGTATAGAAGTTGTATTATTAATTTGCATTGATTAGCGGACAAAGCAGTCGCTTGATGTGATATTCTTGTGGTTCCAAAATTTGCCACAAACCTCTTCGATAAAAAGAGTAGTTTAAAGTGTTGGTGTAATTTTCAAAAGGTAGATGGAATAGTAGATAAGACACTACCCAGAGATTTCATCCTCATTTTATGAGGACTTTAGATCTAGCTCTTGGTTTCCTATAGACACAAGCCCCTATAGTTAATTACCCATCTAAAAAAGTGAGAGAGAACTTTCGATTAAGGCTAGTCATTAGATCGCTGAATGCTTAGCGTATAGTAGCAGCATGTGGACTTTTAAAATTTAGATTATGAAATTCATCATTATAGCTTAAACCTGATGGTTGGGGGAATGATGACATGCCCAATCTAGATCCCATGGTTTTGTCATCTCGGGTAGTCGCGGTCCTTAATCTATTTAGTCAGAGGAGGTAGTTGACTCAACTTGATAGAAGGACCCTCATCAGCAACACATGGGTTACGTGGAAATCCTTGTAGACTTAGATGGTGTTTATCTGGAGATATGCTTAAGTCTACGATGAGGGTTGTTTGCTATCAAGTATACTATGATTCACAACTCAAAGGCCATTGGGGAGCATACCTCAGTCTGATCATGATCATAATATAATGAGGCGGCCAAACCACGTCAGGACTCGGTCATAACTACATCGTAGCTTTCAAGCCGCTGTCAGAGGACACATGCCCTTGCAGTGTGAGATTGATTGAGAAACATCACTTGATTTGACATTGGCTCCTTTTGTGAAGTTTTTCTTAGTTTGTCATCCCCGATAAATAATTACGGAAGGTGGATAGATTGAGTTTGATTTAAGTTTTTAATGATAGAAATTTTATTTAAGCAATTTTTAGATTGCTACTTAATTTGATTTAAAAAATTGATTAATTTAAATATGTTTAAGAGCTTTAGATCCACAACTCTTTTCTTCTAATAGATTAGATCAACTATCACCGATAGAATCATTTCTCGATATTTCAATTTAAAACTCTTATTATAGGTTTTTGACCCAATCTAAGATTAACAGGAAGGAACCCGCAGATCCTCGCATTTAAGCATTATTATAGGCATATCTGGTGTTTTTTTTGATTTAGGAAGTTTGTGTTTGAATTATGATGATTTGATTTTTTTTTTCTATTTTTTGTCCTTTCATTGAAATTTGCACTTGAAATCTCTATGTCCGAGCACATTGTAATTTAATTTCATCTAATTAATAAAATTATTGATCTTAAAATCATAATTATGATGAAATTCATTAATTTTTTATTAAAAGAGGCCCTTTTGTAGATTTTGATTTAATATAGATGCTTATTTACTTGTACAAGAGTTTAGTCATTGTGAAGAAGGCGTTTCAAATAGGTTCAAAGGATAAATTAATTTGTCATTTTAAGAAGAAAATTTACTCCTCATTTTACTTTACTCAAATTTGATTTCCTCCTCTTTTGTTCAAATTTGATTTCCCCACTTTTATTCAAATTTGATTTTCCCCTCTTTTGTTCAAATTTGATTTCCACATCTTTTGTATAAAATTGATTTTCCAGCTTTATCGCTTCAATTTCTATAAATAAAAATTTAAGTTACTTATTTGATTATTACTTGAAAGGAGGCGTTAGGAACTTTAGTGGGCTTTCAATCCTACTTTGATAAATTTCGTAAGTGCTTCTCACCATTCTTTTATTTTATTTCTTTTATACATACCGCATGTCATTCTACTTTCCCCCTCTCTTTTTTTTTAGTTAAAAGGTTTGACACAATTTTGGCAGTCTCCCGGTGTCATCCCAGGTGGGGACTTCATGGTGTTTTGACTTGCACGCTCTTGAGTGTAGTGAGTGGTGTCTTGCGACACCGATTTCATCATCCTTACACGTGATGTTGATCACGAAGAAGACATACAATGTAATATATATTCATTCCCCCCTTTTTTTTCTAAGTTTAGAAATTAGACAAAATTTTGGCAGCATTTCGTTTAGGGGGAGCGACATCTAACAAGTGGTGACTTACTCGGTACAACCTACTGAGCATAGTGAGCGGTGTCTTGCGACACCACAACCTATTTTTCATCCCGTCGTGCCATGCCCTACTGAGCACAACGAGGTCTTCAAACCTGCATAGAAAAATAAACACACACACACACACATATATATATATATTATATATATATATATATATATATATTTATATATATATGTAAGGCTTCAAGCAGTTGGATTATGTGATTGAGAATGTAAGGTAAGGGGTCTGAAAATTGAATGAAGAATTCTGGCGATGTTCTTCCCGATTTTGTAGTCTGAGGAAAAATGAGACTAAAGCGAGGGTGCGACATCAAAAATCGATGGAAGAATTCGCCTACTAACGATGTTCTTCCCTGATTTGCAGTGTAGCAAAAACGAGACGGATAAAGTTAGGGAAGCGACGCCGGAAATCGAAGGAAGAATTCATCTACTGACGATATTTTTTCTCGATTTACGGTGCAGCAAAAATAGTGAAATTTGGATGTATTGTGAGCGGAAGGATTGCAGAGGAAGGAGGTTAGGCGGGTCATGGGCTATCTTTGTAAGGAGGAGGCTGAGTGGGCGAGAATAGTGGCATGGCGGTTAGCTGGTGGTCGGAGTTAGTGCGCGAGTCATACATCAGGGCAGTCGGTCCTTGCTAAAATGCTCATGGGCTAAATTGCGTTAATGTCGTTACTGTAGAGCTGATATGGATCAGATGGCGGGTCGTATAGAGTGGCAGGCCAATTTGGATTCGTTAATGGATGATGCCGGAGGAAACACCGGTGGCGGTCGTCATGTCACCGATGGCAGTTCTGTCCTGGTGCGGTTTCGATTATCTTGTGAAGTAAAAAAAAAAGTCAGGAGAGGTAATTACCTTGCTTTTTTTCCTTCTCTTCTTCTGATGTGAGAGAGAGGCATGAAAGAGTTACGTGGGGAGAGAGAGAGGAGAGTGGGAGAGAATGAGGAGGGAAGTTGCAGCAAATTGGGGGAGTGATTTTCTTTTCAATTTTTTTTTTCTTTTGAAATTAAAATATGGGGCAGTTCTTCGTGAGGGGTAATTTGAGAATTTTTTTAATAAATTTCAAATTTATTAAATGATTTAAATATGGATTTCATGCTGGTAAATGCACATAGTTAATATATATCGATTTAGGATAATTCCATTATTCTGAATGCAATGGCATAATTCATTTCACGATCAGAGGCCATTTGGTTGGAGTCAACGTCAAATTGAGTCTATTTCAGCTCGAAATGCGTGTCAACGCTTTCAACCGCACGATTTTTGAACAAACTCATTCAAATTGAGTGCGAATAGTCTCACTTAATAGATTTTGATGTTTTGAAGCCAATGACATGATCAATTTCGCGAAGGGAGGTCATTTGATCCTCGTCAATAGCTTTTGACCTTGATATACGTGCAGGCACGTTGATGACTCAAGCGCTTGATTGGTTGCTCATCAAGTCATGCGATATTTATATCTTGACCAATTTCAACATTTTGAACATGATGGCAAAGTCCGTTGATCGGAGATTATTTGGATTGATTTTGATGACGCCTTGTGCATTTCAGCCATGATTTACGTACTTTCACTTCAAATCATTCAACATTTGCACAGACTCGTCTGAATTGAGCACAGATAGTCTCATTTGATAATTTTCAATATTTTGAAGCTAACAACATGATCAATTTCATGAAATGAGATCGTCCGAATATTATCATAGCTTCTCGACTTTGATATATGTGTCAATATATTGTTAGCTCCAGTAATTAATCGACTAATCATTATATTTTTGCAATATATATATTCTGATCAATTTTGACATTCTAAACATGACGGTGAAGTTTGTTTGTTGATCAGATATCATTTTAACTATTTTCAGTGACGTCTAGTATATTTTAGCCTCGATTTACGCACAGTCACTTCCGAAGTCCGTCGAATTCGATTTTGTGGGCTTGTCTTGATTTATGACACATATGTGGAGGTCAAAAATTCTTCTACAAGATCTCTATTATGATGTTCATTTGTACCAACATATCATTCATTTTGGTACCAAGTTGTGCAATCTCCTTGCCTTTGACCTCCATTTGATGCTGCATTTCTCTTTGCTCTCTAGCTAGCGCCATGACGTCAATTAGTCCAGGTTCCTCCTCTTCTTCTATTTCTTGTTGCTATTCTGCTCCTTGCACATTTTCAGGGGAAGAACTTGACTATCCCTCTCTTTGTGCATTTGCAGAGACAGCTGTTACTGGGGTTGTATGATGACGATGATTATAAAAGTGTGTACCAGGCTGATCATTTCTTGGTTCAACCATATAGACAGCTTCAACACCCATGATCTCTTTCTCATTCTGGTCTTCTTCTTCTTCTTCTTCAGTAAAGATCGAAGATCCATCCTCTATTTGCTTCTATGAAGACTCTTCTTCATAAGCGTCAAATTCAGGTTCAGATTTCTTAGATTTGCATTCTTTGGATGGTGGGAGTTCATCTATATCTCTAACCATATAGATAACTTCTACTTTCATGGAATCCTCTTCATTATTTTCTTCCTGCACATGATCGACATTTCCAGTGGATCTCTAGTTCATTGTGCGGAACAACTACTTTTTCTATTAAAGGACCACGATCAATGTTAACCTTCTCTTGTAGGGTGGCGATCGATGATGGGATCCCAGAGGATTCTCCCGTCGACCATCATATCTTTCATCAGTGATATCCTTTCTTTTGGGTATCTATTTCTAATGAGTTAATTTTGAGTCAAATTTCTGAGTATATGTATCAGATGTCACACCTCTTCTATTATTCAAAGTTTCATTACGGGGTCTTGGCCTCCATATTTGCTTACCCTTTGGGACCTTTCGACATTGGTTTCTTAAAAATGTGGTCCAAGTTTCATGCTCTGATGCTCACCATACGAAGCGTACTAGGCTCGTTGGCTAGTTACCAAAAGAGATGGCAACTTTCTTGGTGGAGCTTCAGTATTTTCCATCACCACAGGCCTATGAAATCTTCTTTTCATTAGGCCTTTGTTCTTAGCTACTTTGAGAACTTTATATATCGGCATACTGATGTCTCAAGTGTCTCCTCGTGGTGGTGGAGCTTGGCGTTGGTTCTTAAGAACGCTTTACTTGCCGTAGAGCTATTCCACTTTACCCACTTTAGATTATCAAAGTTATTGTGGGTAAGAATACTCGCTTTGGATGGCAGTATCGCTTGTTCACTAGGTCGTTCAAAGGGGATATGCTGAGCCCTCAACTTAGCGTTTCTCCTTCTTCTCTGTCTTATGGTTAATTTGCTTCTTGATGAGGAAGCTTCATGATCATGTTTTTTAGGTACAAAGGGTTTAGTCGGCGCAGCAGCCGTACCACGAGGAATTAAAGACACAGTTTGCCCCTTGATGTTTCTTTTCATCATGGGAGCTTTAGATTGACCCAGTCTTTTGAAAATTGAAGTTCTCTGTTGGGAGAACTTCTTGATAGTGGTTTGTTATTGAACTAGTTGGTGCACATGGCTAGAAGGAGCTTCAATAACTTGAGGCCTTCCAGCATGGCCTCGGATGAATGTACCACGAGTGGGTACTTGAGTTACGATAGCGGAAATTCAAAACTAAATGGTAGCCCCACATCTCCTATGTTGATGATGGAATTGGCGGATGTTCGATCAACGACCTAGTTGAATAGTGAAAGGAGTGCTTTGTAGATCTATTTCTGTAAGAGTGAAAGATGGGGATTAGTAATTAGCAATTATTATTTCACCTCATCCTTTCAAGATGTAGAGGAGCTACAGAACAAAATAATGATGTAATAAAGATATACTCTATAGAATGATTCATTCTACATATAGCCTCATATTGAATTTATTACACACTTAAATCACCATTTCATTGTTTTGACTTTTCAAAAATTTTATTGCTACTTTAGCACATATATGACTAGCCAAAGATAGAAAGAGAATCCTATCTTCTATGGAGTCGTGAAATCTGTGGGCTCTGAAAATTCTCCACCGACCTCTCGACAAATATAAGAATTTGAAGAAAGTGATTTGAAGTGTTGGTGTAATTTTCAGAAGGCAGATGGAATAGTAGATAAGACACTACCCAGAGATTTCTCCCTCATTTTGCGAGGACTTTAGATCTGGTTCTAGGTTTCCTATAGGCACAAGCCCCTATAATTAATTACCCCTTTCAATAAGTGAGAGAACTTTCAATTAAGGCAGTTAATGCATAATGATGCAAGAAGAAAAGAGATGTAGAGTTTTAGAGTTTAAGATTTATGAAATTCATCATTTTAGCTTAAACCGATGGTTGGGGAATGATGGCGTCCGATCTAGATCTCATGATTCATCATCCCGTATCCCGTTTACTTAGTGATATATACAATTCAACCGAAAGATCCTTATCGAACACATGGGTTACGCCGTCCAGAAAATCCTTGTAGACTTGGGGTGGTGTTTGTCTAAGGAGACATGCTTAAGTCTATCTTTGCTTACAAAGGATTGTTTGCCCTATCAAGTATACCCTATGATTCATAACTCAAAGAGCAGAGTCGTTGGGGGGCATACGGGCTACAATCGTGATCGTAATATAATGGAGTCAGACTGGCCAAACCACTCGATCATAGGACTCACGCACGCTTCATCTGTGGAGCCTAAAGCCACATAGTCGGAGAACACGCCACGCCCCATCGGTGTGAGATTGATTGAGAGTGAATATAGTAGAATACTTGATTTGACTTTGGCACTTTACGAGCTAGAATTTTCTTTATTTGTCACCCCTGACAAACAGTTGTAGAAGGTGGATGGATTGAGTTTGATTTAAGTTTTTAATGATAGAATTTCATTTAAGCAGTTTCAAATTGATATTTAATTTGATTTGAAAAATTGATTAATTTGAATATGTTTAAGAGCTTTAGATCCTATCAACTCTGCTTAGTTGTTAACAGAGGATTAGATCTACTATCACTTGATAGAATTAATTTCTCAGATATTTCACTGATTTAAAACTCTTATTATAGGTTTTTAGGTTTTGTTGACCAGATCAGTCCTAAGACTAAACTGGGAAGCAACCCACGCAGCATTCTCACACACTTGAATTTAAGCATTGAGCATAGTGTCAGGGTGTATAGTAATTTTAGTTAATTTTATGTTTGAATTATGAGATTGATTTCATATTTTTCATTTAATTCCAACTTTAGCATGCACAACATTTTCATACATTAAAATTTGCACTTAAAATCTCTATGTCCGAACACATGCACTTGTTTATAGCCTAGATAATTTTACTTAATTAGTGATTTCATTGATTTTGAAAATCATAATTAGAATAAAATTCCTTAATTTTTGTATTGAATGAAAGCTCAATGATTTTTGTAGATTTTGGTTTCATCACTTCTATCTCATTTAAAGAATTGCAGATCCTTTAAAGAAGACGTTTATTTAGATTCAAAAGAGAATTTGTTATAAGATTTACAGTAGCTTTCATTTTCTCTTTTTGTTTTACTTTTGTGTTTCTGTGATATTTTCTCTCCCTTTGTTGCTTGAGTTTTAATTTGAATTTTAGCTTTATGTTCATGTTTGACATTCTTAAGTTGATTCCTTTACTTTTCATTTTATTTTTTTTGAAAATTTTGGTGCCTCAAAGATCGCTCATGTCATCAGTGTTGCCTACATCGCTGGCGTATGTTTGTGCGACACCACAATGAATTTTTTATCTCGTCGCCCTCTTGAGCACGATGAGGCCTTCAAACCTGAAAGAAGACATATAATGCAATATACATTCATTCCCTTTTTTTTTTCTAAGTCTAGAAATTAGACAAAATTTCGGCAGTATTTCGTCTAAAGAGAGTGACATCTTATAGGTGTTGGCTTATGCATATGTGAAAATTGTCTTGCGACAAAATCATTTTATCTCGTTGTCTGACAACGAGTCTCAAACCTGATGAAACACAAACATTATATATATATATATATATATATATATATATATATATATATATATATATATATATATATATATATATATATATATCCACATTCACATATCACACATGTTCGACGATTTTAGAATTTTTCAAAAGAGGTTTATGCAATTGATGTAATAAAGTGCGACTAAAAAATCGAAAAGATAAATTTGTTGATATTCTATCATATGAAGAAAATGAGCTTGGGTGACCTAAAAATCGAAAAAAGAATTTTTTATTAATCCATTTCTTTCTCAAATAAAATCTGCAAAGCGATGAAAATCAAAGAAGAATTCACTTTTGATGATGTTCTTTAATTTTTTTTTAGATAAAACTGGTTAGTAGATATGATTTATCAAAATAAGCACGCACTTTTCAACACGATGGCGAGCGAAATCAAGTGGATAAATTGAAGCCAGAAGGTAAAATCGATTTCAATTCGACTAAAATGTGAATTGAGAGAAGAGCCCGCTTTTTTTTTTCTTGTGATCAAAAATTGAAAATATGACATTCATATACTTAGAATTTTAATAAATTTTTAAATTGATTTCGAATTTGAATTACATTCGAAATTCATGAGAATATATAATTTTATTTGATATATCAATTTTAATTTTGATGTTTACAATAACAAATGCTACCATTAGTCTTGTTGCTCAGTCAAATTGATATTTCATTAAATCGTCAAGGTTTTGAGCTATCTTCCAAGATGGAAGCGGCATTACTACCGTTGTTGTATTTCATACATCATTCCAAATGGCTCTTGGCGAATCCTGGAATCCATCAACATCAAAGCTGATATTTTCGATGTTAATGGAAGCCGAGCCACATGGCGATTATCGAGCTATTCTCTATAAAAGGCTCGACAGCCCGCTTTTAAGATCGCAAAATATCAATCGCGTTGACACGGCGATATAAACGCTTTCGATCAGTTTCATGCTCCGTCGTTTAGACTGTCGATTTCTTTTACGTCATACAACATGGGAAAAAAAATGGTAGCCAGATATTATATTAATAGCAATTTATGAATCAAGATAAAAAAAATGGAATGAAGGTTCATAAAATTAGGGATATTTAGATAAAAATAGAAAAATATATGTTTCTTTTCTTTGAAAAGTTAAACTTTCTCAAGTTTTACCATTCATCATCTTCATTTTATTATTTTATATTGTTATTTTGATTCAGAACATATAGATTTCTTTTTCATGCAGTAGATAACGTGAGCACAGTTAAAAGTATGTAGGTTTTGAGGCCGATATTAATTTTATATAAGTGCTAATGATAGAAAGAGAGTAATGGGAGAAGACGATACGAAGAGAAGATTGAAAGAGAGAAAAATTATAATCAATGGAACAATGAAAGAGTTGAAAAGACATCTTAGTATTACTTAGTTATGGACTTTACATTTGGGCTCTGATATGTCTGTCTCTAACTAACTACTCTCAGGAGGGACTTGTTCCAAGATGACTAACAGTTTATCTTTCAATATTCAAAAGGACAAATATAGAGAGTTAGAGGACTTACAGGCACAAATGTTTAGATAAGTATTCACTATATAAAATCTACATATTTGTGATGAGATTTATGGCTGGTACTTGGGACTAATAAAAAACTTTCAATATAGCGTCTCACCTCCCAATTAATATTCTTTGACTGTTGTTCCCACTGTCAAACTCCTTTTATCCAAATATTTCCCTAGACTCACCTTTTGACCATAACTCTCAACTCTGCATCCCTGTTAGTCGACCATGACTAGAGATGGGCACTAATCAATTTAAATTGAAAAATTGAATTGAACCAACCTAGTTTGATAGATTGGTTCAATTGTAAATTTATGATTCTATTTTTGATTATAAATGTTAAGAGGTCATTTGGAATCACTTTTATTTTATTTTATTTATATTTTTTTTAAAAAATAAAATTTATTTAATTTTACTTGTTGTTTTTAAAAATATCAAAACATCTTTTAGATATTTTGAGTATTTTTTAAAAATAATATTATTTATTTTTTAAAACAAACAAAAAATATTTTTAAAAATAACATAAAAAAATGATCCTAAACAGTCCCTAAGCTATTTTATTTTTAGTTTTTAATTCAATTTAATAAAAAAATTTAGTTAAACTGGATAAAACTAATAAATCAAAATAGTTAAAAAATCAAATATAAGTTATAAAACTTTAGGCATAAAACTAAGTTATCAGTACAAATCGATATATTTCAGTTGTATAAGAAGTTTTTGATATATGAAATTTATTAAATTGTGTTTAATTAGTTCAATAAAAAATTGAAAAAAAAATCTTATTTTTGTATATGTTATTTGGATTAATTAAAAATTGTATCAAATAAATTGAATTATGATTCAATTCTATCAATTGTATTTTACACATTATTTTATGTTATTTGGTTCCATTAAAAAATATGATTTCGATAATTTTAAAATTTTAAATGTTATATATGTAATCTATTTACTTATTATCAAAATAAATTAAGTGAACTCATGATTCACAGAATCACAGGTACTCTAATAATGATACACCCTCCTCAAAAGTTCCAAATAACTTAAAAAAAAAAAAAAAAAAGGAGTCATTAAAATATTGAAGCAAGTTGACTTCGGGCTGAATCCAAAAGACTCGGAATATCTCTTTTTTTTCACTTTCTAATTTAATTTTCATACTCACAGTTTCTTTAATTAATAAACAAAAATGTTCCACACAATCTTTTTAAGAGATTTACATATACACCATACAATTTTCACGTATTTACATATCAATATTTAAACTTCAATATTTTACATAAATAAATTTTAAATATTTAATATCACATTAAAATTTTTCTATCATTATTTTTTAAAATAAATGATATATATATATATATATATATATATATATATATATATATATATATATATATATATATATATATATCGACACCCTCTAAAATTAATCGATCGCTTAATCTCAAGGCATTTTCGTAAATGCTCGATCTAATCACCGATTTCAAAAGTTTTACAATAAATCACCGCCTCGATGAGACTAACATAAGAATCAGATAGCCGATCCGAGCTCGAATCGACCGATCAAGCTATCGGAGCATGAAAATGGATCCCGATCCGCCAAATGGTCACCAAAATCGACATATTTATACCGATCGGCTCAAGACGAATCCAACAAATCCAAGATCACCCAATTCGATCATTAAGGCTGATCATCAAAATACACCGTCGATCGGGGATGATCCGTCCATGGGGAGTGGTTGGAGTTTTCCAATTTACAAGGCTCACTCCCAAAATCTATAAATAGAGCTTCATTCTCACCCAGAGGGACCGAATCGATTTGAAGACCAGAGCTCGAGAACCACCGAATTCGACGCATCTATCACCACCGCTACCACCAAGTCAAGATCGAGTCGCCTAGAGATCGCCTGAGGACTAGAAAAGACCATTGCCGCCTCTTTCCCCTCAAGATCAAGAGGTTGCTCCCGAAGATCCGCTCTCGCCGCTTTTGGGAAACTTCTCCTGGGTTGGAGTCACCGATATTGTCTTTTTTCTACACTAATATTATCAGAACACCTTCTTCTCCAACTAACGAAGCAAGGACCTCAGATCTTTGAACACATATGAAAGTTCCAGACCGGGCAAGGCCTTTTTTCCTTAACGGGTTTTCCACGATAACCCCTGTGTTCATATCCCCGCCAGGTGTTGATAATTCTACGACGAAGATCTGATCTACCTAAATAAAATTCAAGACGCAATGCTTTTGCCGTGGAATCCCCCATTGCTATATCTCCAATATGGTTGGTAAACGGGTTTCGCCCAACGCCCTCATTCTCGTGATCAAGGACGCCAAGTCTCCAACACTTCTACATAATGACTGTCTGTGAGGGTCCGGCCCTCTTTGGAAGATCGTTCAAAGGATGGAGGATTCCCAACGAATTTCGACTCCGCGAGAGGACCGCAAAACGCTCCAACACGCCTGGAAGAGCCAGTGTTCAAGACGGCCCTCAAAGATAATCCATTTTCTTCCCGAGAATGACCCGGAATGCCGGATCAACAAGTAGAACCCTCGCACCACATCCGATGTAACTGGATACCGCCGCTCTACTCACCCCACAATGGTCGCCTCAGACGGAAAACTCCACGCCATCTTATACGCTGATGAACTACGACGACCGGTGCGTGAAGAGTTCCAAACAATCAATGATCCATTCTCCGCCGCTTCTTCCAAAACTCGCCCCGCCCCGAGATCATCTCACCCGATCGACGATTCAAGCTTCCCAAAGATGGACTACGATGGCACAACCGATCCAGCATATATATCGATCACTAACGATCATGCACATTCAACGCGTAAATGACTGCTCAGGTCGTATTCCCAACACTCAAAGGACGCTCAGATTTCTGGTCTATTCGCCGCTAAGGGGTCCGTCCATCATTTGGAGAGCTCGCATTTTTTAGAATGTTCCTCGCAACAAGAGAATCATCGTGATTCATCACATCTCTCCCAATCTAATGGAGAGTCCTCAAAGAATACTTCCGAGGTTCTCAAGTCAAAGACTGTGAGTAGATCCAACTTTGAGGGCGCTTCTGAGGACTCCAGATACTTATTCATCATTAATGCGAGACAGCCCATTCCTATGTCGACTGTCCAATCAATAGAGGCACAAATCTCCGACGGCTATCGCTCATCTCAATGCTTGAACCACCAAGAGTTTTAAGAAGGTTCCCAAAGGTGATGTTCAAACATCTAAAAGAAGAGAGCAGAACCTCCCCCAAAACCTCCTCAGATGATGACTTAATCGAGAGGAAATATCGCTCAACACGCCAACATCCTACCGCTATTCAGAAGAGGATAGCCGGCCCCTTTAAAGCCCAATTGGAAATCAAGAGAAATTTCGCCACTTTCACCGCAAATGAAAAGTGCCACCAACTAAGGAGGAGATTGAAAGACCAATACGCCGTCATCGCTTTATACAAAACCAACCCGCTTCAAAGAAATGCCGGGGCAACCTGAGGAATCGCCAAGCTGCCAGAGAGATAGAAACAATTGCAGAGGGCTGTTATCCAAATATTCATTGCCGCTCTTCAAGAGCCGAGTCAAGAAGTCTCGGGTGACCATTCTATCACCTTGATGATTTAGATCTAGAGGCTTCGATCCCACATCAAGATCCCCTCATCGTGTGGGTCTGATCCATGCTTCAATATTAAAAGGATATTGATCGACAATGGGAGTTCGCTGATGTTCTTTTACTCCACTTTCCTTAGATGGGTATAGAAAGAGAGAAGCTTCAACCCGCCTCCCATGTATGGATTTGATAATCAACAGATAGTGGAAGGGACAATCGTCTTCCGTAACTTGAGATTTCGACACGCAACCCACTTGATACAATTTATCAAGTCCAGTCCTGTACAATGCAATATTTGGGAGACCTCTCCGCCTATATTCGCAATCACATCTCTGCCTCACCTCAAGATGAAATTTCACACCACGCATCGATGGTAAGTGGAATCAACAGAGCACAAGCGCATATCAAGCAAGCATTTACGCCGCGAACCTCAACATCGAGAACTTCGACCTACGAGATGAGGATGCCTCAAAGGGCTTCTCCTTGAAGATGTAATTTGTCTTCCTATCTAAGTTGATCCATCGCCAAAGGTGAAGGGATCGTCGCTTCATCGTAAATCAACACGTAGATTTTCTCAAAAATCAAGATATCTTTGCCTGAGCATCCGATATTCTCGGGCATTGACCCTAAGTCATTACGCACTCCCTCAAAGTTGACTCAACCTACAAACCCTGATACGTAAGAAAAGAACCTTCACTTCAACGACGGTGTCATGAACAAGAAATCACCAAACTTCGAAGTCAAGTTCATTCGAGAAGTCTACTACCCCACCTGCTAAGGAATCAAGAAGGCCAACTTCCTCGGAGAATGCACGTCTACACCTGATTGTCGCGCCCAAAAGATAGCTTCCTTCCTCGATCACCAACTAGTTGAGATAATCGACATCGATGAAGCTTCATGGATGCCTATTCGCTACAATCAACCTGATAGTCAAAAGTCCTTAGTGGACTTCCCATACCTCTTCCATAGTGTTAACATCGCCAACGCCTCGATAAACAACCTTGGTCTGACAATCTTCTATAGCGCTACAACTTTCTCCATAACAAAGTTAACATCATCAGTAAACGCTCATACACAACCTCGATAAAATCGCCGGATTCAATACAATTCTTCCATACGTTAACATCGCCGAGTAACGCCTCGATAAACAACCTTGATAAGTTAATCTTCTAATTTCTCTCCATACGGTTAACATCATCGAGTAAACGCCCGATACACAACCTCGATAGGTCAAAATCCTCAGGATTCAATTGATTCTTCCATAAGTTAACATCGTCGAGTAACGCTCTGATAAACAACTTGATAAGTTGCAATCCTCTAGACGCCACAACTTTCCATAACAACATCATCGAAACGCACACATAAACAATGATAGTCAAAATCCTCGCTGATTCAATTGAGATCTTCCATACAAGTATCATCGAGTAACGCTCGATAAACAACCTTAGATAAGTTGGCAATCCTCATAGATCGCTACAACTTTTCCATACAAAGTTATCATCGAAGTAAACGCAAACAACCTCGATAGTCAAAGATCGTGGCCGCTAAATTATCACGTCGCCGCCATCATCACTATCGACAATCTGGTTATCTGCAACCACGGCCATCATCGCCACCGCCGACCATCTAGATTACCGTAAATACATCGGCCACGTGCCGCATCGCCGAAAATGCTCGATAAACAACTGATAAGTTGGCACCTCTATAGACCGCCTATAACTTTCCATAACAAAGTTAACGCCATCGAACCGCCGACAACAACTCGATAGTCAAAATCACGGATTCAACTCGACTCTTCCATAAACACGCCATCGAGTACGCATAAACAACCTCGAGAAGGTCAAAATCTTTCGCGATTCACTCAACTCTTCCACATGCTAACGCATCGACTCGAAAATGTACTTGACTCAAAGATCCTCGCACAATTAACTCTTCCATACAAGTTAACGATCGAAGTCATTTCGACAAAGTTAGATCAAAGATCTGACCACCGCCGCCGGCAATACCGCAGCCGCCGGCATCTTCGCCGGTCATCATATTATCGTATCTCGTCACGACGATCTTCGCTCACTGCTGAATACTTCCGCTAATTATCTGAAATCTTCACTATCGACAATGTTCATTTGTAAATTGGCCAACTATTGTAAATTATCATTATATCATCTTTGACCACCATCATCGCCGGTATTACTAGACGCCAAAAATAATATCAAACCACTATGTGCCACCATCGTATCGCAACCTCATTTCTATATCGCTTCATCGCTAAAATAAATGCCATACGCTCTTTTCAGATGAAAATTATTAGAGGTGCATTTCTATCTGTTGGTAGATGAAGGTAGAGGTTGATCCAAGAGTGCACCACTGGGATATGCACTAGATTAAAAGAGAAACTCCCACGGATATGCACTCTAAGAGGAGAAGAGGAGATGAAAATGTGTTTTCCTCTCAGCCCTGGGGTTTTATAATTCTACAAAATAAAAGCTTAAAACCGAAAATTAAATAATGTCAATTTCGCTTATAAAATTTGAATACATAAAATGCCAAATGAAGAGCTCACATAAAATAATTCAAACATATAAGATATATTGCTCTGAAAATTATCAATTGGTTATTAAGAACATAAATAAAGATATGAATATCAGATTCGCGAATCAAAAGACGCCCGAAATTCAACCGCCATTACATGCCAAATTCTTTCAAAGATTATTTAAATTAAAGATTCAAATGCTAGGATTAAGATTTTGTATGAAGCATATGACAATTGGCGATACTTCATATCAAATTGCTAAGCTCGTTTATCATTATGCTACATATACCGATATCATCTAAATTCTAATAGACAAAAGCAATATATTTATTATCACAATAGTAAGCAAATTTGATAAAATTTAATAAATAAGAGAATCGAAATTATCGCTTAATCAGAATAGACTATCAATAATAAGATATATCAAAGTAAAATTATTATGATAGAAAATTCATTTAGAGGATAAATTGTAATCTAGAAAAATTTTTTTTCGCCACATTATCAAGAATTGAAATTAAGAAAAGATTCTATCAAGAATTTAAATTTTGTATTCTTTAATTTCTAAATAATAAGGATTCTGATTGCTTTAACGTTTTACATAATGTTCATATCGCTGTGTGTTGATAATTTTGCCACAGAAGATCTCGATCTACCAATAAAATTTCAACGCAACATATATATATGGAAACCCGTTAAGGGAAACCACGGCCTTGCCCAATCAGAGAACTTTCACCATGTGTTCAAAGATGTGTCCTCGCTCGCCTGAGAAGAAGGTGTTTACAGGAAACAATACCGAGTGTAAAAATACAATATCTGGCCAACCCAACCCAAGGGAGAAGTTTCCCAAAAGCAGAACGGATCTTCCGGGAGCAACCTCGATCTTCGTGAGAAAAGAGCGAACGGCCTTTTCTAGTCCTGATCTCCGGCATGAGCTCCCGATCTTCGACTACCTGGCACAGACTGCAGATATCGTCGCCAAGGTCGACCTGGTTCTCGAGCTCTCTTCATTCGCCCTCTAAGGTGAGAGAATGAGGCTCTATTTATAGATTTTTGGGAGTGGCGCCTTGTAAATTCGGAAAACTCCAACCACTCCCATCTGACGGCCAAGGCGATCCCTCGACGACGGTGTATTTTGATGATCCGTGCCTTAATGATGTCTAATTGGGTGATCTTGATTCGTTGGATTGCCTTGACAGCCGCCGACCTATAAATATGTCGCTTTGGTGACCATTTACAATCGTGATCCATTTTCATGACCCGATATGATTTGAGTCGAGCTCGATCGATGCTGATGTTGCTATGTTCGTTCATCGAGACGCCGCTTGATCAGAGTTCTGAAATCGGTGATTAGATCAAGCATTTTGAAAATGCCTTGAGATTCGTGCGATCGATTAATTTTCGAGGATGTATCGCTCTATTTTTGGGCGACATTATCTATCCAAAAATATATGTCAAATACTTGAAAATAGCAAATTCTTCAATGAAATTTGAGAGTCCATCAAGCGCAGATTTTGAGAGAACAAATCTTCATAGTACAAAGATTATAACTCGAAGTCGCCGCAGTCGCATGCGCAGTATGCACTGCGAGATTTCGAGGTTACTGATCCATCCGCAGAGTCGCTCATCGAGGCGGACGCATAGCCACGGCGCATACCATGGCACGCTATGGGTCGGCATCGACGGCCGGGTCACGAATGGCTGGAGCGGTCTGCTGGTTCGCATGAAGCTGGCGGCCGCTCATGCGAATGGTTCTCGAGGCGGCCGTTTGCTGCTGCTATCCTTCCTGCTTGCTTACCGAGCCATGCCAGGTCTGGCGCATGCTCATGGCTCATGGTTTCTACCGAGGCTGCAGTGAATGACCAATTACGGCCGGGTTTTGGGAGGCTGCCACCTGCTCAATGATCTGCTTTGCTTTTTGGTTTACGCTTGCCCCTGAAGGTCTATAAAACCCCAGGGCTAAGGAGATGGCACACCTTTCTCATCTCCTCTTCTCCTCTTACATGCCTCCCCTGTGGGAGTTTGGGCACCTTTTGATCCACCTCACCCCCAGCCAGAGTGCATGCCCTCCCGGTGGGAGTTTGGGCACTCTTCTGGATCAACCTTCCTCCTCATCTCCACCAAGCGAGTGCATGCCTCCCCGGTGGGAGTTTGGGCACCTTCTGATCAACCTCTACCACTCATCTCCACCAAGCTGAGTGCATAGCCCTCCCCGGTGGGAGTTTGGGCACTCTTCTTGAATAATTTTCATCTCATCGCACGAAGGTTGTTTTGATGGGTGAGAATCTTTTGAAAGAGACACGCCCCCTTGTAACGAGGGCACAGGGAACCTTCTAAAAATGGGAGGATCAAGATTCATGGGAGTCGCCGATCACGGGAGACACATTGATCGCTTCGAAAAAATATTATTTTCCAATGATTTGGTTCTTAAGTGTCCAAGAAGTCGATAGAGCCCAATCTCCCGGTATTTCACCATTTACTTAGATGAGTTTGCGGATTGCGGTTTCCATCCCAGATGATCGCCATTTTGTCAAGATGCGGTTTGCATTTCCGCTGAAAGGTGGCAATGATCGCGATGGGACTTATAGTCTTTTCGTGGATGCGACTTGACTATCGATACCTCGCACGGATGTGCAAGTTTACATGCACATGGTCGACACCGGAGTCGGCTACTTGACCTCGACGGCGATTCTCTCAAGCGCAGATTCTTTTGTGAAGAATGATGGGTCTGAGAAATGGGGAAAGCCGAGAGATTTACCCATTCCCCTGCTGTGTTGGTGATGAAGATACCGCGAAAATTCCGTAATATTGAAGATCTTCGATTTGAGATTCGATATATCACAGATTTGGGTGAGGAATCTTTGTTCGAGGGCTTTCTATTCATCCCGCGTCTTATGCAATTGCTCAGAAAGCCCAACAAAGAGGTTTCCACCGATCTCCCAAGCTGCCCTCCTGCTTCTTCCGAAGGACCCGCTCCAATGAGAAGAGGAAAAGGAGCTAAGAGGTGATGGTGATATCGACACCAAAAGAGTCGCCCTTCGAGTAGTCGCCCCAAGGATCTTCATTCCCGAGACGTTGAATCATTCCTCAGAGATGTCAAGAACCGGTAACAATCCTTCTTATGCTCATCATCTTTATTTCCCATTTCCTGTTTAACGTAATTTTTCTTATTTCGATATCGAAGAAGCAAGAACTTGACTTCAAAATGAACATCTCAATGACCGAATTCGAGTTCGAAGGTCAAGTTTCTCCATGGTGAATATAAGAAGCAGAGAAAGTAAAAGAGATGTCCGTGTTGGAGAATCAACTTGATGAGTGCAGACCGAAGTTGGCACTCAAGCGACTTCTCTTTCTTTCGCCGTGAAGTTGAGACCGGATGAATTAGTGGAGGCTAGAACAGGTTGGTTGCTCAAAGGATCCAAGATCTTTGAGAAGGTTTGGTCTTGAGGAAAAGAACCGAGTTACGCTTTTCAGAAAGAGGCCGCCTTTATCTCGGGGGATCACAGCCGGAGGACTTCAAGAACTCGACACTCAAGAGTATCATACAGATCACGCTCGAGGCCGAGACCACGGTATGATGTAGAGGTGAAGGCTTTGAGCGAAGGTGTTGATGAAGGCTTCATCCGAGGTTTTCAAGGGGACACGCATGATCGCAAGCTGAGTGGTGTTGAGGTCCTTTCTCCAGCCTACCGACCTTCTAGGACGACGATGACTGAGATAGTTCTTCATCATCTACCGATGAGACCATCAAGACCGTAGTTGTAGTTCCTTTATGTACCGCTTAGTTGTATTATTTCGGTTGATCATTGTATGTTCATGAGAAGTATTAATAATCTACAAAAATTATTTATTTCGAGTTGTGGCCGCATCGGATAAAGACTGTAGAAGAGATCATCGGGAATCCCTTTGGTAATTCGATCTATTCTAAGATCATTACCGAGCTTACGATGACAAACTTGCAATAATATTTTATAGAGGTTCTCGTAACCTCTCGATCTATCCTAGTTGTGTATCGGAGCTACCGATGATGTTAACTGTTATGGAGAAAGTTGCGCCTATGAGGATTGCCAACTTATCCAAGGTTGTTTATCGATGCTACTCGATGTTAACCTCAGAGAAGATCTCAATTGAATCCGAATTTTGACCTATCCGAGGTTGTTTGTCGGTGTTATCCATGACGTTAACCTCATGGAAGAGGTCGGGAAGTCATGGGACCTCTCGATCTATCCTGGTGTATCGAGCATCGATGATGTTAACTTGGAGAAAGTGAAAGATATGAGGATTGCCAACTTATCCAAGGTTGTTTATCGAGCGTTATATGTTAACTCAGAGAAGATCTCAATTAAATCCGAGGATTTTGACCTATCCGGTTGTATGAGCGCTTACTATGATGTTAACTGTTATGGAGAAAGAGAGGCATGAGGATTGCCAACTTGTTTATCGAGCTGCTACTCGATGTTAACTCAGATAGAAGATCGATCGAATTCTGGGATCGATCTTACTCAATGAGATACAACAAGTATGTATCTCTTGAGAAAAAAATGCAAGCATAAGCAAGAAAAGTCACAATAAGTATGAGAACTTTAACATAGATAAAACATAAATCCAAACACTTGATGCCAAGGTTGGACAATAAGTACGACAAAGAGTATCGATAAATGTTTAATTCGAGCAACAATAATACAAAACATACACGATGATAATGTTTTCCACATTCTAGAATAAAAAAGTCGACACGCCACCGGTACTGAGGTTTGTAGCATTCCTGCGGGAGAGTCTTCCCATACTATCCTTAAGCTTGAACGCGGCTTGATTTTAGACACCACCACATACGCCTTCCCAAACGGTGAGTTTATTGTGGGCCTTTTCCGAGTCGGTGACTGAGACGAGGTCCCCAAAGATATCGCTTTACCCTTCTGCTGAAACCTCGAGCAATCCTTTGTCGATAGAAGCCATTCGAGTGCGACATGTCGCGTCTCTGCGGAGATCCGATGGAATCGAAGCTTATCGCCATTACCGTCGGCATTAAAGTTATGGGTTCTAGGCTCGGGACGGCGTCGACCGAATAACTTTCCCAAACACGATTATACGCTTTCCAAGTCCTTGATGTAAGGCGTAAGCCCAAAGAACATTGATAGTTCTTCTACCATTGCCCGTGGTTCGCCGTGTCTTTAGCTCTTTTATTGTATATTGGTGACTTCGCCCATTCATTTGCCCGTGGATGGATACAACCGTGGATTAACCGGATATGCCTCCCGGCGTAAAAGATGTGAATGTCTTTCCCGTGAACTCGGCCCCATTATGATGATTTTGGAATGCCAAACGACAAATAATTTTTTCCGCACAAATTGCTTGGCATTTGTTTCGGTGATTTTGGCCGCCAGCTCAGCCTTCCACCCACTTCGGAAGTAATCAACGCCAAGATTATGAATTTTCGCTGGCAATGGGAAAGGGTCCCATTATATCGATCCCCATTGAGCAAAGGGCCACTGCCTGATTGTGGTGAGTTCTATGGTGTATGAGAGTGAGATTGGAATGTAACACTTGTTACACTTCTTTACAAACTCCAATGCGCCCTTCTTCATTGTAGGCCAAGAAAAACCTTGCCTCATGATTTTGAGGGCGGGCTTTTCCTCCCAAATGTTCACCACAAATTCTGAATGAACCTCTCGCATTGCATAGTTAGCCTCAAGGTGGTAGACACTTTAAAGGAAGGACCGCTTGTAGAGTTCCCACCGATTATGGTGAAGTTCGTTCACGCCTGAGACGGATAACATCGGGGTCTGGCAAGGCCCCGCTTTGAAGAAAGGACATGATCGGGTCAATCCATGAAGATTCTTTGGGTCCTCCAGAGATTGTATCACCCAAGCGAATACCGGGAAAGTGGATGTCCTCATGTATTTTCTCTTGAAAAGATCTCCGCCGTTGTGGCTAACTTGAGAGGGCATCCGCCGCTGTTCGCCTCCCTTAGAATATGAGTTATCCGATGGGTCTCGAACGGCAAGAAGTGACTTGCCAAAAGACTGCATCGAAAGCAAGTCATGGATGACTATCAAAGTCTCCTTCAACTGAGCCACAAGTCGAGTCCGTAGATGGCTAAGTTCGACCTCACAAATGGAAGCCTTAGTCCCGCTACGAGGGCCTCAGACCCGACATTATTGGTGGCCGGAACTTTAGTCAAGTCGCACTCAAAAGTTATTTTACTGGGAGATAAGCAAAATTCTCGCCCGCACCTGGTACAAGCTCCATCAACATATTTGATAGCGATGTTGGCGATGATATTGATGATGATGTGTTGATGATGTTGATGGCGTGATGACGGCGATAGTAGTCGGTGATGATGGCGATAGTGGTGACAACGGCGAGAATCAGTGGCGGCCAGCGGCGGTGGCGGCGATGGTGGTTGGCGGCAAGTCAGTGGAAACCGATTATGCTTGGAGGATCTTTGAGCTCTCTCCACTCTCTTGCTTGACTCCCTCATGAGGGAATGAGGGCTATTTATAGATTGGAGGTGGCGTCTCTATAAATACATGCAAATCAAACCACTCCTCTCCATTGATGACTCATGATGATTCCCTTGATCATCGATGTATTTTGTGTATTTGAATGCTCAAATGAAGTCGAATTATAAGATCTTGGCTTGTTGGAACGGCAGCCGAGGTTCGATTTGACTATAAAACTCTATATTTGAGAGCTTTTTAAAATTTAGCGATGTCTCAAATTTTCCAATGATATTTTAAGTGCTTGATCTCGACCGGTTTCAATTTATCGCTTTCGACATCAAGATTCATGCTTTATTGAAGAATTTTAGAGTCATATGGGTTACTATTTTTGGATGATATTATCTCAATCATCAAAAATATATATGCTAAGTACTTCAAAATAGCAAATTCTTCAATGAAAATCTGCGGTCTATTAACCACATATTTTTAGAAACAGATCTTCATCTAAGCACAAGATTACGACTAGGAAGCGCATAGCCACATAGATGTCGCATAAAATTTTGAGGTTCTGGACCCATGAGATACAGGCGCGGGAGCATCGCGCAATATAGCGATGATTGGTGGCGGGTCACAGGGATCTGTGAGGCGTGACGGTAGGGCTGGCGATTGTGGCCCAGGCAGCACTGAGCAGACGCCTTGGGCGGTGGAATGGCAGCGTCGGCCGGCGGAGAGCTGGCGAGCCTCTGGCAGCTGGCTGCAGCGTCTCACACCCAAACGATAGTTTTGATAGTTTGTGGTTTTGGCGGTTTTGAGTTTTGATGATTTTTATCCTTTACTAGAAGTCTATAAAACAGGGCCAAGGAGAAGGCACACTTCTTCAATGCTCTAGTACTCTCTTCTTCTTAGTGAGTTCGTTTGGAATTGATCAGGCCCGTACCATTGTTGATTTTCCTTGAAGAAGCGTCAACCCTCGTTGGTCCGGGTTTGGCGATCAGGCCCATGGTACGTCGTTGTTCCGTTTCCCTTGAAAGCGTCAAGCGCCCTCGTCGGACCGTAGGTTTGGAGGCGATCAAGGCCCGTGGTACTTACGTTGTTGTTCTGGTTTTTCCTCGAAAGGGGCGTCAACTAGCTTCGTCGGACAGTCCAGGTTTGGAGGCAATCAAGGCCCACGGTATTTACATCGTTGTTCCGGTTTTCCCTCGAAGAGCGTCAGCCCGGCCTCATCGGTTGTTTGGAAGCGATCAAGGCCGTACTACGTCTTTGTTCCGTTTCCCTCGAAGAGGAGTCAAGCCCTCGTCCGTCCGTGTTTGGAGGTGATCAAGGCTCGCGGTACCATGGCGTAAGCTACATCTAAAACGGTTACAAAATGCAGGATATCCTATTAACGCCTTATGAATAAGGTCTTTAAAGACTTACTTGCCGCCTGATGGAGGTATATGTGGATGACATGTTAGTGAAAAGCTTGGAAGAATCATAAAATATTTTTTGACCTAGAAATATGCTTTAACCTTCTTGACGTTATAACATGCGACGAGACCAAATGTGCTTTTGGGGTTAGGAAAATTTCTTGGATTTATGGTAACCCAGGGGATAGAGGCCAACCCCAGAAAATCAAAGCTCTCAAAAATATGACTCCTCCGAAGAATATTAAGGAAGTTAAACATTTGAATGGACGAATTGCTACGTTATCCCGCTTCCTAACTCATTCTGAGGATAGATACTTGTCATTCTTTAAAATATTAAAGGGAGCAAAAATAATAATTTTCAATGGGTGATGAATGTCATCACTGCTAGCTAAGGAGTATTTAGCATCTCCACCCTACTATCCAAGCCTATTCAATGAGAGATATTATACTTATATTTAGCAGTCTCTTCCCGTCGATAAGCTCGGTTTTAGTCTTGAGAAGAAGTGGGATATAGCAATTTGTCGGAAAATTTTCTCTAATATAGAAAGTCGTTATCCACTTGTCGATAAGGTGGCTCGCTTTAATTTTCTCATTTGAAATTCAAGCTCACACTATCGGTGTTTACACTCATTTACTATTAAGGGTCATCTACGAAACCGGAAGCATGGGAGGTTTAATCAGTGTCAGAATTGAGAGAGTTTGATATAAATTTTCACCTCGCTATAAAGTCTCAAGTACTGAGACTTTATAGTGGAATGCCCAACTCAGGAGGAGCTATCGATACATGCCTTTCATCTCCTCAATGGACCCTCATGTTGATGAAGCTTGGAGGTCTTTGGGTGGGAATCTTACTTATTTCCCCAAAAAATACCTAGAGTATAGACTTAGCCTAAAATTTCTTGCAACTAATATGAATATGAGGGTCATGTGAGGTTGAGACTAGCCATTATTTGTGAAGCTCAAGACTTAGTGATACACACTGACTCTCAACTTGTTGCCTCCCAAGTTGAGGGAAACTTTAATGCTCATAATCCCACAGATGGCAAAAACCACGGGGCCTAGCTCAGTAAAATGCTTCCACTATGTATCTATTTCAGAGTACAAGATCTTCCAGATATCGGGATTACAAAATTGTATATGAGAAAGGAACAACAGCTATGTGACAACGATCAGGTTGTAGCAGTTGCTAGTAGTAGCAGATGATGGTGAACTGTGCGGAGCAATCACTAGTGGAAATCTGAGGGAACAATTCGCGGCGTATGGAATCAATCGGTAGAAGTCATCATGATGGGCCAGAGATTGGACGTGAGGATCAATGGCGGCGGCAGAGCTGTGGCGGTGTGGTTGTGGCCGTTGAGTGGTGACACAATTATGCTTGGAGGATCTTTAGAGCTCTCTCCTCTCTCTTGCTTGGCCTCCTCTTGCTTCGCCCCCCTCTTATGAGGAATGAGGGGCTATTTATAGATTGGAGGAGTGGCGTCTCTGTAAATACATGCAAAACCCGTACCACTCTACTTCATCGGACGGCACACAATGATCCCTTTGATCATTTGATGTATTTTAAATATTTGAATGCTCAAATGAATGTAAGATCTTTGGCTTGTTGGACCGACGCGAGGCCTTCGATTTGTTATAAAATTCCATATTTGAGAGCTTTTAGAAATTTAGCGATGTCTCAAAGTTTTGATGATATTTTAAGTGCTTGATTGACCGGTTTCAATTTACGTCGACTTGCTTTGGCATCAAGATTCGTGCTTGTAAAGGAATTTTCAAAGTCATCAGTTGACCTCTTATTTTTTGGATGATATTATCTCATCAAAAATATATATGCCAATACTTCAAAACAAATTCTTCAACGAAATTTGCAGGTCCATTAACCACACATTTTGAGAGAACAAATCTTCATGTAAGTACAAGATTACGACTACGGAAGTAGATGCACAACCACAAATATGTATAGGTATGTGCGAGCATGAAATTTCGAGGTTACGGACCCAAATCGAGCCTTTCGCGGGTGCTCATGGCGTAAAGTAACCATTGATTGGATGGGTAGTGTCTTGAAATTTACGTATGCATATTTGTGGGAATGCGCTTGTCATAATCTTATACTTATATGAAGATCTGTTCTCTAAAATGGTTAATCAAATTCATTGAATATACTTGGCACATATTGATTGAATAATATCATCCAAAAGGCAACAGCATATGACGAAAATTCTCTGGTCGGCTCGAATCTTAACGTCAGCGTAAAAAAACTCATTGAAAACTAGACATCGGTTAAATTTCTAAAAGCTCGAATGTTATATATTCCGTGCGTCTCGATCATTTTGACTTCATTTGAGCATTCAATACAAATCCATCAAGGAATCATCATGAGTCAGATGGAAGTGGTTTGGATTTTGCGTATTTTGAGCGTCACTCCTCCGATCCATAAATAACTCATTCATATGAGAGCCAGAGAGAGGAAGAGCTCAGATCCGGCATATGTATATGCTTGACCAATGCCGTGGCCGCCAGTCGATGCCGTGATTCGCGTTGTCGACCGGCGGTCATCATCGCGACTACTTCATCGTCATCATGCCAATATCATCGTCAATGTCGTCATCAACATCATCACATCATCATATATGCGTCGTTAACATTGCTCACGTCGCCGCCATTACAACATTCGCCTTTCTCATATACAATTGTAATCCCGGAAGATCTTGTACTCAAATAGATACATAGTGGAAGATTTTTTTCTGCTAGCTCCATGGTTTTTTCTCTCTTTTCGAGATTTTCCACGTCAAAATTTTGGAGTTTTATTGTTCACACTTTTTATACGTGTGTGCTTGGATTTCACAATAAATAAAACTTTTACTCTCTGTCGGTTTTCTAGCACGCAACAAATTTGAATTTCATGTCTCGTTATAGTTAATATATATATATATATATATATATATATATATATATATATATATATATATATATATATATATATATATCAATTTAAGGTAATTCTGATGTTCTGAACGCAATGGCGTAGTCCGTTTCATGATCGGAGGCCGTTTGGTTCAAGTCGGCGTCAAATTGAGCCATTTTAGCTCTCAAAATACGCCATTTTATTTCGATTTTCGTGCGGGCTCACCTCGCGAGCAGTCTTACTTGATAGATTTTGATGTTTCGAAGCCAATGGCGTGATCAATTTTATAAACGGAGGTCGTTTGATCCTCGTTGGCGCCTCCTGATCTCGATATGCGTACATGCGCGTTGACGACTCGTGTGCTTGATCAGTTGATCATCAAGTCATGCATTTTTTATATTATGATCAGTTTTGATGTTTTAAACGTAATGACAAAGTCCGTTCATCAATCGGAGGTCATTTGAGTTGATTTTGGCGACGTCTAGTGTATTTTAGCCTCGATTTGCGCATTGCCACTTTTGATTATTCGACATTTGCACAGACTTGTCCGAATTGAGCGCGGTTAGTCTTGTTTATAGATTTTGATATTTTGAAGCTAACGACACAATCAATTTCACAAATGGGGGTTGTTTAGCTTGTGTTGGCGCCTCCTGACTTCGATATGCTTGCAAGCATGTTGACGACTCGAGCGGTTGATCAATTGATCATTAAATTGTACAATATTTATATTCTGACCAATTTCGACGTTCTGAACGCGACGATAAAGTTCGTTCGTCGATCAGAGATCGTTTCGACCATTTTCGGTGACATCCTGTTCATTTTGAGCTCCGATTTAATCACTTAAACCCAAGTGGTCGAATTGACGTGGACTTGACTTATGACATATGAAGGTCAACAGGAAAAAAAATGATAGCCAGATATTATATTAATAGCAATTTATGAATCAAGATAAAAAAAAATGGAATGAAGGTTCATAAAATTAGGGGATATTTAGATAAAAATAGAAAAATATATGTTTCTTTTCTTTGAAAAGTTAAACTTTCTCAAGTTTTACCATTCATCATCTTCATTTTATTATTTTATATTGTTATTTTGATTCAGAACATATAGATTTCTTTTCATGCAGTAGATAACGTGAGCACAGTTAAAAGTATGTAGGTTTTGAGGCCGATATTAATTTTATATAAGTGCTAATGATAGAAAGAGAGTAATGGGAGAAGACGATACGAAGAGAAGATTGAAAGAGAGAAAAATTATAATGAATGGAACAATGAAAGAGTTGAAAAGACATCTTAGTATTACTTAGTTATGGACTTTACATTTGGGCTCTGATATGTCTGTCTCTAACTAACTACTCTCCGGAGCGACTTGTTCCAAGATGACTAACAGTTTATCTTTCAATATTCAAAAGGACAAATATAGAGAGTTAGAGGACTAATAAAAAACTCTCAATATAGCGTCTCACCTCCCAATTAATATTCTTTGACTGTTGTTCCCACTGTCAAACTCCTTTTATCCAAATATTTCCCTAGACTCACCTTTTGACCCTTACTCTCAACTCTGCATCCCTCTTAGTCGCCCATGACTAGAGATGGGCACTAATCAGTTTAAATTGAAAAATTGAATTGAACCAACCTAATTTGATAGATTAGTTCAATTATAAACTTATGACTCTATTTTTGATTGTAAATGCTAAGAGGTCATTTGGGATCACTTTTATTTTTTATTTTATTTTATTTATATTTTTCTTTAAAATAAAATTTATTTAATTGTATTTGCTATTTTTAAAAACATCAAAATATCTTTTAGATATTTTGAATATTTTTTTTAAAATAATATTATTTATTTTTAAAAACAAAAAAAATTATTTTTAAAAATAACATAAAAAAAATGATCCTAAACAGTCCCTAAGTTATTTTATTTTTAGTTTTTAATTCAATTTAATAAAAATTTAGTTAAACTGAATAAAACTAATAAATCAAAATAATTAAGAAATCAAATATAAGTTATAAAACTTTAGGCATAAAACTAAGTTATCAGTACAAATCGATATATTTCAGTTGTATAAGAAGTTTTTGATATATGAAATTTATTAAATTGTGTTTAATTAGTTCAATAAAAAATTGAAAAAAAATCTTATTTTTGTATATGTTATTTGGATTAATTAAAAATTGAATCAAATAAATTGAATTATGATTCAATTCTATCAAATGTATTTTACACATTATTTTATGTTATTTGATTCCATTAAAAAAATATATGATTTCGATAATTTTAAAATTTTAAATGTTATATATGTAATCTATTTACTTATTATTATCAAAACAAATTCAAGTGAACTCATGATTCACAGAATCACAGGTACTCTAATAATGATACACCCTGCTCAAAAGTTTCAAATAACTTAACAAAAAAAAAAAAAAAGGAGTCATTAAAATATTGAAGCAAGTTGACTTCGGGCGGAATCTAAAAGACTCGGAATATCTCTTTTTTTCACTTTCTAATTTAATTTTCATATTCACAGTTTCTTTAATTAATAAACAAAAATGTTCCACACAATCTTTTTGAGAGATTTACATATACACCATACAATTTTCACGTACTTACATATCAATATTTAAACTTCAATATTTTACATAAATAAATTTTAAATATTTAATATCACATTAAAAATTTTTTCTATCATTATTTTTAAAATAAATGATATATATATATATATATATATATATATATATATATATATATATATATATATATATATATATATATATATATATGACACTTAAAATACTACTAGTTGAAGCGCGAAACTTGATGTTAAAAACAAGCTGATCTGAAGTTGAAACTAGTCGAGATCAAGCACTCAAAATATCATTGAAAACTTTGGGATATCAGTTAAATCCCTAAATAGCTCTTAAACATGAAGTGTTTATAGTCAAATCGAGCGTTTTGACGAGCCGAATCTAACAAGCCCAAGATCTCATAATTTTGACTTCATTTGAGCATTCAAATACTTAAAATATATCAAATGATCAAAGGAATCATTTTGAGCCGTCCGATGGAGTAGAGTGGTTTGGTTGCATGTATTCTGGCGCCACTCCTCTCTATAAATAAATTCTTCACATGAGGGAAGCCAACTAAAGAGGAGAGAGCTCTAAAGCTTGAAAAATCCTCAAGCATGTCGTGCCACCACTTTCGGCGGTGTGACCACTCTCGTTGGCCGCCAACCACCTCGGTCACCGCGGTCATCACCGTCATCGGTCATGCCGGTTTCGCCATCGTTGGCATTGTTGACCGTCGTTGGTCGCTATACTATACCGTCATATCTATCATTGCGGTCGCCGGCCACTTAACTACCGCCGGTCACTCAAACCATCCGGCCATCTCGCCGGTCACCATCGCGACGACCGTCATGGTCGACCCGTTTACCATTGTCACTACCAGCAATCTTATACCAATATACAATTTGTTGTTGCGATTGGATTCTCATTATGTCATTCTCATATACAATTCTGTAATCCCGTTATCGGGAGAATTTTGTACTCTCAAATAGATACATAGTGGAAGATTTTTACTAGGCTAAGCCGTGGTTCTTTCCCTCTTTTCGAGATTTTTCACATAAAATTTCTGGAGTTTTATTATTAATTCTTCAAACGTCTGTGTGTGTGCTGCACTCCGCAATAAAGCTAAGGCGTAAATTTTTACTCTACCATAATTGGTTTTCTAGCACGCAACAGTTTGGCGCCGTCTGTGGGAAACTAATTCTCATTATTTCATCTTGTATGACGGCCAAGTTTCCCAACAAGATCAAAACCACCATCGAGGTGGAGCATTTCAAGTTTTTAAAGAGCGCAAGCGAAGAATGAAGATTCATCAAACTTCGCACCTTCAAATTTTGTCGAAACCGGGGGCAACTCTTAATCTTAGAAGATCGCTCATGTTAATATGGTAAGCATTTAATCGATTATCATCCCAAAAAACAAGTCAAAGTTGGAGGATATTTCAATATTGAGAAGAGATATAGCTTTATAAATTATGATTTTCCAATCATACTTATGAATAAAAAGGGCTAAGGTCAAGAAGCAACTTTGGCTACAACCACGAATGGATGTTTGATTCGACCTACTCCACACAGGTTAACGTCATCGAGCAAAGACTCTGACAAACAACCTCGGATAGGTTAAAACTCCGCACCTACTCCACACAGGTAAGAAGTCAAATAACACTTTGGCTAATACCTAGGGTAGGTCAAAAGATCCTTGGTGGACTTCCCACGACCTCTTCCATATAGGTTAACATCATCGAGTAACACTCTAACAAACAACCTCGGATAGGTGAAAAATCCTCAACAGATTCAATTCGACCTCTTCTATACAGGTTAACGTCATCGAGTAACACTCTAACAAACAATCTCGGATAGGTCAAAAATTCTCAGTGGACTCAATTCGACCTCTTCCATACAGGTTAACATCATCGGGTAATACTCTGACAAATAACCTCGGATAGGTCAAAAATCCTTAGCGGATTCAATTCGACCTCTTCCATATAGGTTAAAGTCATCGGGTAACACTCTGACAAACAATCTCAGATATGTCAAAAATCCTCAGAGGATTCAATTCAACCTCTTCCATACAGGTTAACGTCATCGGGTAACACTCTGACAAATAACCTCGGATAGGTCAAAAATTTTCAGCGGATTCAATTCGACCTCTTCCCTATCGGTTAACGTCATCGGGTAACACTCTGACAAACAATCTCGGATAGGTCAAAAATCCTTAGAGGATTCAATTCAACCTCTTCCATACAGGTTAACGTCATCGAGTAACACTCTGACAAACAACCTCGGATAGGTCAAAAATCCTCAGCGGATTCAATTCAATCTCTTTCATACAGGTTAATGTCATCAAGTAACACTTTGACAAACAACCTCGGATGGGTCAAAAATTCTCAACGGATTCGATTCAACCTCTTCCATACATGTTAATGTCATCAAGTAACACTTTGACAAATATCCTTAGATGTGTCAGAAGTCCCCAACGGATTCGATTCGACCCCTTTCATGCAAGTTAACGTCATCAAGTAACATCATGGAGAATGATACTCTGAAATTATTTATCAGACTTTCTAAGTTGCTCGAATGATGGTTCCTAATTGACGTTTCCCAGCTATCTTGCAATTGTCAATTGTTGAACCATCCATTGAAGTTTCAAGAAATCCAAATTCCTACAAGAAGTAGTAGGAACTACGGGCCCTGATCGCCTCCAAACC
The DNA here is from genome assembly GCA_021442155.1 of Cymbidium sinense. Taxonomy (NCBI): domain Eukaryota; kingdom Viridiplantae; phylum Streptophyta; class Magnoliopsida; order Asparagales; family Orchidaceae; genus Cymbidium; species Cymbidium sinense. The sequence goes on along the minus strand of CM038221.1, from coordinate 163,418,642 downwards.
TGATCGGTCGGATGAGGACCATCGTCGGTCATCATCGCCGACCACCATCGCCGGTCATTGTCGTTAGCCTCCATCGCCGATCATCCCCACCGACCACCATCGTCGGTCATCCCTGCCGACCACTGCCGGCCGTCGCCGTCGGCCATCACCATCGACCATTGTCATTATGCCGTCGTCGGTCATCATCGCCACGCTGTTGCCGTCGTCAGTCGACCGTTATTGGTTGCCGCCGGGCCGGTCGACGAGGATGTTGATGCCTCTTTCGAGGGAAAATCGGAGCCTGCCGTATGAACTACGGGCCTTGATCGCTTCGGAACCGGTCGGTCCAGGCATTGATGCCTCTTTTAAAACGGAGCCTTGCCGTGTATGAGCACGATGCCTCGAACCCGGTCGGTCCGAGGGCAGTTGATGCCTTTTCAGGGAAAATCGAGCTGCCAGTATAACTACGGGCCTTGATCGCCTCCAACACGGTCCGGCGAGGGAGTTGGCGCCTTTTCGAGGAAAAAAGCTCGCCAGTATGAACTACGGGCGATCGCCTCCCCGATCGGTCCGACGAGGACAGTTGACGCCTCTTTCGAGGGAAAATCGGAGCCTCACCGTATGAACTACTGGCACTTGATCGCCTCCGAATCCGGTCGGTCCGACGAGGATAATTGATGCCTCTTTCGAGAAAAAACTGGAGCTTCGTCGTATGAACTATGGGCCTTGATCACCGCCCGAACCCGGTCGATCCGACGAGGACAGTTGACGCCTCTTTGAGGAAAACGGAGCCTATTATGAACTACGATGATCATCCAAACGACCATCTCTTAAGAAGAAGAGGAACACTAGAGCATATGAGGTTTGTGCTTTCTCACTTGACCCTAGGGGATTTTTATAGACCTCCTATAGGGGTAAAAAGGTAAAAAAATCAAAGAAAAATCGTTGAAAATTGATGAAAGCTCGAAAAAAAAGGACCAAAGCGGATAAAATGGACATTTTACCTGGTAGCGCCGGACAAGCACCCTCTCGCCTCGCAGCGTGCTGCGGCGCGGCTCTTGTTGTCACTTCAGCGACCCGCCGCTTCAGCGCTGATGCGACCCATTTCGAGGGCCGCCTTTTTCTAGCGATCCGGTCATGCGACCCAAACCCACTGCGCCCGCCGATCGAACCCGCCAGCTCGCTCCGTGTTCCATCGCCCGACCATCGGTATTTATCTGTCGACTCGATCTGCCACCACAGCCGCGTCGCATGACCTTCGCAGTGCAGAAGTCCCAGATGGGTCCATAAGAAATCTTGCAGCCTGATCATAATCTTGTGCTCCCATAAAGATCTGTTCTCTCAAAATGTATGGTTAATGGACCCGTAAATTTCATTGAAGAATTTATTATTTTTAAGTATTTGACATATATATTTTTGGATGATTGAGATAATATCATCCAAAAATAGGGGGGAACTGATATGATATTTAAAATACTACTAGTCGAAGCACGAATCTTGATGTTAAAAATAAGCTGATCCGAAGTTGAAGCTAGTCGAGATCAAACACTCAAAATATCATTGGAAACTTTGAGATAAACTTTGGGATATCAGTTAAATCCTTAAAAACAAGCTGATCCGAAGTTGAAGCTAGTCGAGACCAAACACTCAAAATATCATTGGAAACTTTGGGATATCAGTTAAATCCCAAAATAGCTCTTAAACATTGAGTTTTTATAGTCAAATCCTGCGTCTTGACGAGACGGATCTAACAAGCCCAAGATCTCATAATTTTGACTTTATTTGAGCATTCAAATACTTAAAATACATCAAATGATCAAATGAATCATTTTGAGCCGTCCAGATGGAGAGCGGTTCGATTTACGTATCACAATCTATAAATAACCCCTCATTCTTCACATAGAGAGGAGACCAAGTTCAAGAGAGGAGAGAACTCTAAAGCTTGAAAATCCTCCACTCAAAATATATAAATAAGATACGTAAATTTTTTTTTTTTAAATTCTTCACTATTCAAGCCTTTGTGCTAAATCTGGTCAGGGACGGCTGAGGCGTTCACGAGCACACGGTCCTGGGGTGGAACTGATCTCAACGCACTAAGCATGCGCTTAATAAGTCTACTCTACAACCTATGCTCCAGTTCCTCAGCCTCTGGTTCGCTTCACACGCACGGGACGATCCGACTAGTAACATTTTACTCGCCTCCCATCGCCTACGCACAGCATATAATAATTCTTTTAAGACGACACGGACAAAAATAGGTAAAGGATAGGGAAAAATTAGAATAAAAAAAAGGGGAGTTAGGGAGAGGGTTCAGTTTGCAAAAAAACGAAATGCCAGTGCCTGTGCATATTTAAAGAGGCCCGCATGGTAGAAGTACCATTAACGACAAATTTGGCTTTTTCTTTGTTTAAACTTAATGCTTGCACGTTAAATTTGGAGCCTAATAAAAAGGGCATGGTATTGTGCGCATGAGCGAGCGGCGGAGACAGAGAGAGAGAGAGAGAGAGAGAGAGAGCTAAACGTTCAAAGCAGCAGTAGGGAACAAAAACTGTACGCAGAGGAGTGGAACGGAGTCCACCAACATCGCTGCAGCGCCGCGGCGAATGGGAATTTCGCCAAACGCCTTGAGGGCATTTGAAGTGTAGCAGCTCCCGCCGATCGAGGTGGAAGTCGTATTCTATATGAGATTTCTATTCCCTCGCAGCGGTGGAATTTCGGGAGGCCTAATCCCGACCTTTCAGTGGGCGATGACCGCGACCGGAGAGAGGCGTTGCGGCGTGGGGTTGGCGGCGGATGCTGGGGTCCGCCGCCAGAGGGGGAAGGGGAAGAAGGATGGGGTCGTGGTGATCATGGGCGCAACAGGGACTGGGAAATCGAAGTTGTCCATCAACGTCGCTGAACGGTTTCCGGCAGAGGTGGTGAACGCCGACAAGATCCAGGTTTACCGCGGCCTCGATATTACCACAAATAAGATGCCGATGGCTGATCGGCGAGGCGTGCCGCACCATTTGCTTGGTGATCTGGAACCCTCTGCTGGCGAGCTCCTGCCGGCGGGGTTTCGATCTCTAGCGGCAGATGCTGTGGCGAGGATCACCTCGCGCGGGAGAATCCCAGTGGTCGCTGGGGGATCCAACTCATACATCCATGCGATGATGGTAAATGGATATGATCCGAAGTTCGATCCCTTTGCTGGAGCTCCGGCGGGGAGGCATCGTTTACCGCATGGGAGCTGCTTTCTATGGGTGGATGTCGAAGCAGCGGTACTCGAGAAGCATCTGGACAGGCGGGTGGACGAGATGGTAGGGTTGGGGATGGTGGAGGAGCTCGAGAGGTACTTCGCCGCGGGGGAGTGGGGTCGGCATCCTGGGTTAGGAAAGGCAATAGGGGTTCCCGAGTTCGCAGAATACTTCAGGTGGAGGACGGCAGCAGCATACGAGGATGCCATCGAAGCGATAAAAGAAAACACAAGGCGGCTGGCAGTGGAGCAGGTGAGAAAAATAAAGCGTCTGGGGAGATGGGGTGGCCGCTACAGCGAGTAGACGCAACGGCAACGGTGGCCGCCCGGCTAGCCGGCGACGGTAGTGCCGCGCAAGCTGCGGCGTGGGAGAGGGACGTGCTGTGTCCCAGCCTTCGTGCCGTGGAGAGATTCCTCGAAGATGACTCGACGCATCAACAGCTACTCCAGACATATAGCAATTAATCACCGAGTCTCCCCAGAGCTCGATCAATACTCTTCAGGACTACTGTTACTCGGTATTTTTCCTCTTCGCCCACGCGCGCGCGCGCGCGATTCTTCTCATATGAGGTGAAACGAAGAAGGATGGAAAAGTTGCAATGAGGCCAAAAAAATGTGAAAAAAGACAGAAAAGGTGGCCGTGTGTAATGATTAATTTTGTTTTGGCGTTTACTTATTAAATGCAAGCTCTAATGAGAGAAGAGTCGAGAAAATATAGTGGAGAGAGAAAGATAATATAAATAATAAATGCGAGGGAGAGTTTCAGGCCCGGAGCAGCGGTGGGGCGGCCAATTTTGAAGCGCCTGGACGCCTTAGCTCAATGCAAGGGGCCGACCAGACCTGCTTCTCTTCGTAGTGAAGCTCAACACATACATGAGAAAGAAGATGGCAATGGAGAGCGATGGGATTAGTCTGTTCATAGGGAACGAGAGAGATGGAAATATGAACTGTTACCTGGGGTATTTCAGTCATTGTAATATTTTTATATATTTTATTTTTGTAGAGCCACCTGTCTTATTTTTTGCTTTATTTTTATGCATTTATATATTTTTTATTTATTTAAATTCAGTAATCCAATATTCTCGAACCAATGGAGTAGCCGTGGAAGAGAACAATAGCGCAGCTTAATCACGATTAGTGTGCGTACTTAAGCCAGGCTGGCAAGTGGAGCGCACACCGACGGTGTGGCGAGTGGTTTCAGGCGAACTGCCTTAAACTTCGTCCTCTCTCTCCTCATGAGCCTGCCAACTGGCATCTCACTCCAAAGTCAGAATTTCTTTTTAATGAACACGTATAATAAAACAAAAATATTATACAGAGAGCTTTAATTACAAAATAACGCAGGCATTTTCTCATTAAATTTTATTTATTTTAAAATTTTAATCTTTTGCTAAACATAAAATTTAATTTTGAATCATACTTTACCTTTTTATCACGAATAAAAAAAAAAGAAAATTACAATGTTATATGAGGGATGATTTTCATTTCAAAATAAATAGGATAGAATATGAAATTTTGGCAGCGCACTAAAAGTATTTTCCTGAACGTGAAATTTAGTTGGGCTCGTGAAACTTTAGTAACAGTATTCTTATTGTATTTAATGTAGATTCCATATTTACTTCTTTCATTTTTCATAAAAAATTTCTTTGCATTGCTCTTTTGTAGAAACTATCCTACCAACTTTTTATCATAAGCGGGTTGAAATCATAATCAGGGCGACCCTCTATAGTACGGCACGTTTTAGTTGGCAAAGAAGAAGAACCTCAACTAATGAGAGTTTCAAGTTCCAACAAATGTTGGTGGCTTTCTTCTTTTGTTTTCATTTTTGCACTATTTTGAGGTGGTTTTTGCTCTCATAGATCTCTCTGTTGCACAACTCTAGCTTCCCTCCTAGATGACCATCTCTACAACCATGGAACAAGTCGACAATTTTATATTGATGGAATGGACTTTGTCACTGACTTCTCTCTCCATGTTGCTGCTTCAATTCTATTGGAGGTCAAAGTTGATAATCATTGGAAGTTAGGATCAGCTTCATTTGCTAAATCATTCATGTTCTCCTTAGCTATGTAGTAGTAGATCCTCATCATGATTGTTTACTCTTTCTATCTTAAATGATTTTTGTCTATCTAAGACCTTGGGGAGTTATTTTTCTCCCCTTAGGTTTAAATATTTTTTTTCATCTCCCATATATTTATCCAGGTTTTAGTTATGTCACTCTATCTATGTATTTTTGTGTTTTCAATCTCGATTGGAACTTTCTTGTAATATTTTGAATTTTTATTTTGAAAATGAATTGGGTTACGCGCTTAATTTTTTCACAAAAAAAAAAGTTCCAACAACTAAAAAAAGTACATTATTTTTTATAATTGATGAAATTTATATTTGAAATTTATGATTTTGATAAATAATTTTCTCTTTTAATCAATAGGTAAGAAGTAGAGAAAACTTTATTTTATTTATATTTTTTGCATGATGAAAACTAAGATAAAAAGTCGATATAACAAGCTGACACCCATTATCATTACTCATTACTTTTTTCTTTTTTTAGTTTCCTAAAATTTTGTCATTTAATTTTGCAAAATAAACTTAATTGTAATGATTAAAAATTAGATGTTAATGTATTCACACTTTAATCATGCATAATCATTATTATCAATTTAATTAGTTGATACTTTCTATCACCTCTCATTATTCTTTCTTTGTTTTAACTTTTTATTTTTTTGATTTTATGTAAATTTAGTTAATAATTTTGGGAAATTCTTTAAATTAAAAATTAGTTGATGTCTTATTGATGAAAACAAAAGGACAATGGTCACTTGCACCTTCTCTTTCTGTAGTTTAATGAAATTAAGTTCATCTAACTATTAATTACACATGCTTAAATAACTAAGGCACTGACTTAAGAAAAATAAATTTGTTGAGATTTTGAAGAGCTAGTGGGATTTATGGTGTCACCTCGATCAATAATTATGCGGCTATCGACTCTTCGAGAGCGCTACAAATCCTGAAAAAAAGAAGAACCAAAATCTTTGAATTTGAAATTCAGTTTATATGATTGATTTTGGAATTGTAAAGCCCCTTCATCCCTCATCATATTTATTTTGTGGTCCCTCTTGTAGTATCAGACCATCTATCATCACAAGGGACTCAAACCCATGCCCCAGCTGAGTAACGATGTTGAAATTTGACCTTACACAAAATTAACCTAACAATTCATGTTTGAGTTGACCCAATTATCTTTTAGGTTGGATTTAGATCCAAATATTTTACCGATTTAAATTTTCAAATTAGCACCAATCCAAAATTTATCAAATTTTGACTTGCAAACTTAAGATTAACTCGATTTTGCTGTGTGAATTCAAATTTGACTTAATTTTGATTTAGAATGCATGTCTAAATATGCCAAATAGCTTAATAGCATGCCATTTCATTTTTTCAGTCCGAACACAAAGATTTTTTTAGAAAGCATAAATTAAACTCATTCAACACAAAATAAAAATATTCTTGAAATAATAATAATAATAAACTCATTCAACACAAAATAAAAAAATTAACTCCACACTTTTTATATCAAAGCATCTTATTCATTCCTCAGTCATTTACTTTCCTAATTAAATAATCCAACAGATGCAGGATATAAAGTTCCTCTCTCATGGCCACAAGTAATGATTAATTACTTATAACATCAATTCCAGAATTCAACGCACAATGAATTATCCCTCATTATTTTTCTCCCCCAAGCATTATCACCACTATTATAATCACTATTATAATCATTCAAATTATAATATCAAATTAAATTATCCTCAATAATTTTTTTTTCTCCCTCCTCCCCCAAGCATTATCACCAGTATCACCGCATCACAACCGGAATGAGGACTGAGGAGGAATATTAGTACCTCACGAATGTGGACTTCCTTCACCCGCACCAAATCACATCTATTAGTACTTCTCCCCGTCTAGAAGGATTAGATGCTAACGAAATGTCCCGATTTCAAAAAACTTGATTGGACAAATAATAGATGATAAGTTCAATTTAAAAAAAAAATCATTTATATTTTTAAATATTGTGAGTTGGTAGCGGCCTCTGTCAAGCCAAAATTGGCCGTCCCTTTCAACCACGCGCCCGTGCGCTTAATTTTTTTTGTATTTTAATTGCAGGTTGGCATAGTGGCTGCCTTCAGTTCCTCGTCTCATGATTTTGCGCGGCCGCAGAAGAGCGCTTTTGCTCCGCCGACTCGGACGTAGGGTATAGTACCGCGCAGAAAATGGCAAGATCCGAAGCCCGAACCAATCATTATCTGATGTGATCTCTGGAGGAGAATATGTGCGCCAGAAAATAATCTTCGGATTTTTCCAAAAAAAAATAATCTTCGGATGACTTCCACTGAATGTCTGAATGACTGACCGAAGAATTGATGGATTGATTGATTGATTGATTTGGCTTATTGGGACTATCTATCTGGATCCGCAATCTGTATGGACAATTCTATAGTTTATATATGGCACGTTGTTTTGATATTGGAGGTGGGGAGGCTTATAGCGTTTGGGGAGTGGGGGGAGTGAGTTGGGATGTTTTGATTTGAAGCTTTTAATAATAATGTTGGGAGTAATGATAGGAGGAATGTTTTTTTTGGAAAATTTGAGGGCAATGCCTAATTTCATTCCATGATAAAAAATAATCACAAGTAAAAATAAAACGGGTGAAAGAAAAGCTATAACAAAAACAATCTAAGCTAAAAGAGTCTTAGTTCAATGGACTTAGAGAATAGAAACAAAAGAGGCAAAATAACGATCAGTCCAAATGGTCAGAGAAATGCTTCCAACGATTGACGCGAGTCGATAGTAAATGAGAGAGCCCGAGCATAGCAAAGCATAGTTCTGCAGATCTGATCCATCCGGAAGAACAACAAGGCGCAAGAAGGTATAGAGACCAGTCACGTCTCATCATCGTCCATTCAAAATTCCGCGTCATAGGGATCAAGCAGGGAGGCAGTCCACAAAGAAGCAAAGAAAAAAACATGAGCGAAGCGAGTAGCAACCATTCCCATGATAGCATAAATTCCAATAGAAACCAACCAACCAAGGGAGCACACATAAACAAGAAACCACATCAAGAGCATCTGGAGAACAAGAACAAGCGAAGGAGGAACAATCCAAACCAAGAAACCAGGACAGCCCAAAATCCGAAAGGAGCACCAACCAACACTAGGAAAAAAACCACCAGAATCGACGAGTACCGCAGATGGAAAAACACCCATCCCAGAGCACCCAACAGGTGCAACAAAACTAGCCAAAAACAAAAGGCAGCAACTGGACCAGAAACCCAACAAGGAGCACAACCACCACATAGCCGATGGAACACAGAAGACAAAACGACTGCCAACAAACCCCCAGATAGAATAGTAGGGATAACCCGAGGAACCACAACAGCAAGGAGGAAAAGACCCCAACCGAACAACAAAACACCCTAGTAGACTAAGAAATAAAAACCAAAACAGCAAGGGAAAATAAACAAAATAGCAAAAACACCCCGATTAAGGGGGTAGATCAATCAAAATAGCATTCCCCACAGAAGTCCAATTATCCAACTTTCTCCTCACCTCCAAAGGCCAATAGTCTTTAATGTGCCAACGACGAATTTTTGCCGCCACTTTCACATTAATAGCAAGAGAGATAGCATTAAAAGAGCAACTTTCATTAGCAAAAAGCCTTTTCTTTTGCTCACACCAAATAGAATAAATCGATACAGCCACAATTAATAAGTAGAGTCTCTTTAGGACTTTTTGATCCATAAGAGTAGCAGCAGTAAGGACAGTGTGAAGCGTCAGGTGGAATAGGAAGAAGTTGCCATTAGGCAATAAAGACCTAATGATACTTAAGGAAAAGGGACAACTAAAGAATAAATAAGCATGAGATTCCTTTTCCAAATTGCATATTGGACAATCTAAAGTAGAGTCAAGGCCTCTTCTGTTAAGCATATCCGAGGTTTTGAGACCGTTTTGAGTGGTCATCCAACAAAAAATAGCAAAGTTTATAGCAAAGCCTTTAAACCAGATGTCATTAGCCCATTCTGCTATTGGGTAAGAATTATATATACACTTCAAGACAAGATTATTCCCAAAACCCGAATCACCATTCCAACTAATAGTGTTAAGCCCAGGATGTAAGGTAATTTGTCTTATGATGTGGGTGAGATCCGGATAATGCCTGGAGAATGAATCAGAAATTTCTCAAGCTCCATTCCTTATCAGACCACTAAGAGAGGAATCTTTAGGGAGAATTATCAAGGAGAAACATTCAACCCTACAAAGCTTGAATAAGGAGTTACCCTTGCAACAGGGATCAAAGAATAGGAAGAAACTTCTACCGTCCCCCTCAGAATAAAGAAAGTTCCTTCTAAATTTGGTAGCACAAAGGTGGAGCTCCCTCCAAAGTGAAGAGGAGCGCTGAGTATTTTCTAAACAACATCATATTTATTCCTACTCCAAGTAGTGAAGTTTGAAGAATGATGGAGAACTTTTCATAATACTTTATTTTTGCATATTATATTCAGGGTATTGATAGAGACCAAGCCAACACCCCCTTTATCTCTAGGTAATGTCATTGTAAACCACGAGATGGGATGAAGCTTTTAACGCATCATCATGATAAAAGAATTTGGTAGTGAGAGCGGTGATCTTTTTGAGGATACACTTTGGGACCACTAGGGCCCGAAGTCAGTAGGAGAGATAGTTGTTAATGGAGGAACGAATGAGCTGAAGTTTTCCTCCATAAGAAAGCCACGTTGATTTTCAACCAGCGAGCCAATTAGTTAGCTTATCAAGAAGAGAAGAAAAGTGAGTGGATTTGAGGGGACTTGCTGCTAGGGGAAGACCAAGATATTTAAGGGGGAATTTCCCCACTTCAATGCTGAGGATGTTGCATATATTGCTCACAACTTCAGATGAATGTGGAAAGAAAAGTTGGAATTTGACATAGTTCACATTAAGGCCTGTTGGGGAGGAGAGACACTCCAAAATATTTTTTAGAGCCTCAGCAGAGGAAGACTCTGCTTCACCAACCACAAGAATATCATCAGCGAAAAGAAGATGGGAAATGAAGAAGTTGCCCGTAGCTATCGATTTAAAGGAACAATCCTCCACTTTCCTTTCTAGGAGACAGGAAAACATATCCATAATAATAACAAAAAGATAGGGAGAGAGCGGGCAACCCTGCCTTAAGCCGTTTGAAGATTTGAAGAATCCCTCAAGTTGCCCATTTAAGATAATAGAGAAAGGAATGTTAGAGATACAACCATCTATCCACTCCACAAAAACCTTGGGAAAGCCTTTTTGAAGTAGCCTCTAGGTTACAATTCTCCTGTTAACACTATCAAAAGCCTTATGAAGGTCAACCTTTGCACAAAATGGTTGCGAGATTATTTGTTGCCAAAGCCAGCACAGATTTCATGGGCCACCATGATATTATCAATGTCTCTGCCTTTGATAAAGGCAGACTGAGCTGAGTGAATAATGGAGGGAAGGATCGGCTTCATCCTGTTCGCAAGGACTTTAGCAATCACTTTGTAAAATGTATTACAAAGGAAATATGTTGATAATCAGTCAAAGAATTTGAGTGTTTGATTTTTGGGATTAATGCATAGCGTTATGCTTAAAATCAAAGCTCTGCAGTGAGAAATAATGGTGGGCAAGTAAGAATTGTTTCCCAATAATAGCCCAATAATGAATGAAGAACTTTGAGGTAAAGCTATTCGGGCCAGGTGTTTTATCTTCATTAATGGCATGAAGTGCCTTAATAATCTTCGAGTCAGTAATAGGGCCACCAATGTCATCCAAACTAGAAGGATTGATGGTAACGCCTTTCGGTATGTCCTAACAAGATAAGTCCTTCGGATAATATTTGTTAAAAAGATTTGAAAAGAAAAGATATATTTCAGAAGCCATTTCAGAGTGTGAGGTAATAGTACCACTATCCACAAGAACAGAGTTTATCTCATTGTTGTTCCTCATTTACTTAATAGAGCAGTAGAGAAATTTAAGATCATCATCAGCATTAGAAAGCCAAGAATTTTTTGCTCTTTGTTTCACCCACGACTTTCAGCGACCTCTTGATATTTAGAATTGATCTCATTTATATTATGAATAAAGTGAGCATTTGTAGGCTCCCTTTCTAGAAGCATCAGATATTTCTCCTGGTCTTCCTTAAGAGTAGAAATTTGGTGCTCAAGGGAGGAAGAATCCAGCTTCTGATATTTGAGGAATTCTTTAACTGATTATAACTTAATGAGAAGAACCATAATAGGATCCCTGTACACATATTTAGACCAAACCGCACGGACCAAAGAGAGGAAATTAAGACGGTGGACCCAGTAGTTCCGAAAGATGAAGCAATGTTTCCTAGTGTATTGGTTATTAAGGGAGATGATCAGCGGAGAGTGATCCGAAGATAAGGGAGGAGGCACTTTGTAAGCAGAGGAGGAATAAAAATACAGCTAGAAGGAGTTGCACATTACTCTGTCAATCTTTGTCTTAATTGGAAAATCCACCCGGAGATTGGACCAAGTAAAGAAAAGCCTGGAACTATTTAGCTCAATTAACCCAGCATCATTTACACAATCCTTAAAATCAGATAGCCGATTAGAGGGAATGAGATTGCCCCCCATCTTCTCGTGAGAATAAAGAATACAATTGAAGTCTCCAAGAATAAGCCAAGGTTCGTTCATAGTGCCAGATATATGACAGATTGTGGTCCAGAGCTCTTGTCTTTCTCTAGCAGCATTATGAGCATAGATCCAAGTAACGAAGAAAGTCTGGTTGAAAGGGAGGCATACTTTTTCATGTATAAGTTGGGAGCTAATAATAATAGGGGAGAATGAAAGAACATCCAAATTTCACTTTAGCTAGATTTGACCACCTGAGCATTTATCAAAATTATCACAACTGCCTTCAGAGGAAAATAAGATAAGTTTCTTCATAAAAGCGAGGTTGACAAGGGAGTCTGGATTGATTTTAGTTTCTAAGAGACAGAACATATCAAGGTGAAAATCCTTAATAGTACGAGCACAGTCACGAATCCGACCTTCAACTAATAATCCCCGCACATTCCAACTTCCAATTTTGGGGAGAGACATGTCAACCGATTAATGATTTTTACTTTTCTTCTTTGCCTTTTGGACAAAGAAGGAGGCATTATTTGGGGATTTTGTAATGTCTTTCTCCAAGGGAAGCTTCCTTGGAGTTTTAGGGATGGAGTCTTGAGATCTAGTGGATGAAGTTTTTGGTGGAGAAGCGGCAGTTGAGCGGGTGGTTATGTTGTATGAGGGGTTAGGGAAGTAGAAGAGTGGGGCTGAGTATGCTCATCATTTAGGATAGGGTCATTCTCCTCCATATCTATGATGGGAGGAGATTGTGCTGGGAGTTGGTTTAGGTCATTTAAAGAGGTATGGATTTGTGGGGGTAAGGTCTCAGGGAGGGCAGTCTCAGCCTCTAATGAAGGAGGATCCTCAATTAGATTGGGATGAGCCGGTGGAGGTATGAGAGCGGTTGCGATAGTTGTGGGGACGGTATCCATGGGAGGGCGGGTAGGGAGGTTATGAGGTCTTCTACTCCTACTGCGCCCCCAGGTAGGAGGATGAGATGAGGGATTTAGGGACAAGTCAAGTGATCGTGGGAGAAGGTAGAGCACCTGTAGCATGAGGTTTCCAATCATAGATGCGATTGCTCATATTTCATCCCATTCGATTGAGTCAGTCGGAAGAACGGTAGAAGAGTGAACCTGCACACATATTTGAGCAAATGTGAGTCTAGATTTGGATGTTGTGAGCTTGTCCACTGCCAGTGGGATCCCCACTTTACTAGCTACTTTGGAAAAACCTTTCTCATTCCAACATGAAAAATTAGGGAGTTTGATCCACAATGAAATTTCGAAAAAATTCTCCTTAATCGATGTGAAATTCCAAGACCATTTTCTAAAAATGTACGGCCTACCATTTAAGAAACAAGGGTCACTATCCCACACAAGATCAAAATCCTCTTTGCATGAAAATCGGAAAAGGAAGAAGTCTCCCTCTAAGGTTAGCAAGTCAAGTTATCCTTTGAATGACCACTTCCGTTTAACGACCACTTCCATTTAATGTCCAACAAGGGAGAGTTCCCATTCATTTTTCCCTTCCACATGTTCCGCTTCGGAGAAAGAAACCTCAGGATCCGATGAAGGCCTATAGGTTAAGGAAACGCTGTTGGAGTTGTCCTGATTAGACTTTAACAGAGCTTTCAGTTACATGAAAATGGAACCACCACCTGGATGGGAGCTTGCGGGTTGGCCCTAGGGCCGGACCCTAAACAGAGTTAAGGTGGGGGAATGAAGAAGAAGAAGCTAAATCCATTACTCAACCGAAGGAACCCAAAAATAGAAACCGTAGCACAAAAGCCCTCTAAGTTAACCGGAAGAGGGAGGCCTCAGCGGAGAAGGGAAAGCTAGTACCAATAAACCAAAGCCACTTGAGAAAAGCGCTGAATAAGAAAGAGTTGAGAATCCAAACTAGAGAACCAGCGTTAGTAGAACGAGGAGGAGAAGAAAACCCTAGACGCCAAGAGCTCCACAGCCGACATCGCGGATGCATCTGTTCACACATAGGAGGCATATTTTTGTGAGGGGATGTTAAACACTTGTGAAGTGATGATTGTTTTATGGAGTGGTCAGACAAATCTCAAACTAGGGTTATGCTTGCTCCCTGCCACATCTAAAGACCGACGGCGCCTCCAAGTTCGATCTTTTCCCTTGGTTGTAGATCATGATAATTTTTTGTAAGATCTTCTCTTCTCTCCTTTTGACCTCCGATTGAGGGCTGGAGGTCGTTCCTTTTTTCCTCTCCCCACTATGGATCCCGAGGGGGGCTTTTCTGCCAACTTCTCTCTTCTTCCCTCATCTATTCCTAATTTTGTTTTGGGTGCCCCTCCTCAATCTTTGACTTTTTTGCCTACGGGAACCCAAAGACCAACTGCCCCTAGTTCTTGCAACTGGAAAGACTTGCTTATATCCCAAAATGAGAAAAGTAGATCCGTTGTCTTATCATATGTCCCTCCTACATCGAACGAAATCTATTTTTCTGAATCTAAACTAAAAGAAGGTCAAAAGGATTGGTCCCTATCTTTAGTCGGTCATGCGATTGGGAAATGCCCATTCTATGGGTCTCTCCTTGTCGCAATCAAAAGGAAATGGGCATTCAAAGGGGGGCTGGATCTGTTATCTCTTGAAGGAGATTTTTTTTTCTATTTAAATTCAATTGTCATGAAGATTACGATATGGTTTGGGATCATAGACCGTGCTTCTTAAATTGACAACTATTTATTTTCCAAAAAAATGGTGGGATTTTTGACCCTCTAAAGAACACATTTTGATATTCCTCTTTGGATCAAACTGCCAAACTTCCTCTTTGCTGTTGGAATGATGCGGGATTCTCCAAAGTGGCCAGTTTTGTTGGTATTCCCCTTACTATTGATAATTTAATGACATCTAAATCGAGGATTACATTTACTAGAGTGTGTGTACAAGTTAACCCCTTATCTCCCCTCCCTGATTCCCTCTGAATTTAAACGGTTGCAAGTTTCAATAAGAGATCTTATATGACTGGAAACTGAAGGCGTGTTCTAGATGCTCTTCATTCTCGCATGAAAATGACTCTTGCCCACTTAATCCTGAGAAAAGACCTGAATCTTGGGGAAGTCGAATTCCTCGTGCTCCCCTTAAGCACACTGCTAACATGTCGAGTGTTTCTGTCCTTCCCGCGGCTCAGGTATCTCTAACTCCCTCAATTATTACTACTCATAATGCTACCCCCTTAATCCAGAACCCCTCAAAAATCACTCCTATAAATGACCCCTAAAGCAAATGATTGATTTCATAGATTATATTCAGGACCATGGGTTGTTGGACCTTCCTAGCACCGGTCTGTTTTATACTTGGGGTCCAACCTTCAAATTGATAAACCTATTTCTACTAAGATTGATAGAGTTCTTTGTAATACCCTGTGGATCAACTCTTTCCCATGCTCTTATTACAAATCCTCTTTACCTCTATCCTCTGATCACTCTCCATTAACCATCTTTATAAATAATTTACCTGTTGCCCTGTTAAGATTCTATTTTAGAAATTACTAGAGTTCTCACAAGGATTTCTTAAAGGTGGTTAGTATTGCCTGGAACACATTCACTTATGGAGATCCTCTTTTTGTGTTTCTAAAGAAGATTCAAATCACTAAATTACTTCTCAAAAAGAAGGAATGGACATCCTCATCCCTCCAAACTTAGATATCTTCCACAAAAATAAAACAAGAAGACATCCTCCTTCACCTTGAAAGAGACCCTTTTAATGATGATTTATTAAGTGAATCTGTTGAAATCAGAAATAAATATTCCAATCTCATCAAGGATGAATGTATTTGGACTGCTCAACGGGCTAAGGCACATTGGCTAACCTCTTCTGATGATGACATCAAATTCTTATACTGCTCTATTAAAGATCGGCAAAACTCCAATCAAATTAGAAGCCTTCAGACTGATAGTGGAATTATCTCTAAGCCTAACTCTATTGCTAATAGGATATGCAATTATTTCTCTGAGCTCTTCAACTGTAGGGGGTCATGTGTTATTCCTCCATCCAACTTGCCAACTGGTGAAAGAGTGTCTCTTATGAAAGCTGCTGAATTGATATTTGATATCTCTGACCAAGAAATCATTGAGGCATTATATAGTTTTGCTAATAACAAATCTTCTGGTCTTGATGGGTTTAATGCCAAAATTTTCAAGGCTAGTTGGAATATCACCGACAAGCAGTTTCTTTTAGCTGCTCATCACTTCTTTAAAACTGGAAAAGTTCCCCCTTTTTTTAAGCATACTCTTATTACTTTGATTACTAAAATAAAGCATTCTAATGTTCTCTCAGATTACAGGCCCATATCATTGTGCAATACCTTCTATAAAGTGGTGGCAAAAGTGCTTGCTAATAGACTAAAAAAGATTCTTCCATCTATCACACATATGGCTCAATCTGCGTTTATAAAAGGGATATATATTTCTGACAATATTGCTCTAGCTCATGAGATAAGTTTTGATTTTTTGTCCAGCCGTAACGGCAAAACTTTTGTTGCAAAACTTGATGTTCACAAAGCCTTTAATCTAATCAACCGCCAAGCTCTTCTACATAGATTGGCCTAAAAGGTTTTCCTCAACGCTTTATAAAATGGATTGAAGCTTGTATTTGTGATATTCCTTTTTCTGTGGTCTTGAATGGAGGGATTAAAGGTTACTTCGGCACCTCCAATGGCCTAAGATAAGGGTGCCCTCTTTCACCTTTTCTTTTCTCCATTGCAATGGATACCTTCTCTTGTTTGCCAGAAGAACAAGTTATTTTGGGAAATTTCTCTCCTGCAATCAGTGGGAGTTGTGCCATATCTCATTTACTATTTGCTGATGATCTTTTGGTTTCGGGATTAGCTTGCAGTCTAACCATCAACTCTCTTAAATGCTCTCTAACTACTTTGGTGATTACCTTGGTTTGGAGATTAATAGGGATAAGTCTACAATTTGCTTCTCCAAAAACTTTAAACATGCTGATCCCCTCTGTAGAATACTAAATATCAATGCTGGTTGCTTCCCTCTCAAATATTTGGGAATTCCTATCACTGCTGGAACTCTAAAGTCTTATCATTTTTTAGCTCTTTTTGACAAGCTGTATCTTTGGTTAGCGGGGTGTAAAAGTAAGATTCTATCCTATGGTGGCAGATTTCAGCTTCTTCGGGCTATGGTCAATAGCTACTTGTCTTATTGGTTTAGATCAATATCTATTCCTAAATGCATTTTAAAAAAGGTCTCTTCTATTATGGCCAACTTCTTTTATCACAATGGAGAAGTGTGTAAACTACATCTTATTTCTTGGGCAAAAATAGCTCTTCCTAGGGGCTGGGGAGGTATTGGGCTATATTCTACTTCTACCCTTAACTCTTTGTGTAAAGTAAAATACATATGGAGAGTATTAAATAATACTTCGGTTTGTGAATGGTGTCAGGGCAAATATATTTTCTATGGTATAAAAGCGAGACTCGTATTTCTCCCTTATGGAAAGAATTAAAATATATATGCCTCTCGATTCCATGGATGATCTCTTTTAACATTGAAGATAAATCATTCTATCACTTTACTTGACCCTTGGTGTAATGGTTCATCCTTGTATATGGGGAATGATTGTTTTTATTTTTGACAAACCAATTAACTCTAGACTTAATTTGATTTTACGCAATGGTTTGATCTAATTTCAGTTCTATCTCGATTCCCTTATGGTGAAGTTCATGCGAATTCACTACATTTCAGCCTAATTGTGTTGTTCTTTGGGATAAAGCACTGAAACTTACTTCTAAGCTTATTCTCAAAGCCTTGTTTGAGAACACCCCTATGGTTAACTGGCATAGAGAATTTTGGTTTAAAGGATATGCCCTCAATTATGCGATTTTTGTTGGATGGCCTTTCTTAAAGGACTCAAGACTTCTGATCTTTTCCAAGCTAGAGGATTGGGCTCTACTCATCTTTGCTTTTTTTGTAAAATGAAATTGGAATCTCATTCCCACCTCTTTTTTGAATGCTTTGAATCCATGACCCTTTTGAGGAAACTTTTACCTCATGATAACTACATACTTATGCATGCCACTCTTCCACAGCTGTTAAGTGAAATGAGCAATCTGAAAAATAAGGTTTTGGCTAGATTATACTATTTAATCATTGCTGTATCAGTGTATGTTATTTGGAAGGAAAGGAACTCTCGATTCTTTAAGCAGGTGGAAAATCCTCCTTATGGATGGAGAGTCAAATCAGAAATATTGTTGCGCATAAGTTGAGAAGGTGGATATTTAAAGATCATTGGCCTGAAAATATTATTCAGAATCTTTTACAGTGGAAGCCGAATGAAAGTTTTTGAGTTTGGGTTCTGTAGGGTGTGTATTTCTTCTTCTATTCTCTATATTTCATGGAAGGACGATGATGATTCTTTGGGCAATTTTTGTGGTAATTGGATGCTTTCGATTGGTTCACAATGGAAGGCCAAGTTGCAACCTGGACCTCATTTACTTTGTCTGGTTTTTATCTGTTCAAGATGATTATGTTAAATTCTCATAAGGGACCCCATGGATGGCAACTTTGGCAACCGACGATAGTTTATTTGGTGCCCTTCATCCATGCGTGGATGATTTTTGTGATCAGTCCTTGGCTTAACTATATTATCTAATTTTGTTTTGTTATGTCCTTCGTCTCTTAGCTGATAATTTAGCTTAGTTTTTTTTTTAAGTTTTTCAATCCTTTCTGGATTACTGTAAGCTTTATGTATTTGTAAAACTCATTTGGAATGAAATTGGGGTTCTCCCCTTACATTTTCCAAAAAAAAAAAAAAATGATTTTTTTATGGATGCAGCTTACTGTCTGATTAATTATAAAAGTGATTCTACAAGGATTTGATTTTTTGATGAGGCCATGAGAGATTATATGATGGAATAAAAATATTGATGTAATAGATGCATCTTAAAATTTTTAAAAAGGTGTCACTTTTAATCATGCTATTAGGTGATTGCAATTAAAAATTTATAAGATGAGTTCAAATTCTAAATCTGAAAAATTATATTGTAATATTTGTAATACTGTTTTAAAGGATGTGTTGTGGAGATAATTCATAATTTTTTTTTTGTCGGAAGCATCATCTTGTTTGATAGGTTCTACTTCAATTTATGATTAAATTTGTTGCTTTTAGGTGACCATTAAAGTTCACCTAAATCTAAGTATCTCACATTAGGAATGGAAGTCCCTTAAAGACTATATTTGTAGCTTAACTTAGGCTTATTACATGGTTATAATTTTTCTGCCAAGCATCACATAGATGGAATTCACTGTTAAGTCTTTGTAACATAATTTTCAAATACTCGATAGTGAAAAAAAATCTTGTGATAATGGAGGAGATGTTTGAGTATGACTTTTTAAGTTTATGCATATCAAATAATTTTTGTTACTAGGTAAGTGAAAAGTTAAGCAAAAAATTTTAATACTATTATCATAATATGGATGCCCAAATTTGATTTGATTCTAACTACAACACTCTATACTAGAAGACATCTTTAGACCATCAATCTAATAAAAATCATTGACCAAATAGATTACAACCTCCCATGAGGATGAAAGGAGCCAAGCCTCATTGACATCCTTGTCCCAAGACATTGGTTGTTTGAATTTAACCAGAGGAATGCCAATATCTTCATAATAATCTATAAAACTATTACTTCATATGAGAAACACTTCTCTAACATAATATAAGAAATTATAGTAATCCTAAGAGATACATGCACTATATTTAAAATTAGCATGAGATGAAGATTATTAAGTCCAAAAGATGTTACTAGAAATAACTTTTAGAAAGAATATTTAAAATAGTTTTTAATTAGACTAGAGTCATCTCCTCTCAAGAATTAAGATGCTTAAAGATTGCATCAACATGAGCAATAATGACAAGCATCACTTATCAACCAACATAATAATTGTGGTATTCACTTCATCAAGCTATCTAATGTTATCACTAAATATGTTAGTGCATAAACATTATGAACTTAACTTATAATAACTTTACATCAAGGTGAACTACACTTGCTATTCATCTTCTTTTGTTGTCTCTTTCTTAGATGTCAAACTTGCATATATTTATAAGACTTATAATAGCATCATCATCATCATTTAAGTTATAATTAGAAACATGATGTGTTATGTAGTCTTTTTGATACTAGAAATCTAGTGAATGCCATTTTTCAATAGTTGTCAAATTGTATGTGGTTAGTTCCAAAATTTTTAATGCCATACAACAATATCACCATTTATGCAAGAGAGCGGAGATGTCGAAGGGAGAAGTCACTCTATAAATAACTCAGAGAGATGATAAGCGATAATGTCATAGAAAGAGAGAGTTTCATGGTACTTTGAACACCATCTACAGATAATGTCATAAGTGGTCATCCACTCTTTAATAGTTTTCAAGAGATTATTTACAACTACAACATTTATCATAACTTTTCAACATTAAATAACTTTGGATCAACATAATGGGAACTTAGAAATCTTACCAAAAATGTTACCTCATTGCTAGATTGTTGATAGACAAAAGCGGGCTAAATTGCCATGAATACACTTTCGAGTTAGTGGAGCCTATGATGATAAACATTTAACTAACATATTTAAACTTCTAAAGCTAACATTTATGTTCTTGATTCATGGACCATTGAAATGTTGATTATCAATTAGGACATCATTAGTTATCGATATTGTATTGGACCAAATAGAAAGCCCATTTGATATACTAGTGTTGCGTGCTAGAAAACCAGTAGAGTAAAAGTTTACGCCTTAGCCTTGTTGTGAAATCCAGCACACACACATGTATTTAAAGAGTGAACATAAAACTCTAGAAATTTTCACTTGGAAAACCTCGAAAAGAGGGAAAAAATCACGGGGCCTAGCCCAGTAAAAAGCTTTAACTATGTATCTGTTTCAGAGTACAAAATCTTCCCGATAACGGGATTACAAAATTGTATATGAGAAAGGAACAACGACTATGTAGTCACGTTCAGGTGGTAACAATTGCTAGTGGTAGCAGATAATGGTGAGCAACGAGGAACAACAACTGACGATGAAGGTCATCATGATGAAGACCGATAGAGGTTGGCAGGGCGGATGCGGCGGTTGGCGGCCGTCAGTCTTGGCTTGGAGGATCTTCAAGCTTTGGGGCTCTCTCCTCTCTCTTGCTTGGGCTCCCCTCATATGAGGAATGATGGGCTATTTATAGAATGGAGGAGTGACGTCTCTGTAAATACATGCAAAACCCGTACCACTCCATTTCATCGAACTGTTCAAAATGATCCTTTTGATCATTTGATGTATTTTAAATATTTGAATGCTCAAATGAGGTCAAAATTTTGAGATCTTGGGCTTGTTAGATCCGGCTCGTCGAGACGCTCGATTTAACTATAAACACTCCATGTTTGAGAGCTTTTTAGGGGTTTAACTGATATCCCAAAGTTTTTTAATGATATTTTAAGTTCTTGATTTCAACCAGTTTCAACTTCGGATCAGTTTGCTTTTAAAGTCAAGTTTCGTGCTTCGACTAGTAGAATTTTCAGTGTCATATCAATAGGTAAAAAGAAGCTTACACAAATGGGATGGCATAGTGATAGTAAGATATTGATAAAAAATTTGGAGGATATGCACCAACATCAAAAAGATTAATGAAGGTTGCCTTAAGGATTTTTAATCTTCAGGTAAGAATTTTTTTAACCTTAACACTTTTCTATTGATAGATCTAAAAACACGCATAATTCATATCCTATGAATTAAAATAATCAATGCATAAAATTCAAAGAGATGATTTATTTATGATCAAAAGTTACTTGAGATGATTGAAAAACAAACTAAAATTAATTTCTAAAATTTTTGAGTTCTTTGTCATACAATAATCATTAATGTGCACTAAAGACGAATATACATTCATTGGATCTAAGATATTTAAAATCAATCGCTTTGATTTGTTTAAACTAGATTAGTTTTTACACTATTTTTTGTTTGATAAATTATATCTTGTGTAGCTCATCAAGAGTCATATATTCAAATCATTAACAATTATGACTAATTTTGATATTTTGAATATACACGCCAAATGCTTGTATCAAGTTGCGTGCATGATAAATGTTTTAAACATTAAAACTTTATAATTAATTATATTAAAAAGTGAATACCAATGCACTCAAAAAATAATGAAATTAATTATATATATATATATATATATATATATATATATATATATATATATATATATATATATATATATATATATATATATATATATAATTTTCTTAAGTCCCCTATGATCTTAAAATCCATTGAGATGCATTGAATTTTTTATTAATTATGTGTTTATCTAAGACATACATAATACGTGAAGATGTATTTTTTTTTAATTATTAGGTGTTGATGTAACATTAAAAATTTGAGTGGATAAAACATTACTTTTAGAACAATTGATTTGGTAAAGTCCACCACCTAAAATAATACATGCATTTTTGTCTTTTCTATGAACAATTTGGACAAACTTGTGCTTAACGAACATCTCCCAGCCCTTCCCTCAAGGAAACTTTTTTTTTTAATAAAATATTATAAATAATAAAGTGAAATGATATTTTAATAAGAAAGGATGGATTATTTACCAAAAAATTGAAGTTGACTTTGAAGTAGTATTTCTCCTTTCCATGATGCTTATGAAGTAGGTTGAGGAAGAAATTCAACTTGCTTGCTTGAGTATGCTTTGAATGTAGTCAAACTTAAAGCAATATTCCAATTCTAAAATAAAAGAGATAGTTGCATCTAGAACCTCTCAAGAGGTTCATATTTAAAATATTTAAATGTTCTCAATTGCTTTTCAAAAATCACCAAATGATGGGACTACAAAATGTTGTCTAATCCAACATAATTTTTAGTGCAAAATTATGTTTGTCAAAAAAAAAAAAAAAAGAGTTAGAAAACTTTGATAAATTAATTGAATAATGAAACAAACTATGATACAATAAATTTATAGCCAAAAAAATCATCTTATTTTTAATAATTTAATAATGCCAAAAATGATAGAATTTGTATATATTTGAGCACAGAATTTATAAGACATTGATGAAGATGGCTATTAATGAGTAATGATCACCTTCCATTATTATTGATTTGGTTGACATATGGATTGTATACCATCACTTCAACTTCCTCACTTTTGTTGGAAATTGAACCATAGTCTTTGATAGCATTAGGTGCCTTGGTTTAAGCATAATAAATGTGCATGGATTCAAACTTCTTAATGTTCCCACAACTGATATAAGTAATCGATTCATAAATCATCTACAATATTACATTGGTCTATTTGGGACAAGCAATTTAGTAGAAAAATGTTCTAATGTTGTCATTTTTTGATGACTTTAATATAATTTTTGTAATTTTTTTGACTCCTTGAAACTCGTATAGACATTTGATTCATAAACTATTTGTGGCATTGAGATTTCTCTCTAAGATAAATATTTTTCATACTATCAATATATCATAGCTATATTTTATTGAGATCTTAAATTTTATTTATATGTCAATCCAAAATTATGTAATATAATCCAACTATTTGAATTTTGATCTATTGATTATATTTAATACATGATATGAAGATTTTCAACATGATATAGTATATAAGTCAATTAGAGACTTTGCTTGTGGCGGCCTCATCGAACTATCAATGCTCAAATGCCATTAGCTTTTGGTTAACTAATTGGACTAACCAGACATATTTAATTTCAGAGATGGAGGATTCATGCAAGAAAATAGGACTGAAAATTTTGACCATTTGATAATGACTTTTTTAATTAAAATGGTTAAACTAACTTATTAAAATAAAAAAATATACAATACTAATTTTTTTAATAAAAATTATTAAATCAAAGAGAATTACATAATTCTAATTGTCGGCTTAAAGTATTGGCCATTTTTCTTTATTATCTACACATTATTCTTCTTTACCAATCTTCTAAGTCGTTTAATCTCCCTCCTTCTAAGAAAATTATATCCCTAAATGCTATCAATCCCATACCATTTATAATATGACGTCTAGCCTTGACATCCAACATTATTGAGGGCGACCATAATTGATGCTGGACAATAACTGATGACATACACTTTTTTCCCCTAATACCACTATCATTCATTGCATATCATCAATTCCAATACAAACCAATTCTACTATAGAAGGTGCTTTACTATACACCTTCCCTAATTTGGTAATTAAAGGGTGGTTCATTGTAATTTATATTATGGCTAATGAAACTATTTCAACATGGCTTGTCCTTATCATTGTTTTTCTATTTTGAAGTTTTTACTTAAGAATTATATCTCTTATGTATTGCATTAACTCATGATTTTTTTTTCACTTTTTGTGAAATATTTTTTAAAGATAATTAACAAAACTTCTTTATATAAAGTTGTAAATATTCCAAAACAAATAACTTTAGTTCTCTTAGTCTTAAATAACTTAGTGTCTTACTAATTTTATTAAAGGTCTCATCATTTTTAAGTATATTTCATTGTTGATATTGCTATCACTTTCTAGTCACTACTTTTTACCAGAATTTGAAGACTGAAAGTAATTTTATTATTTCTCGTTGCGGTTTCACTCTCCCTGTTTCATGGTTATTTTCTGTCTGCGGTGCCACTGACTGCTGGGTTTGTTTTTTTTTGCTGAAGGATTTCTCTTTGATGCATCTAATTGTTGTTGCTGAGAGGCAATTTGATTTCTCCCACATTGCTGGACAACCTGAGCTCTCATATAGTTTTTTGGCTTTCCTTCTTAACTTTTCTTTGTTATTTTGTTGTTTCGTCATAGTTTATTGTGTTTTTCTCTAATAGGTTATAGTTTAACATTTGTACAAGGTTTTTGGCATATAGGGAAATTCTTTTCCCTATCTGTTTTTTTGTTTAACCTTGATCTTTTTTTCTTAATGAAATCTGGGCGTGGCCCTCAATTTATCCCGAAAAAAAAGTAATTTTATTATTTATTGTAGTTAAAGCTATTGCTTATATAGTAATGAAAAAAAAAAATTTCATACAACAATTATTTTAGCTAAAAAATTAGTTGTTCATAGTTTTCTCATCGTTCTGTAAAATTGATGCTTTGCACTAATCGTTGCCCCCATTGTGCCCTTGATCTCGCTTTCTAATCACCATCTTATCCTTGCATTCAGGTACTTCTTATGCTCAATTTATTCCTTATCATCTCTCCTAGTGTGTGCATATATATAGTACATTTGCAATTAGTCACTATTCGTTCAGAGTAATGTTCATCTCATCTGCGTGGAAGCGATCCATATACATGCGTCAACTTAAAAAGGCAACTTGTAAAGCTTAATTATTTATATCTATGCCAATGTGCTTGTTTAAGTTAATACATTAATGCGTTAATTTTTAATTAATTTGTCAGATAACAGTGGTTATAATATACATCAAAGTATGAACGGTGGTTAAATTGCTACAAAATCCGAGCAGTAGTTGAAATGAAGGTAGCTTTAATAAGCATCATCGAAACCTTTTCCTAATAGTTGCCAAAAGGTTTTGCAACAGATTCAATCTAAATAGTGTTGGGGCTATTTTAAAATCACTGCAAGTAAGGAGGTTAGCTTAGCTCAAAGATTGAGGATTGCTCGAAAATGAAATCGAACATATTGAGTTGAGCTATGAGTCAAGGGTTTGGATCAAATCTTTTTTTCGAGTTGATCTCGAACCGGCCACAGATTGGATCAAACCAATTTGAGATCGGTTTAAATTTATTTATTATTAAGAAAATTAAATTTATATATAATACATATAAGTTTAAAATTATAAATTTTTTTCTAAAATTAAGTTCTCATATATTCATTCTTTCTTATTTCACTTTCTCTACATCTCTTATGGTGGACGAGATATTCATATTTGACACTCAAAACTCAGTTGATAATCGTTCGCAATTAAATACACTCAAATAATAATAATAATAATAATAATTAAAACTTAATTGATATAAAAAAACGTATTACTCTTTTTTTTTTTCTTGAAAGAATTATAAGAGAAACGTATGTCTTAACAGCCCATTAGACAGAGACTCACTTACTTAACAGCCCATTTGGCAGTAAAACTCGATGGGCCAATGTGGAGCTAATCAGGTCTCCATTGTCAAGGCCTGCTGCATGTTTCTTGAGTAGCCCATGCGTTTAAAAATGTGGATCAAAAGACCATAAAAATTGGGCCGATCAAATGTTTTTTTAAAGGCTTAAGGTTTGTGGAAGAGGATCAATATGTTATTTAATTAGTGAATATAATATAAGATTAAGCCTAATATATCATGACATAGTCTACAATACCACTCATATAAGAGCTCTTAATATCACAACCCTTATCCTTCTTAAAATTTAAATTTTTTTTATCATCATTAAGTATTCTATATATTAAGATTTTGCTTGATTTTATAGAGTAATCATGAGGATCAATAGCTCTTAAATCTTCTTAATCATGATTAAATGTATAAAAAATATATATAATAACTAATATATATATATATATATATATATGCAAGCTTTCGCGCTTTATTTTCAACAGCTATGCAATAATGCAAGAAAATTTATGTTATTCATTGTGTTTTACTTTGTCCCCATCCATTCCTGCAGCAAAGAGTTTTGGAAGATGACTGGAGTGCTTATTAAAAGTAAGCTTTGTTTTGGAAAAAGTGTGTTTGTCCTAATGGAATTAAGTTTCAAATATTTGCTTAATCTAATTTTTTAAGTAAGTGCAAATCTATCTTCGGAGTTACGCAGCATATATTTAGTTCATGCTTCGATATATTTTTTTTTCTTGAACTTTCTTCATGTGTCACATATGTTTAATTTTCTAACGTGATATTTAGTCATTTTTTTTTTCTTAATTAATTCATTCAGTCAGTTTTAATGATGACTATATCATACTTTAAATACTAGACCTTTTCTTAAGTGTGTCAAATTACTCTAAAATTTTTCTTTGTCAGTAACTTTACATTTCAATCTGTTTTGACAAAGAAATATTTCACAAAAAGAAACTGTAGCACCAACATGCGTCTAAGGCACAAAACGCTTTAGAAAACATGCAAAAACGATGACATACAAACAAAAAACTTAACAGAGAATCACAAAGAGGAAAATATGAGAACAACCAACCAGAATAAGTAAACAAAAGATTGACAATGGTACTTAAAAAAAAATTAATTTTGATAAATTGAATAGCTCTTATCATAAACTTTTTTTTTCTTCTTTTAGAATATTAAGCTTAGACTATGATGCAGCACCACAGACGTACATGATCATAGTTAAAACACTTCATCAAGTTCATCATTTGCAAGTTTCAAATCAAAAATATGATCAAGCTTGGTTGGCTCCTTCACTTCTGGATCCTAAAATGTGCCACAATTAAGATCACTCTACCAATCAAATAAGTACGGTAGATATATACCTCCTTAATTCAATCAAGCGATTGTTTGAAAAATACAAATCTTCCTTCAAAAGTCCATTGCCGACCACCCCAAGGAAGATCCAAGAAGATTGAAAGCAAATGGAACCATTCACTTGCCCAATCTAGCCTTATATATATATATATATATATCAAATTATAATGACAGAGAGCATCTAGTATCTATTATTTTGAAAACCTAACAATGATGTGCAAATTGTTAATCCATAATGGTAGAGAAAACTTTTATTAAAAGTCTAAAATAACAAGAAATATCTCTTTTGGAATAGATTTCTCTCAATTTTATAATTTATTTTATTTTTAAAATAATCCTTTAATAGATGACTCTTCATTTTTTACCTTCAAAAAATAATCATCTTTCAATTTTAAATTCTTCTGCATTGAAAAGATGTCTTTTCTTGTTTTGAGATTTACAAAATAAAAAAAAGGAGGAAATTCATCTTATTCAAAAGTTTTGAAAAGCATGATCACTCAAAATATTAGAAAACTAATAATATAGTTTCATATTATTTGTGAAAGAGTGACATTGCAAATTTTGAAAAAAGAAAATATTGTCATAGTATTTTTAATTTTTTTTAAATATATTTAACTTTTGATATGAAAAGAATGATTGAAATGCTACATATTTGCATTTAATATATAAGTTTGTAATTCTTCATATAGATTTATTATGATAGGTTATGTTTATATTTTCTTAGAAAATTATTTGTACTTCGTTACAATAAAAATAGGAACAAAATAATGGAAAAAATAGTTCAAAGCATTTTTGGCTCTTGCAGTATGGGTTGTCAAATAATAATATATATGTTAGGATCAACAAAAAAAAAGTGGCATTGAATTTTTACTCAACAAGGTGACCATAAATATTTCCTATCATACATAGAAATGTATCTTATAAGACGCCATAATGTGAGGTTTCTTTCTTGTATTTCATTAATTGAAAATATGCCACAAGGTCTAATTCTAATAAGTAGGATGAGACTAGTTACAATTAAGGAGGACATTAGGGTAGTTATAGATCATTGAATTCCACATAGAAAGCTAGTGCTTATTAAGTTTATGGAAGATTTCATGCTATACTTGAACTTGTGAAGTCTAGTTTTTTAAATAGTGAGGATGCTAGTTGAGCTATAACTTTTTGGTATATCTATAATACTTGATTGTCACTCGAAATAACAAAATATTCCAATAAAAAGTAACACAATTCTAAATAAATTTTAAATGATATTTTATCCCACACTTATAGCCATGGAGATGGATTTACACATGGAGAAAAGATAACAAAATCATGACATGAATAAAATAAAGAGCTCAAACAGAAGAAATCCCATATTGCATCATAGTAAGGCCTTCTTTGAATCAGATATTGTTGTTGAAATAAATTAGTTTAAAAATTGCTTTCTGATAAATAGAATTTAAGAAGTGCTATAGTTAAAAGGTAAGAAATTTGATTGAAAAGCTCATTATAAGCATTTTTATACTAATAATAAGATTTTTTTCATTTCACCGTGGTGTTTATTTTTTGATGTATGGGGGGACAGCACACAGATCATAGGGGTACTTATTGAAGTAATCGGGTACGAGCTCGAGGTATTATGTACTATCTCAAAAGATAGAGGCATCACTCTTCAATGAGCCTATTCACCTAATAAGGACTCTTAAGGCATGATGGGTCTTCGAATGTACCAGCGATTTTCCCCTTGCTTTACATGGATGAATAAAGCAGAGTTTATATTAAACCAAGTTCTAAAGTTCCCTATGGAGGCAAGCCTCAATAGTTAATTACATCTTAGGGAATGAAATTTTCTAAGAATACTCTCGATTAAAATATACAATTATCATCTCCAAAGATTTCAAGGCTAGACTATCAATAAATTGGTTATATTGGAAAATCAAGTGGAAAAGTTCAAGGAGAAGACTTATTTTAGAAGCCAATGAGAATAAAAAGAGAATGCTCATGATACTAGGAGGTCTAGTGAGTATTCTAATCTATCTTATAATTGGGCTTTATATATTAGAAAGTGAAGAAAATTATTTTAATTGAGTTGAATTTTATTAGATTGATAGGGTTTATAATCTACCAACACAAGGTTGTAAAAATGCATAAGAGGTGAGGATCTATGCTTGTAGCCCAAAGAAAACAATAACCTTGGATCCTAAATCTAGGGAGATTTAATATAAGCTAAAGCATGACCTAAATCTAAGCGAAGATGGGCATAAGGTTTACCTCCACAAGAGAGGTTAAACTACATGACTGTTGGATTTACAATGCAGTGGCCCCATAACTCTCGATTCAAATCCATGTGGTCCGGTTATATGAATTGCAAGATAGTTGGAATATTATTTAATTATAAAGAGACAAAAATCCTTAGACCCACTCCCTAAGAGGCTAAAACATGAGTGGTATGAATAATGGCTTAGTCTAATGCAAAATATTTTTAAATTTTATTTAAATTTTGACACTTCATTTTGGCAAAGACTTTGAGATTTTTATATGCATAAATTCATGATGAAGTGGATTATTGGCAAAATCAAAAGTGAGAGGGTGAAGCTCTGTTAGTAAGGATTGCTCTCATGGTCAAGCGGTCCATATGTGTGTAAGGACGGAGGCCCTCATTTTAGAAAAGTGATTCAAGATGATGCATGATGTGAAACATACAACCATACAACTAAGGGTTCCTAAATCTTTTAATTATCTTGATTTACATCCTAGGCTTTATGATGAAGTTATGAGTTATAGAAAATTTTAATTATGAGTGATTAATTGAGGTATAATAATTAATTTTTCTCTAAGAGCCTAATCGCATCCAAGCCACACAACAAACACCAATCATAAAGAAATTATGAAAGGCATGCAATTTCTAAAGCGCAATATAAACATAACATCAAACAATTTTATAAAACTAAAGCAAAAGAATAAGAGACGTAGTTGGGTGCCACTGTACAACCCGAAAAGAAAAGATGGATAGCCGAGCTCTATCCTTATACAAGCCAAAATATAAAATAATAATTACAGGTTACAAATGAATAAATGCTATAGGGGGTCTTCAAATTTTCATGACTTCATTTCTCTTTCATTTCTTCATTCCCTGCTCACATCATTAAATCAAATTAAAACTTAAAAATAAAAATGACATTAAAGAAACTTTGGTTTACTTTAAATGATTTTATTTGATATGATTATCCTTAGGAATTAATTTGATTGAATGAAATCATGTGTTTATGTTTATTTATTTCTTTCCAATCATTAAATATTGTATGTCATTTGAAATCATGCACTCATGTTTTCAAAATCAATTAAATCAAATGATTTTTCTTTATGTTATGCTTGCATGTGTTGACTTAACTTAATATATGTGTGGCTACTATCACTAATAAATCCAATTTTTTTTTTAAGTTTATAAATCAATTACATTGATTAGAGTTATATTAGTTATGAATACATATAAGTTTGTATGTGCTTATAGCTTAGATATGTGATGTAAAGTTCTCTTTTCTTTAGTTCATGTATAGCTTTATATGTATTTGAATGTTAATAAGTACATAGTCCGAACATCTTGAGAATACGAGGCTTTAGTTAGCCCCAAGGAGGTCATTTGATGGCTTCACTTTCCTGGTTAACAGCGACACATACTTATTTGATTTCATTTACATGCATTTCTACATTAGAAATTGGATAAAACTTTAATTTCACATATGTAAATGCTTCAATGAAATAAAAATATAATCTTTACATGGTTTTCCTTCCTTTAGTTATGTATACATCCATATGTATTTGAGAAAAGCAAGTGTTTAGTCTGGACATCCCATGAATATGAGACTTTATGGGAGGTCATTTGATTATCTCACTTCCGTGGTTAACAATGGCATGCACTAGCTTATGTTTCTTATACATGTGTGTGTGTATTTAATTATGGAATTGAAACCCCTTTTCTATTGAAAATACATGCATTCATAATTGTTCAAATGATTGAGATAATTATCCATATTATTTGGAGCTTCTTTCCCTATGTTCATGTATATAAATTTACATATCTTTGAATGCAAATGGGTATATAGTTTAGACATCTCAGAAATATGAGACTTTAGTTAGCCCTAAGGAGGTCATTTGATTACCTCACTTCCCTGGTTAACAATTACACGTACCTATTTATTTTCATACCTATGTATTTTTGTATAAGAATTTGAATAGAGTTTTAAATTAATATTATTAGATGATCCAATCAAAATTAAAATTTAAACTTCAAATATATATATATATATATATATATATATATATATATATATATATATATATATATATATATATATATATATATATATATATATATATATATATATATATATATATATATATATATATATATATACATTCATCATATAGAATATTAAAAATATATTTATAGGTATACTTAGGGTGAAAGTCATATGCATATTACATGTGATGGAAAAGAATGATTGATATATGTCATGTGAAAGTAAGTCAATTAGATTAATCTTAAGAAGCCTTTCATATTGAATATGATTATTTAAAGTGAACTTAAACTTAGGATTAATTAAATCATTTAATAAGTCATTTACTAGAGAGAACTAAATCAAATTAACATGCTTTAGAAAGTGGCTTAAGGTAGGGATAAAAGAGGATAATCCACTTTCTTCTCTTTATAACACTTAGTTGCTAAGTGTTATCATATGAAATAAAAGAAAAAAATTAAGATTTAAAATCAATTAAACCACTTCAAGTGAAATCAATTTCTCATGTTAAATTGAATCCTTCCACACTTAGAAAATACAACACTAATGCCTAGCAAGACATACCACAGAGGCCTTAACACACATTAGAATTAAGTCACCACTTCTAGCTTTATGTTAGAATGGTGCATGGCCTAATGTATGTTTTATTTTGTGATGTATTATTTTAGACTGGATATTAAGGTGTATGCTTCGTAGACTGGATGTTTGGCCATTCCTAGCCTAATCATGTTTACTGCAGGGGATTATGTTTAAAGGGGTGGTGCTTAAAATAAATACCAATGCTCTCTTTATAGGTTGCTTAAGCCCATAAGCATAATCTAAGTTAAGACAGGTGGGCTTGGTTACCCATGTGCAAGGTGCTAAGTCCAGGTCATAAATATAACTGCTTGGGATTATATGTGTGTTTAGATAACACTTATTTTGTAGGTGTAGTTAGATTTACTTTTCCTATTTTCAATATAATTTTGCATTATGAATTAGGATTAGTGTTATGGGGGTTTATGATGAGCATTGACCAGAAGGCTTTGCCTTGGGGTGCCATGCAATGCCTTGAAGCTTCTCATGTCTGTGAATTAATTTGGTTTAATGAAAAGTAATTAAGTTGATTTTATAGATTAAATAAGTTATAATATGCATTAAATCCATTAATTAACCCTTACCTATGTTACCTTTAAATAATTAACTAAATAATTATGAGCTAACATGATATGCAAATGAATTGGAAAGTAAATAAGCAATGGTCCTAAGAAATAAAAGGGCCTAATGCAATTCACTCATAATTATTAATTAATTAAATTAAGAAACTTGATTAATTACTTTTATGTTTTTCCCTCACATATGAGTAAACCATAATTTCATTAGCTTCCTTTAAGTTATTAAACATGTGAAGACCTACCC
Source organism: Cymbidium sinense (assembly GCA_021442155.1). Classification (NCBI taxonomy): domain Eukaryota; kingdom Viridiplantae; phylum Streptophyta; class Magnoliopsida; order Asparagales; family Orchidaceae; genus Cymbidium; species Cymbidium sinense. The sequence continues at coordinate 163,385,654 of CM038221.1, read as the reverse complement.
ATGATTTAATTGGTTAAGATCAGATGTGATTGTAATTTTAATTTGATGAACTAAGCAATTTAATTAGTTAATTAAGCCTTAATTAGTTTTCTTTGAAAAGTGAAATGAAGATTAATCCCAAATTCCATAAGTTCCCTCTACAAGCAGTGATTAATGAATCAATTGATCGGTTCTTTCATTCATATGATTAATTAATTCTTAATTAAATTAAGAAAGTGATTTGGGCCTAATTAGCTAATTTTCTTAATTAATCAACCAATAAATCCCAAGAAAATCAAGGAAGGTAGAGGTCATCCCTTAATTAATCTCAGAAAGTTTGGAGTTAATTAGTTAATTAATTAAAGAGTAATTAAGCTAATTAATTTTTTAATTAAAACAACTAAACTAAATTACAATTTAAAATATTAATAAATTCTCTAAATATCTTTAAAATGAGTATTTATTTATAATTTTTGAATTTTTTATGATTTATTATAATTATTACAAGTTTCAACCATTAATATTGATTATTTAACACTAATTAAGCCTAATCTTGTCGAGTGCCACATGGCGCACTTTCCACGTGGCTTTCATTAAGCGTTAATTGGCTAGATAGATTAATTCGATATCTTGGATGAATAACGAATCGATTCCATGGTTAATGAGGAATAAAATGGGATAAATCTAACGGATATAATCATGATCGTCCATTCTGATCATGCGTATTGGAAGGCGCATGATCTATCACCTCACGAGCAATAAAAGATAAAGGCCATCCACCATTGCTTGCTCAATCTGAGCTCTCCCGAGCTCTAATTCACTCCAAATGGATCCCACACCTTCACACGAAGGATCTGAAGGGATCTAAAGGCTATGATCGGTGCACATGCACATTCTCTTCACAAAGGACCAACCAAAATCTACCTAAAGCTTAGTCTTAATGGCATTACCTCACTGGAGCTAAGACTAGCGGCTCGTATGCTTGAGGTAGCTTCGTCTAGTAGAGACAAAGCCTTGTTGAGTGGCAATTGAGTTGATTCCACTCTGTTTGCTCGGGAGGCCAAGGTTTATCCTTTGGAGACTCGGTCTTGATCAAACTCCTACTTCCGGTGGGCATGGACTTGGGGGAAGATTCATTTAGCTTTGACAGGTCAAGGGGGATGGTCTGTGTAAGAGGAATTAGAATTTGATTGTAGTTTGAGGGAGTTAGGACCGGACAATGGGTGTCCTATTTCAAGTGCGCTCGAGAAGGAGAATTCGAACGAGGGATGCTTTGGGAATGCTCAGGAGTGCGGTGTTTTATTTTTGGATGTGTATGGAGGATGCCACACAGATTTAAGGGGGTACTTATTGAAGTGATCATGCATGACATTAAGGTATGATGTACTATCTCAAAAGATAGAGACATCACCCTTCAATAGACCTAATCACCTAACAGGGACTCCTAAGGCATGATGGGTCTTCAAATATACCAAAGATTTTCCCCCTACTTTATATGGATGAATAAAGTAGAGTTTATATTAAACTCAAATCTAAAGTTCCTATAGGGGAGCCTCCACAGTTAATTACATCCTAAGGAAGGTGAATTTCTTTGGAATACTCTCGATTAAAGTAGGTAATTATTATCTCCAAAGATTTCAAGAGTAAGACTATCAATAAATTGGTTATGTTGGAAAATCAAATGGGAAGGATCAAAGAGAAGACTTATTTTGGAAGTCAAAAGAGATGAGTAGGGAATGCTCATGATACTAGGAAGCCTAGTGATCATTCCAATCTATCATACAATTGGGCTTTATAATTTTGAAAGTGAGGAGAGTTATTTTGTTAGAGTTAAAACTTTATTAGATTACTAGGGCTTATAGTCCACCAACATAAGGTTAGAGAAATGCATAAGAGATGAGATTTATGATTGTAGCTCGATAGAAATAATAACCTGGATCTAAATCTAAAGAGCCGACCCTAAATCTAAGAAAGTAGGTATATGGTTTACTTCACAGAGTAAAACCGACTTCGCATGGATTGGTAGCCAACTAACTCCTCCTTTTAAAGTCATATAATTTTGTAAGATAGTTGGATTGTTATTTAATTAGAAAGAGATTAAGGTCCTTAAATCCACTCCCTAAGAGACTAGAGCATGAGTAGTATGAATAATGACTTAATCAAACACAAATTTTTCAATTTTTATTTAATTTTTTGACACTTTATTTAATAAAGGCTTTAGGATTTTGATGCCTGTATACATGATGAAAGTATATTATTGGCTAAATCAGCAAGAAGAGGGTGTTCTCCATAATAAGGGATGCCCTCACAGGTCAAGCATTCCCCTATCGTGCAAGGATGGAGATCCCCCAGTTTTAAGGAAGAAGGAATATGCATGCATGATGTGAGACATACAACATTCAACTAAAGGGTTGCTAAATATATTAATTATCTTGATCTAATGCTTAGACTTTGTATGAAGTTATGAATTATTTAAAATTTCAGTTATGAGTTGTAGTTGGGCAAAAGATTTATTTTTTTCTAAGAGCCTAATCTGATCCAAGCCACACATTAAAGCAACATTTATAAAGAAACTAGAAAAAGGCATGCCATTTTTATTACATAATTTAAACATAACATCAATCAATTTTATAAATAAAATGCAAAAGAATAAAAGGTCGGTGCTGTCGGGTATCACCATACATCCCAAAAAGTGAAAGTGGGTAGCCGAGCTCTACCATTATACAACATGGAATATTAAAGAATAATTATAGCCTTCAAGGCATCATATGGCACCCTAAGACTAAACTTTTTGGCTAATGTTCATCCTTAACCCCTATAGCACTAATCCTAATATATAGTGCAAAATTACATTAAAAAATAGGGGAAGTAAATCTAACTACACCTGCAAAAGAAGTGTTAGCTAAACATGCCATACAACCCAAGCAGTTTATATTTATAATTTGGGCTTAGCACCCTGCACATGGGTAACCAAGCCCACCAGTCCTAACTTGGATTATGCTTAGGGGCTTAAGCAAGCTGCAAATTGAGCATTTATATTTATTCTAAGCACCCCTTAAGCACAATCCCCTATAGAAAATATGATTAGGCTAATCCGGCCTAACATCCAGTCTACGAAATATACACCCTAATATCCAGTCTAAAATAATACATCATAAAACCAAGCATACATCATACCATGCACTGCCCTAACATAAAGCTAGAAGTAGCGACTTAGCTCTAATGTGTGTGTGTTTTAAGGCTTGTGTGGCATGTTCTAACTAAGCATTAGAGTTGTGTTTTATAAGTGTGAGAAAGAGAATTTAATCATAAGAGGTTGATTTCACTTTAAATAGTTTAATTGACTTGGGAATTTTACTTAGTGTTTCTTTTGTTTCATATGATTACACTTAGCAACTAAAAGTTATAAAGAGAAGGAAAAAAGAGGATCACACTCTTTCATCCCTACCTTAAGTCACTTCTCATGTTAATTAACAAATTCTCTTTAGTGAATGACTTATTAAATGATTTAATTAATCCTAAGTTTAGGTTCACTTTAAATGATTCTATTCAATATGAAGGGCATTTTAGGATTAACTTGATTGAATTACTATCACATGACATACATCACCTTATTCCTTTCCACTACATATAACATGCATATGATTGAATCTTAAGTATAACTATACTTACAATATATTTCTTTTAGCACACTTTGAATGAAAGATGCATATCATATGCAATGCTATTATATCGACGGATCGAACGGAAGGTGGTCCGTCGGTCAGGATGCTAAAATTGGCTCGATGAGAGAACTGGGAGATCGCAACCAAGCGGTTCAGGAAACGGAGAATCGATCCTTTGTAACACCTTGCGTGCTTTCGGATCCCTAACGACAACCTTTTCGGTGATGCTTCCCTCACTCGGCACTTGAAAGGACAGTCTCCCACGAACGACGAGCTTCTCGCCGTTATTTCCATGGCTTGATAGAGTACTACTTTCTCTCGGTGTTTGAGTGCTAGTAACAAAGAGATCAAGGCTTTCTATCGAAACTTGCCGTGGACTCTTCCTAACATAGTTCAATTTTTCATCTGAGTTTCATTTATTATAATGGTTTTGGAATGAGGAAGTATTTTAAGAGGATTCAATCGACATGCGTGCATGCATATCTGATCCACTAAGTTAGGGTATTTTGAGATTGGCACGACATTTGATAGTGTTGGCTATGAGCTCGAGCTTTTTACAATGGGTCATTTGATGGAATCTGCTAGGTATTTTGGCTTTCACCCTAGCAATTTATAGTCTCATTTTTGTAAATTGAAGAATTTCGAGAACTAACGAAATGAATAAATGGTTCTTGTTTATTTGGTCCATTTTGTTACAAGGATTTTGTATTCTTCATAAGCCGTATGTTCATATGTGGTCTCAAATGAAGTAATATATTATGTTCAATGTTAGGCGTGTGTTTTTAATAAAGATAAATGCTTAATGTCGCTTAATAATTAAAAGAAAAAAAAATTCAGTTCATTGTCAAGTAATTTTTGTGGCTTCTCTCTCACAGGAAACAAAAAATATATGGTTTTTTTTTTAAATTGAAGAGTGGACAAGTTGGAGAAATTCAAGACGCATCTTCTAGGCAAGATTCAAGGTGCTATTGAACAATTTTTTAATTTAATCTTGTATTTTTTCTTGGTATCTCTCACGGATCCCTTCATAAATATTATTATGTATGTATTATTCTCTCATACAAGTTCTTAAGTGGATTGATTTTATTATATGTCTATGTTTTAGTTTTTAGCGGAAGTTTTTGGCTAAAGAACACAAATTATTGATATGTAATATATCATTTTTATTGAATTATTAATATCTCAAATTTGTTATGACATGCTATTTATTAGTTTTAATTATTAAGTGTTTTACATCATAATTTACAATGTCTTTTTGTAGTTAGTTTCATTTATATTTTACTTGTATATTTTATATAGTTGATGCCAAATTACTAATTTTATTTTAATTTCAATTCCTTTTTAGATAATCAATTTCTTGAAGCTCTATAATGGGTTATTTCAAATAATTATCATGGCTACAAAAAGGTTAGTATTTATATATTAATGTATTTAACTTTAAAATTGCAGGAGATTTTTTTGCATATGATTTGTATTTTATAATTTATTTCTCTCAAATTGAACATATTGTATGATTATTAATCATTTAAATCTCATTTTGATAATTTTAATATTTATTATATGATTCAGTTCAACCCCAGTTCGACCTTTAAACCTTGAACCTCTATATTTTCCGGTTCTATGTCCGATCCGGTTTTCACAACCTTGTGTATATGTGTATTTTGCCATTGTTAACCAAGGGAGTGAGGTAAATGCACATACAAGTGTATAAAAGTTTTAAGCAAGTACTTCACCATTGTTAACCAGGGGAGTGAGGTAAAGACCTCCTTGGGGCTACTTAAAGCCGTGCATCCTCGGAATGTCCATACTAGATATACCCACTATACTTGAATACACATGAATGTACAAACGACTACAATAATGGACAATCATGCAAAAGTTGTATTTCTTTTAATTGAATTATTTATACATGTGAGCTAAAGTTCTATCTAAATTCTAATATAGAAATACGTAGGAATGAATTCAAACAAATGTTGTGTCCTTTTCAAATGGGTTATAGACTTATTAACATTCAAACTTTATGTAAATCCATATAGATTAAAGAAAGAGAACTCCATATCACATGTTCTAAGCCATACAAACATGTAAGCTTATAGATATCTATAACTATTATCACTCGAAATATTCTAGTTGACTTATAAACTTTTGAAAATAACTTTAATTTAATAGTGATAATAGCCACACATATTCATAGGTTAATCTACACATGCAAGTTTGACATAAAGGAAACCATTTTGATTTGATTAATTTTTCAAAAGATGAATGCATAAATCAAGTGTCATACAACATTTAATGTGATTGGAAAGAAATAGATGAACATAAGCATATGATTTTATTCAACCAAACTAAATCTTAAGGATGATCATATCAAACAAAGTTATTCAAAGCAAACCAAAGCTTCTTAATGTCACTTTTAATTTGATGTTTCATTTAATTTAAGGAAAGAGAGAAAGAGGGAAAGAGGTTTGCTAATCTTAATCCCATCCCATGTTTGTAAGTTAATTTGATTTAATGAAATGGAAATTAGGTTGATTTTATGGATTAACTAAGTTAAGATATGAATTAATTCAATTAATTAACCCTTACCTATGTTTCCTTAAAGTAATTAACTAAATAATTATGAGCTAATGTAATATGCAAATGAATTGAAAAGTAAATAACAATGGTCTTATGAAATGAAAGGGGTCTAATGCAATTGTCTCATAATTAATAGTTAATTAATCTAAAGGAACTTAATTACTTTTATGATTTTTTTTCCACACATATGGACAAATCATAATTTCATTAACTCTCTGTTGACCTCACTTTCGGAGTGAGCTCTCAACTTCTCCATCTTAGACATATGACTCCTTTAGACACTTAGAGTTCCTTAATCTTAAGACATTTCTATTGATTAGGTGAACACTTAACTTAATCCTAGAGACTTAGAAGAGTTAGCCATAAAAATAGATTATGCCTTAGGGGTATTAAGAGAACTTTCCTACCCTATTGCATGAACCCAATCCTTTCTTTCTTCTTTCAAACCAAACCAATCCAAATCAAATCTTAAATCAATTCTAAAATAATTCCTTTTCTCAAATCATAAATCATTTCCAAAACCCAAATCTTAAATTAATTCCTTTTCTCAAATCATAAAACAATTCCAAAATTCAAATCATAAATCAATTCTAGATGATTGAAACCCATGATCAATTCCAAATCCAAAACCTTCCCTAAGCCCTCTGATTTCATCTTATGAACTTAGCTCAAATCAAATTCAAGTCACTCCAAACTCAAAAGATTTTCTCATAACCCATTGATATTCTCATTTATATTCACAAATATAAATGAAATATAAATTCAAATAACCAAAACTATATTCAAAACTCAATCAAAATCTAACTTATATCCTTTAAGCCAATTTCTTGGATTTAGCCAAATCATTCTCAAATCAATCCAAACCCTTAGATTTTATCTCCAAACAATCACTTCTTCAATCATATGCCCAAATATAAATATAAACTACAATCACCAAGCCAAAATCAAACTGACCCAAGTCAAACACATGTTCATTTTTTTGACTTGAAATTATCAAATGAACCAAAACCATTTGACTCAAAATCACTTGCAATTGGATTTATATTTCAATCATAAGTCCATATGTGAGTTCAACCAAACTTGGATCAAGCCTTGGTCAAGCTAATTGATTCATTTAGGCTCACTTGACCCAAAGTGACCTAAAGCACCTTTTTTTGAGCTAAGTTCTAATCCAACCCAAATTGGATTGAACTAAGCCCATCCAAACCTCACATTATAATCAACAATCATCCTAGGATGATCAATCACTCAAATTGGGTCAAACCAAGTCAAACCTAGCCTTTGACCAAGTCAACATTTAACCTAAATGAAACCCAAACTAGCCAAAATCCACCATATGCCAAATTAATTGAAACCATTGATCTAAACCAATTCTTAGTCAATGATTGAACATGACCAAGCCATCAATTGAGCCAAACTAAGCCTAATTGTCCACTTGACCTAAGTTGACCCAATTTGACCTAAAAAGCCAAAATAGGTCAAATCTTGATCTATGCCAAATTGAATGCAACAAATGGGTCAAATTTATTCTAAATTGATTATTGAACTTGACCAAAGCTTTAATTGACCAACTAGACCCAACCTAGCCCAATTGATCATGAAACCAACTTGACCTAAAAGGTCAAATCAACTTGAAACCAATTCAAATCAAAATTGATTAAAACCAAAGCTTGCAATACATTTCAAATGATCAACTAAGCCTAAACCAACCCATGACCTAACCCAATTGGGTCAAATTGGTCAACTTGACCCATTTGACCCAAATGAACCAAAATAAACCAAAATCAAATCTAAACTAAATTGAACCAAACCAATGATACACATAGGTTCCAAATGATCATTTAAACTTGACCTAACCCATGGTTTGACCCAATTTGACCAATTAGTCATCCTAACCCAATTTGACCCAACTTGACCTAAATGGGTCAAATTGAACCAATTCAAATCAAATGAACTCCAAATCACTTGAAATTTAGCCCAACCCATTTTTGAATCATTTCAAATATGCCCAAATCAAAATCATGGCCAAATGATGACTTTGCCCTTAGGTTAAAGGGTATCCTATGCCCAAATTCACTTAGAATTTGGTCATTTCTTTCTCAAGGCCACTTGACATCCTTCTAGTGGTCTACATGGACACCAAGGAGGGTGGTGAACATTACTCAATGAGCTTGGGTCGACCATGACCCAAGCCAAGGCCAAACTAACCTCTCCAATGGAATTTGAACAATTGGATCACAAAATGCACTCACCTAGCACATGAGCATCCACTCACCTTCACTCCACTACCCAAAATGACCCACATGGGGGTGTTTGGCAGCTCAAATCGTGCCTCCAATCCATGCCATTGATAAAAAATGGCAAAACAACCCTTCACCGTCTGGTCCAAGAAAGGGGAGATATACTCCCCCTCATTCCCACTCAAACCACAAGCATTCATTTCCACAGAGCTAAGGAGATTGAATCGAAGCCTCCCCATGCTTTTCCAAGACATTCCTGAGCTGCCCCATTTCTCCTTCTTGATTTTACTCAAAGCTAAAATAGGAGGTGAATTGAAATTCCAACTCACTAAATTCTCCATCAAAATCAAATTAAGCTTGCACACACTATCAGTGGACTTCATTGAGCTCAACTAAGTCATTTCCCAAGTCTCTAAGCCACGAGAAGCATCACTTCAATCAAAGCTGATCACCATTCAAGGGGAGCTTGATCAATCAAGCAATCTACTTCAAGCCAAGATCTAATTCCTTCAACAGGGCTTCGTCTTTACTAGATGAAGCTACCTCCTCCATTGGAAACGTCAGTGATAGCCTCCGGCGAGGTAATTGCTCAAAATTGTAGCCATAGAAAAATTTGGTTGGTCTTTTTTGAAGGAAAGTGTCACCCCTTGAAATCTTGATCGTTGGATGTGCATCCCCTCTCCTTCTAAAGCTGTGGGATCATTTTGATCCCAATCCAAGCTCGAGTGAGCTCGAATTGAACGAAGATCATCTCTTGTCACTTGCAAAGGAGAAGGATCACACGCTGTCCATTCCACATGATTAGAACGGATGGCTGTGATTAGGTCACGCTACATCCCTTTTGATTTAAGCTTAAATTGCAGGATTAATCTCTGCCATCCGATCTTAGATCGGACGACCCGTAGTCCACCATGGGCTGACTCAGTCGACGGATGTGACAACTTCAATAACTTATCCTACCGTGCCACATGGAAAGCACATCGCGTGGAGAGCACACCGCGTCAGTTGTCACGTGGCCCGATGGGATTAGGGGTTTAATTACCTTTAATTAATCCAATTTTAATGGTGAAACTTCCTATAATCATAAGTAATTATAGAAAAATCCAAAAAATGTAAATTTAGACTCATTTTAAAGATAATTCAGAGTAGAATAATATAAAATTAAAATCAATTGATTTTAAATAGTGATTTTCATTCAATTTTTATTTTATTGAAAATGTAATTAAATTAATTACTCCTTAATTACTTCATAAATTAATTCCAAACTTTTTGAGGTTGATTAGTGGGATGACCTCTGCCTCCAATGATTTTCTTAGAATTTATTGCTGGATGAATTAGGGGAACTATTTATTTCATTCTTAACCCCTCTCTCAACTAATTAAATGATTAATTAACATGTTAAATAGTAATAAATTCATTAATTAAACTTGCTAATCATCATGAAATGGTGAATAGACATAGGGAATGAGATTATAACATCTTTTCCAATCTTTTCCTTTAAGTTTATTTCATTTGGATAAACACTTAATCAATTTGCAATTAATTAAATGGCTTAATCACTTCATTAAATGGCTTAACTAATCAAACTCAAAACCAAATCATTATAAAAGTTAATCATTCAATTCTTGGGTAGATTCTTAGGTGTTCAATAACCTATGAAATTTCCAAGGGAAATTATAATCAAACTACATGTGTAGGATGGTTATGAATGTACTTAATTAAACCCTTTCGCTTAATTAATCAATAATTGTGAGCCAATTGCATTAGACCCCTTCATTTCTTAGGCGCATTGCTGAATTAAATTCCATGTGATTGCATATCATATGTTGGCTCACAATTATTTGAATTATTATGTTAAAGTGGTATAGGTAAGGGACAATTAATGGATTTAATTCATACCTTAATGTAAATAAAATAGAAAATTAACCTAATTATTCTAAAATTAAACTAAACTAATTCACACATGGGGGAAATGGATTAGGACCAGCTAATCCTTTTCATATTTTTTAAGTCAAATAAAATTAAAAAAATAGAAAAAATCTCCTTAAATAATTTTGATTCATTTTAAATAATCCTATTTTATATGGTTGTCCTTAGAAATTAATTAGGGTGAATGAAGCAATGTGCTTACATCCCTTTATTTCTTTCCAATCACGCTAAATATTATTTTCCATATAAAATCATGCATTAATTTCTTTCAAAAATTAATTAAATCAAATGCTCCCTTTTATGTCAAATTGCATGTTTTGGCTAAAATTAAGAATATTAGTGGCTATTATCACTATTAAACCAAAAGAAATATTTTTAAAACTTATAAATCAAAGATTATGAATGAAGTTATGCTACTTATAAGTACTTATAAGCTTGCATATAATTATAACATAAGATGGCTATTATGAAGTTTATTCTCTTTTTTTCTCTTAACATGGATTTACATATGATTTGTAAAGTGTATAGTTCATTTGAAAAGAACACAACACTTGCTTAAATCTATTCCTAGGTATTTCTATGTTATGACTTAAGAAGGATCTTCATATTACACATATAAATTATACAACCAAATCAAATATGATCTTTTGCATGATTCTTATCCATTTGGTTTTTTTTTGTACATCTACATATATTTAAGAAAAGTGGTATATTAGTATGGACATCTAGGGGTTGCGAGGCTTTAAGTAGCCCTAAGTAGGTCGGTCTTATTGTGTAGAAAATAATGTAATGTACTCATTATGTCTTTTATACATGTGAATGTTCATTTAATTAATGGATAAGAAATCCCTCTTTTCTACACAATAAAGACATGCATCAATGGAGTATATAATTTTTCAAATCATATCTCTTAGCATTCATCATCAAAGTGTGCTAAAATTTGCATTGCGTGTATAAGTATGCTTAGGATTATTCATATGAATGGTATACATGGTGGAAAGAAATAAATATGTGTGTGTCATGTGGTAGTAATCCACTCTAATTAATCCTAAGATGCCTTTCTTGTTAAATAGAGCTATTTAGAGTAAATCAAAATGTATGGTTAATTAAAACACATAATAAAATATTCACTAAAGGAAATTCTTCAATCAATCTACCTTAAAAATATTTTAAGGTAGGGATGAAAGAGAAGTTCTCTTCTCTTTTCTTCTCTTCACAATATTTAGTAACTAAGTGTAGGTTCATTCAAACCAAATAAAAGCACCAACTAAAATTGACAAATCAACTAAATCACTTGAAATGAAACCACCCTCTAAATTAAACCATTCACACTTAGAAAATTTCAACCTTAAAGGCAAGCTAAGACATGCCACACAAGTCTTAGATGACACACACATTAGACTAAGTCACCATTTCTAGCTTTAGGTTAGGGCAGTGCATGGTTTGCTAAATGATTTTATTTTATGGTGTATTATTTTAGACTAGATGTTAGGGTGCATGTGCGTAGTCTAGATGTTAGGTCAATTTTAGCCTAATCATATTTTCTGCAGGGGATTGTGCTTAAGGGGTGCTATAATAAAAATACAAATGTTTTTTGCTGTGTAGGTTACTTATACCCCTAAGCATAACCCAAATTAGGATAGGTAGACCTAGTTACCCATGTGAGGGGTGCTAAGTCCAAATTATTCATATAACTACTTGGATTTGTGCAGTATGTATAGCTAATATCTATTTTGCAGGTTTAGTTAGATTTATCTTTCTCATTTTAATGTAAATTTTATAATTAAGATTTGGAATGAATGTTATGGGGGGTTAGGATGAACATTGATCGTAAGACCAAATCTTATGTACCATGTGATGCATTTGGAGCAACTATGTTCCAATCAAGCCAAAAGGGAGAAAGAAAAGAAGCAAATCAAAATGAAGAAATAAAGAATTGAAGAATGAAGAATGAAGACCTCCATAACATGAATTATTTTTAATTGTAATTATTTATTTATAATTCAGGTTGTATATGGGTAAAGCTCGCCTATCCGCATTTCTTTCGGGTTGTAAGGTGGAACCCGACCACATTGGCCTCTTATTGTTTTACGCTAATTTTATAAATTGACTGATGTTATGTTTATGATTGCGTAATTAGGATGGCATGATTTTCCTATTTTCTTAATTATTTGATGGTTGTTGAATGGCGTGGATGCTATTAGGCTCTTAGAAAAAAAATAAATTTTCTATCCAATTAATTAACTTAAAATTAAACTAAATAATTCATAACCTTACTTAAAGTCTAAAATATAAATCAAGATAATAAAAGGTTTAGCAACCCCTTAACTGGATGTTGTATGTCTCATATCGTGCATAAGTCATATTGTCTCGGTCTTGTTAATGGAGGGCTTCCACCTTTGTTAGAGAAAATGGCTTGACCTTTGAGAGCCATCGTGGAAACACACCTCCTTCTTTTTGATTTTGGCCCATAACCAATTTCTCATGCATTAGGCATATGAAATCTCATAGCCCTTGTCAAATAAAAATGTCCAAAATTTAAAATAAAGCTTAACAAAATTTGCATTAGATTTAAGTCATTATTCATGCCCTTCATGATTTAGTCTCTTAGGGAGTGTGTTTAAGGACTTAGTCTCTTTTCTAAATAAACAACAGCTTAGTCATCTTACAAAGCATAATACTTGCCTACATGTATTTAAAATCGTAGGAGGAGTTAGTTGGTGGCAACTCCAGGCGATTGTAAGTCCAACAATCGGGTGTATTACTTTCTCTTGTAGAGGTAAACCATATACCCATTTTCTTCTTAGATTTAGGTCGTGCTTCGGCCCTCGCCAAAGCTCCCTAGATTTAGGATCCGAGGTTATTGTTTCCTTTTGCGGGCTATAAGCATAAATCCTCATCTCTTAGGCATTTCTATAATCTTGTGTTGTGGAATTGTAAGACTAGATTTCTAATAAAAATTCAACTCAAACATATAATTCTCCTCAATTTTGAAAATATAAAGCCCAACCATAGGATAGTTTGGGATGCTCATCAGGTTTCCTAACATTGTGAGCATCCTTTTTGATGTAAAGTAGAGGAAAGATCTCTAGTACATTCGAATACCCATCATGCCTTAGGAGTCCTCATTAGATGATTAGGTCCATTATAGGGTAGTGACTTCTATCTCTCGAGATAGTACACTATTCCTTAATGTCATACCCGATCACCCTAATGAGTACATCTGTGGATCTTCTTGGTGTCCCCTAACACACTTAATAATAACCTCAACATACAACGAAATTATAAACACCACACTCTCTATAGGCTATTGAACACCTAAAGATCTACCCATGACTTAATTAGGTCTAGATGTGTTTTAAGGTTTAATTAAACTAATTAAATAATTAGTTAATCTATTAATCCTTAATTAATTTCTCTTAAAAAATAAATGAAACTTGGAGAAGAGATTAGGAAAAATGCCCCAATCCCATTCCCTATATCTTCTTATAGTTAAAAAATGCTAAATGAACTAATTAATTAAGCAAATTACTATTATGTTGACCTCATTTTTAGAATGAGCTCTCAACCCCTCCATCTTAGACATAAGACTTTTTTCAGACTTTAATAGTTCTTTAGTCTTTAGACACTTCTAGTGAGTAGGTGGACACTCAACCTAGCCCTATAAACTTAGACGAGTTAGCCATAGGAATAGGTTATGCCTTAAGGGTGTTAGGAAAAAATTACCTACCCTTAAGTTGAACCACTCCTTACCTTCTTTCCTTCAAGTCAAACTCCAAATCAATCTTATTTGATTTTCCCCAAACTCAAAGAAATAACACATGATTGAAACACATGATTGAAATCTATGATTGAAATCTATGATTGAAATCCATAATTGAAACCCATGATTGAAATTTCAAAATTCCAAATATTTCCTAAGTCCTTAATTTCCTTCTTAAGGACTTAACCAAAATCATGTTCAAATCAATTCAAACTCATGAGATTTTCTCATAACTTATTTATATTCTCATTTATATTTACATATATAAATGAAATATAAATTCATATCAATCAAACTAAATCCAAAATTCAAATCCCTAATTCAAAATCATTCTTAAGTCCTTAATTTCCCTCTTAAGGACTTATCCAAAATCATCTTCAAATCAATTCAAATTCATGGAATTTTCTCACAACTCATTTATATTCTCATTTATATTCACATATATAAATGAAATATAAATTCAAATCAATCAAACTAAACTCAAAAAATCAAATCCAAAACTCTAAAATTTCTTAAGTTCTTTAAATTTCCTCTTAAAGGCTTAGCTTAGATCATGATCAAATCACTTTAAATTCATAAAATTGTCTCATAATCCATTTATATTCTCATTTATATTCACATATATAAATGAAATATAAATTCAAACAATCAAAATCACTTCCAAAAATCAAACTCAAACTCATTCAAAATCCAACCTAAGCCTTTCAAATCAAAATCTTGAACTTAGCCAAATCAACTTCAGATCAAGCCAAACTCTTGATTTTTCTTCATGATTCAATCAATCCTTCAATCATGAATCTAAGTATAAATATAAACTTCAGTCACTTTATCAAAACTCAATTCAAAAGTCAAGCCAAAATCCATTTCATGTTCACCATTTGAACTTGAAATTGTCAAATGAATCAAAACCCATTTGGCCTCAAACCACTTGCAAATGGATTTATATTTCAATCATGAGTCCATATACAAGTTCAATCAAATAAACCAAGTTTTGACCAAGCCATTTGACCCACTTAGGCTCACTTGATCCAAAGTGACCTAAAGTACCCTTATGAGCCAAGTTTTAATCCTAACCAAATTGGAGTGAATCTAACTAACCTATGCCTCTCATCATGAGATGATCAATCAATCAAATTGGGTTACACCAAGTCAAACCTAAGGGTTGACCAAGTTAACACTTAGCCAAAATAAAACCCAACATAGCCATTCATGACTAATGTTTGAACTTGACCAAGTCAACATTTGAGCCTAACCTAGCCCAATTGGCCACTTGATCCAAGTTGACCCAACTTGACCTAAAAAGTCAAAATGTGTTAAAACTTGATCTAAGCCAAATTGATTGAAAACCAATGGATCAAGTTCATTCCAAGTCACTTGTTGAACTTGACCAAAGCCTCATTTGGCCAACTAGGCCTAACCTAGCCCAATTGATCATGAATCCAACTTGACTTAAAGGGTCACGTTGAGCCAAATTCAAACTTAACCAAAATTGATTGGAAACAAAGATACCAATCCACTTCATATGACTAACCAAACCTAAAACTACCCATGACCTAGCTCAAATTGGTCAAATGGGTCAAATCGATCAACTTGATCCGTTTGACCTAAATGAAGTCATATGAACCAAATGCAAACGTAAACCAAATTGAATTAAACCAAAACCACCAAAATATTTTAAATAGTCATATGACCTTGAACTAACCCTTGGTTTGACTTAATTTGACCAATCGGTCAACTTGACCCAAGTTGACCCATTTTGACCTAAATGGGTCAACATGGGCCAAACCATACCAAATGAACTCCAAATCTAATAAAACTTGGCCAAATCTATTTTCTCAACATACCCAACATATCCAAATTTAAAAATTAGCCAAATGACCATTCTACTAGGCCATAGAACAAATTTTGGTCAAATCCACTTGGAATTTGGTCAAACCCTCTTCATACCTACTTGATACTCTCCTAATAGGTCAAGTGAACCCTATGGAGAGTGGTTCACCCAACCTAATGGGTTTGGGTCAGCCCAACCTGACCCAAGGGTCAAACCGAGCACATGGCTTGAAATGGGCACATGGGAATCACATCTCCACTCAAATGGAGCACATGACCACTCCACTAATCCACTCCCTAGCCTAAAATGAACTCAAGGACAGCCTAAACGGCCTAACAAACCCAATGCCTAAGCTCAATTGGATTAAAATGGCTCCACCCTTCTCGACCTTCCAATTGCCAAAGGGGGAGATATACTCCTCCTAATTCATTTGAATCTTCACTTCCCCATTATCGATTGAGTGTGAGAGAGTCATAGGAGCCATTTACAAGTGATCCTAAGCTCTTTAGAAGGAGATTAAATTGACCATTTCTCAGTTTTCCTTAAGTGAAAATAGGGGAGCTCCACTGATTTCTCAACTTCCTCCACACTCAAACTCCACTTAATTCTCTTTGCACACTCCATTAGTGAGCTCAATCAAGCTTTCCCATACTCTTTCCCAAGCTCCAAAGGCAAAGGAGGAGTGCCCTAGGCTAAAATCGAGCTTAAAGCAAAAAGGAGGTGACCCATAGGAAGATCCACTCAACCTCAACCTCTCAAACTTTCAGCAAAGCTTCGTCTCAACCAGACGAAGCCTCCAAGGGAATCGAGTGCCAGTGATCTCCTCCAGTGAGGTTAGACCTTTTTTGATCACTAAGCTCAATGTGGTGTGGAGCTTTGTGAAAGAAATGCTAATGGAATAAGATCTTAACCGTTAGATGTAATCTAGGTTGCATTGTGATGGTGTGGGTAAATTTCATCCTAATCTGAGCTTAATCGAGCTCAAATCATGGCCTTAAGCATGGACAGTCTCCATGGTTCATAGGCAATGGCAAGGACGGATCTCTAGCAGTCCATCCGCATATTTTGGATGGACGGTCGAGATTAAATCATATTTTATAATTCATTTTATCCCCTCTGAATGGCTGCTATAATCTCAGCCGTCCGATCCTTGATCAGACGACTAAGGGAAAAGCACGTAACACCACCGCCACGCAGTGCTATGATGCAACATTTAAGTGGCCACTCAGAAAGTGCCGCATGTAAAGTGCAGCCGCGTCAGCATTTGTGTGGCACATCATAGGGATTAGGGAATTAATTAAGGTTTATTTAATTCTAATTAATTACCTAAAATTCTAAAATTCATATCTCAACCTAAAAATCAAAAAATAATGAAATAAATTGCATTAGAAAGATAATTGAACATAAAATATTCTAAAATTGATTTTGATTAATTTGAAATACTTCTTTTCTCTGAATTTGGGTTTTATTGGAAATCTTAATTTGCTAATTACTCTCTAATTAATCCATTGATTAATCTCAAACTTCTTGAGTGTATTTTAGGGGATGACTTCAACCTCCCTTAAATTTCTTGGGATTTATTGGTAGCTTAATTGGAGAAATTGCCAATTCATTTCCTAATTAGCCCCTTAATATAATTATGGTTAATTAAGGGTTTGATTAGTGGTTTAATCCTTCATTGAAGTTGATTAAGGTCTGTTTCAGTGAATGGGAGGTTTAGGAAATAATGTTTGGGCATTTTCCCTAAGCTATTCATTAAACCCCCTTTTCTTTCTTAATCCTCTCTTAATTAAGGGCTAATTCATTAATTACCCTCTTAATTAATTTCTCAAAATTCTAAAACTTTCCAAAACTTAATTAATCTATTTGGGGTGGATGCTTAGGTGTTCAAGAGTCTAAGTTCAATCAAGGAAATCAAAATTCAACTCATATGTGTGAGGGGTGTTTTGAAATTACTTAAGTTAAACCCCTTAACTTAATTAATCATTAATCATGAGACAAATTGCATTAGGCCCCTCTCTTCCTAGGTGCATTGAAAATTTAAATTCTTTGTGAGGTTTTATGTCATCTCATTGGCTCATAATTATTTGGTTAACTATGTTAAGGTGGTGTAGGTAAGGGGTAATTAACATGCTTAATTCATAGCATAACCTAACCAAAATATAAAATAAATTTAATCACCTAAAAATTGAATAAAAATATCAAACACATGTGGGAATTAGTTAGGAATAGTAAATTAACTTCACATTTTTAAAATTAAATCAAATTTAAAATCAAATAAAAATCATATTAAATAAACTTTGATTTACTTTAAGCTTTCTTATTTCATGAGATTGTCTTTAGGATTTAATTAAAGTGAATGTGTTTACATGCTTCCATTGCTTTAGTTCTTCATCAACATGCTAAATATGTGTGTCATATGATTTCATACATTTATGCTTTTCAAAAATCAAATTTTTTTTTAAAAAATATTTCCTTTATGTCAAATTGCATGTGTTGACTAAAGTAAGAATATGAGTGGCTATTATCATTATTAAATCCAAATTATTTTTAAAATATATGAATCAATTATCAAAACTAAAAGTGTGTTACTTATATCTTACTTATAAATTTGCATGTGAGTTAAAATATAAGGATGTGCTTAGTGTAGGTTTTCCTTCTCCACTCTTTTAGTATAGTTTTGAATAGGGTTTGGCAAAGTGTATGGTTCATTTGAAAATAACCTAACACTTGCCTAATTCCATATCCCATTCATTCCCATACTGTTAAGTAAGAAGGATACTTATGCTTGCACATATAAATTGCATAAACAAAAATAATTCAACCAACATAAATTTTTGCATTCTTTCTTTTCCATCCATTTCTTTTATGCTCATGCTTGTATTTGAGGAAAGTGGTATATTAGTCTGGACAACCCTGAGATTGTGAGGCTTTAAGTAGCCCTAAGTAGGTCTTATATCTTACACCCCTAGTTAACAATAGCATCATACTCACTTATGCCTTTCATACATTCATATGTGCATGTGAAAGTTGGATAAGATACCCCTTTGCTACTTAATGAAAATCATACATCATAACATCCAATTTTTTTGAAATAAATTACTTAGCATGCATTATAATGTGTGCTAAAATTCCATTTGTATGTATAGATATGTTTAGGACTCATTCATATGCATGTTATACATGTTGGGAAAGAAATGAAGTGATATATGTTTTATGAATTTATTTCATTTTACTTAATCATAAAATGTCTTTCTTTTTGAATAAGTTTGTTTAGAGTTCATCTAAACTTAGGATTAATTAAAACACTTAATTAAAATATTCACTAAATAAAACTAAAACATGAATCCACTTTAGAAATTACTTAGGTTAGGGAAGGAAAGATAAGTTCTCTTCTCTTTCCCTCTCTTTATAACTTAGTAATTAATTGTAAGATTCACTTAAACCTAATCAAAACATAAAATAAAATCAAACCAAAATAATTAAATCACTTAAATGAAATCCTCCTCTAAGTTGAACGTGCTTCACACTTAGAAAATTCTAACTTAAAGCCATAGCTAAGCATACCACACAAACTCCTAAAGAACACACATTAGGCTAAGTCACCACTTCTAGATTTAGGTTAGGACGATGCATGGTTTGATGCTTGCTTTTATTTTGTGATATATGTTTTAGTCTAAATATTAGGATATATGTGTGTAGAATGAATGGTAGGGCGATCTTAGTTTAACCATTATCTTATGTAGGAGATTGTGCTTAAGGGGCACTATAATAAATAAAAATAAAAATTCTTTTACTGTGCAGGTGCTTATACTCCTAGGCGTAATCCAATAGGCCAGGTGGACTTAGTCACCTATGTGTCAGGTGATAAGTCCAATATACATTCTTGAGATTTTGTGTGATTTGTTTAGCTAATCTCTATTTTATAGGTATTAGCTAGATTTACTTTTCCTTTTCATTTAATTTTTATAATTAGGATTTTGGAATGATTATTATGGGGA
This sequence comes from Cymbidium sinense, assembly GCA_021442155.1. Lineage (NCBI taxonomy): Eukaryota > Viridiplantae > Streptophyta > Magnoliopsida > Asparagales > Orchidaceae > Cymbidium > Cymbidium sinense. The sequence continues at coordinate 163,365,669 of CM038221.1, read as the reverse complement.
TTAGGATGAGCATTGGTCATAAGATCCCATCTTATGCACCATTTGAAGCTTTTGGAGCATCCACCTTCCAACCATCCAAAAGAAGGAACCAAAGGAGAAAAAAGAAAAGAAGGATGAAGAAATGAAGCTTGAAGACCCCCATAACAATGAGTTCCTTGCTTAATTGTATTTAATTCATTTATAATCTAGGTTGTATAAGGATAGAGCTCGACCACCCAATTTATTTTTTAGGTTTGTGCAATTGTACCCGACCATAATGGCCTCTTATTCTTTTGCGATTAGCTTTATAAATTGATCAATGATTTATTTAGCTTGTGTATTAGTTGACATCCTTTTCCTAATTTCTTCTTTGCTTTATGTATATCCTGGATGTGGATTAGGCTCTTAGGAAAAAATAAATCTTTTACCAAATTTAACAATTCAAAACTAAAAAATAAAAGAACTCATAACCTCACCTAAAGCTTAGGCTAAAATCAAGATAAAAGAATTAGCAACCCCTTAGTTGAATGAGTACTTCTTTTATTACACATCATGCATAAATGCATATTATTTTCACTCTTGATTGGAGGGCTTCCACCTTTGTTAGAGAAACTTGGCTTGACCTTTGAGAGCCATGGTGGAAATACACCTCCTCTCTTCTCACTGATTTTGGCCAATAATCTTATTTCTCATGCATTAGGCATATGAATCTTATCAACCGAGTCAAAATGATCGTCCAAAAATAAAAATAAAATAAAATCTGAATTGCATTAGATTTAGGTCATTTGAAGAATACCCTTACATGATCTAGTCTCTTTAGGGAGTGAGTTTAAGGACTTAGTCTCTTTCTAAATAAATAATAGCCTAGCCATTTTGCATAAAGCATATGAATTACCTACATGAATTTAAAATCATAGGAGGAGTTAGTTGGCGGCCACCCCTAGGTGGTTGTAAGTCTAAGCAGTCGGGTGGTTTGTCCTCTTTTGTGGAGGCAAACCAAATACCCATTTTCGCCTTAGATTTAGGTTGTGCTTTCGGCCCTCGCCAAAGCTCCCTAGATTTTGATTATGAGGTTGCTTCTCCCTTTTGTGGGCCATAAACATAAATTCTCACCTCTTAGGTATTTCCTTAATCTTGTGTTATGGAATCATAAGTCCTAAATTTCTAATGAAAAATTCAACTCAAACAAATCAAACTAATTTTAAAATTATAAAGCCCAACTATAGGATAGTTTGAGATGTCCGCTGGGTTTTCTAGTATTGTGGGCATCTCTTACTTATCATCCTTTATCTTCAATAATAACTCCCTCTCTTTGATCAATCCTATTTGATATTCCAAAATAGCTAATTGCTTGATAGTCCTACCTATTGAAATCTTTGGAGACAATGATCATTTATCTTAATCGAGAGTATTTCTAAGGGATATTATTCCTTAGGATGTAATTAACTATGAGGGCTTGCCCCTGTAGGGAACTTAACGAACCCCATTTAAAATAAATCTTACTTTACTTTTTCATGTAAAGAAGGGGATGAATTTTTGGTATATATGCAGATCCATTATCCTTAGGAGTCATTGTTGAGGTGATTAGGTCCATTGTAGGGTGGTGACTTCTATCTTTGAGATAGTACACCTCTCCTTAATGTTGTATCCGATCACCCTCAATAAGAACATCTGTGGATCTATGTGGTGTCAAAAATACATAAAAGAAAGAGATGTATATTTTCATCCTCATTTTATCATGCATAGAGTGAAGATGGAAGTATATATCTTATTCTTTTAGAAATCTCATATGAAAATTTTCACCACATGTTCATATGTTTAATTATCTTTTAATTTAATTAAGAGGGTAATTAGGGCTTAATCAATCAATTTTCTCAATTAATTAACCAATAGATCCCAAAAAAAGAGGAGGCAGAGGTCATCCCCCTAAATAATCTCAAAAAATTTGAGGTTAATTAGTTAATTAATTAGAGAGTAATTATGGTAATTAACTTTTTAATTAAACATTAATAAAGCCTAAATTACTATTCAAAATTAATTAAGGTTAATTTTAATGGATTCCCCTCTAAAATATCTTTAAAATGAGCCCTCATTTGTAATTTTGGATTCTTCTACAATTAGTTATGAATTATGGAAGTTTCAAACTTAAAACCCAATTAAATTAACATAATTAAGCATTAATCCCGTCGGTGCCATGTGGCATGATTTCCACGTGGTGCCATGAGATTGGCTAATTAAGTAGTCACATCTACGGCTGACTCTTGGTGGTGGGACACGGTATAGATCTCCACCGTCCGATCTTAGATTGGACAGTGCAGATCAAACTCGCGATTAATAACATCTTGAATGAATGGATCTAGCATCTGATCAAAGTTGTCTATTCTAATCATGCAGAATGGATGGCCCGTGATATCTCTTCCTATGAGCGACGAATGATGGAGCTCATCAACCATGGATTGCTCGATCCGAGCTCACCCAAGCTCGATTTCATTATAAAACCACCACACACATTCGCGTGATGGATCCACGAAGATCTAATGGCTAGGATGGGCTCACATGCAAATTTTCTTCAGAAAGCTCTATGTTATTTATTTTTGAGATGTGGGACACCATGCAATCTTAGGGAGCACTTATTGAAGTGATCAGCTATGACATTAATGAATGGTGCACTATCTCGAAAGATAAAAATCATCACCCTATAATGGACCTAATCACCTAATAAGGACTCTTAAGGCATGATGGGTCTTTGAATGTACCAGAGATTTTTCCCTACATTAGATAAAAAAGTAAAGTAGGGTTTATTTTAAATTGGGTTTGTTAAGTTCCTTATGGAGGCAAACCTCTTAGTTAATTACATCATAGGGAATGGAATTCTCTAAGAATACTCTCAATTAAAGTAGAAATTAAGGTCTCCAAAGATTTCAAGGCTAGACTATCAAAGGATTGGTTGTATTTAGAAATTCAACTAAAAAAATTCAAGGAGAAGGCTTATTATCGAAGCCAAAGAGAATGAGTAGGAAATGCTCATGATACTAGGAATCCTAGTGAGCATTCCAATCTATCATATGGTTGGACTTTTTATGTTTGAAATTGAAGAGATTGATTTTATTAAAGTTGACATTTTTGTTAGGAAGCTAGGACTTATAATCTCACAATACAAGGTTGTGGAAATGCCTAAGAGGTAAGAATTTATGCCAGTAGCTCAAAAAAAATAACGTAGAGAGCTTTGGCATAAGCCAAAGCATGACCTAAACCTAAGTGAAGATGGGTATATGGTTTACCTTCACAAGAGAGGATAAACCACCCGACTATTGGACTTACAATCATCTGGAGTGGTAGCTAGCTAAATCCTTCTACTCTTTAAAACCATGTAGGAAAGTCATATGATTTTGCAAGATAGTTAGGTTGCTATTATTTAGAAAGAGACTAAAGTCCTTACACCCACTCCTTAAAAATACTAGAGCATGAGTGGTTTGAGTAATGACTTAGTGTAATGCAAATCTTTCTAAATTTTATTTATATTTGACACTTCATTTTGACAAAGGCCTTGAAATTTTTATATGTCTAAATGCATGATGAAATGGATTATTGGCCAAATCAAAAAAATAAGAGGGTGAAGCTCCATTAGTAGGAGTTGCTCTCATAGGTCAAATGATTCCCATGCGTGCAAGAATGGAGGCCCCCATTTTTGCAAAAGTGGTAGAAGATGCATGCATGATATTAAACATACAACCATACAGCTAAGGGGTTGCTAAATATTTTAATTATTTTGATTTAATGCTTAGGCTTTATGTGAGGTTATAAGTTATTTAGAAATTTATTTATGAGTTGTAGTTGGGTAAAGATTTATTTTTTTCTACGAGCCTAATCATTTCCAGGCCATACATCAAACACCAATCATAAAGAAACTATGAAGAGGCATGCAATTTCTAATGCATAAGCTAAACAAAATATCTAGCATTTTATAACTAACATAAAATAATAAAAGGCTGGTGCGATCAGGTACTACCATACAACCCGAAAGAAGAAAATGGATAGTCGAGTTCTGCCCTTATACAACCCAGAATTTTATAATTTACAAATAATAAATGCTAGGGGGGGGGGGGGGTTCTTCATTCTTCATTTAATTAATTACATCATAAAGAATGGAATTCCCTAAGAATACTCTCAATTAAAGTAGAAATTAAGGTCTCCAAAGATTTCAAGGCTAGACTATCAAAGGATTGGTTGCATTTGGAAATTAAATGGAAAAATTCAAGGAAAAGACTTATTATCGAAGCCAAATAGAATGAGTAGGAAATGCTCATGATACTAAGAAACCTAGTGAGCATTCCATCTATCATATAGTTGGGCTTTATATGTTTGAAATTGAAGAGATTGATTTTATTAAAGTTGACATTTTTGTTAGAAAGCTAGGACTTATAATCTCATAATACATGATTGTGGAAATGCCTAAAAGGTGAGGATTTATGCTAGTAGCTTGAAAGAATCAATGTAGGGAGCTTCAACATAAGCCAAAGCATGACCTAAACCTAAGTGAAGATGGGTATATGGATTACCTCCACAAGAGAGGATAAACCACCTGGCTGTTGGGCTTACAATCACCTGCAGTTGTAGCTAGCTAAATCCTCCTATGCTATAAAATCATGTAGGCAAGTCATATGATTTTGCAAGATAGTTAGGTTGTTATTATTTAGAAAGAGACTAAAGTCTTGACACCCACTCCTTAAAAAGACTAGAGCATGAGTGGTATGAGTAATGACTTAGTGTAATGCAAATCATTTTAAACTTTATTTATTTTTGATACTTCATTTTGACAAAAGGCCTTGAAATTTTCATATGTCTAAATGCATTATGAAATGGATTATTGGTCAAATAAAAAAAACTGAGTGAATCTTCGTTAGTAGGAGTTTCTCTCATAGGTCAAGTGGTTCCCATGCGTGCAAGAATGGAGGCCCTCATTTTTGCAAGAGTGGTAGAAGATGCATGCATGATATTAGACATACAACCATACAACTAAGGGGTTGCTAAATATTTTAACTATCTTGATTTAATGCCTAGGCTTTATGTGAGGTTATGAGTTATTAAGAAATTTATTTATGAGTTGTAGTTGGGTAAAAGATTTATTTTTTCCTAAGAGCCTAATCGCTTCCAGGCCATACAACAAACATCAATCATAAAGAAACTATGAAGAGGTATGTAATTTCTAATGAACAAGCTAAACAAAATATCAAGCATTTTATAGCTAACTTAAAAGAATAAAAGGCCAATGTAGTTGGGTACTGCCATACAACCCAAAAGAACAAAATGTGTTGCCAAGTTTTACCCTTATACAACCCACAACATAAAAGAATAATTTACAATTTACAAATAATAAATGCTATGTGGGTGGGGGGTTCTTCATTCTTCATTTAGTTAATTACATCATAGGGAATGGAATTTCCTAAGAATAATCTAAATTAAGGTCTCCAAAGATTTCAAGGCTAGACTATCAAAGGATTGGTTATATTTGGAAATTCAAATGGAAAAAATTCAAGGAGAAGAATTATTATCGAAGCCAAAGAGAATGAGTAGGAAATGCTCATGATATTAAGAAGCCTAGTGAGCATTCCAATCTATCCTATGGTTGGGCTTTATATGTTTGAAATTGAAGAGATTAATTTTATTAAAGTTGACATTTTTGTTAGAAAGTTAGGACTTATAATCTCACAATATAATATTGTGAAAATGCCTAAGAGGTGAGGATTTATGCTAGTAGCTCAAAAGAAATAATGTAGGGAGCTTTGGCATAAGCCAAAGCATGACCTAAACCTAAGCGAAGATGGGTATATGGTTGACCTCCATAAGAGAGGATAAATCACCAAACTGTTGGGCTTACAACCACCTGGAGTTGCAGCTAGCTAAATCCTCCTATACTTTAAAACCATGTAGGAAAGTCATATGATTTTTCAAGATAGTTAGGTTGTTATTATTTAGAAAGAGACTAAAGTCTTGACACCCACTCCTTAAAAAGACTAGAGCATGAGTGGTATGAGTAATGACTTAGTGTAATGCAAATCTTTTTAAATTTTATTTGTATTTGACACTTCATTTTGACAAAGGCCTTGAAATTTTCATATATCTAAATGCATGATGAAATGGATTATTGGCCAAATCAAAAAAATAAGAGGGTGAAGCTCCGTTAGAGGAGTTGCTCTCATAAGTCAAAAGGTTTCCATGCATTGAAGAATGGAGGCCCTCAGTTTTGCAAGAGTGGTAGAAGATGTATGCATGATATTAGACATACAACCATATAGCTAAGGGGTTGCTAAATATTTTAATTATCTTGATTTAATGCCTAGGCTTTATGTGAGGTTATGAGTTATTTAGAAATTTATTTATGAGTTGTAGTTGGGTAAAAGATTTATTTTTCCCTAAGAGCTTAATCGCTTCCAGGCCATACAACAAACACCAATCATAAAGAAACTATGAAGAGGAATATAATTTCTAATGCATAAGCTAAACAAAATATCAAGCATTTTATAGTTGACATAAAAGAATAAAAGGTCGATGTGGTCGGGTACTGCCATGCAACCCAAAAAAAAAATTGGGTAGCCGATTTCTACCCTTATACAACCCAGAACATAAAATAATAATTTACAATTTACAAATAATAAATTCTATGGGGGTCTTCAATCTTCATGCTTCATGTGTTTATCTTTATATCTTCATTTGATTTGATTTACTCCACTTCAAAGGCATCACATGGCCTCCCAGGACAAAGCCTTATAGCCAATGCTCATCCTTATCCCCCCCTCCCCATAGCACTAATCCTAATTCCTATTGCAAAATTATATTAAAAAATTAAGGAAAAGTTAAATTTAACTACTCCTGCAAAATAGAGGTTAGCTAGACACATGTACAACCCAAGAAATTATATTTATAATTTGGGCTCAACACCCTGCATATGGGTAACCAAGCCCACCTATCCTAACTTGGATTATGCTTAGGGGCCTAAGCAACTTCCAAAGAGAGCATTTATATTTATTTTTAAGCGACCCCTTAAGCATAATCTCTTATAGAAAACATGATTAGGCTAATTTTGGCCTACCATGCAGTCTATGAAACATACACCCTAAGATCCAATCTAAAATATTACATCACAAAATAAAACATACATCAAACCAAGCACTGCCCTAACATAAAGCTAGAAGTGGCGACTTAATTTTCATATGTGTGTTAAGGCTTGTGCGGTATACCCTAACTAGGCATTAGAGTTAAGATTTTCTAAGTGTAGAAAGATTCAACTTAAAGGGTGGTTTCACTTCAAGTGCTTTAATTGATTTGCAAGTTTTAATTTATGTTTTCTTTTGTTTTATGTGGCGTAAACTTAGCAACTAAGTGTTATAAAGAGAAGAAAGAGAGTTGCCCTCTTTCATCCCTACCTTAAACTACTTTCTAAAGCATATTAATTTAATTTCGGGGCTTGTTACACATTTTAAAATAATCCTAAGTTTAAGTTCACCTTAAATGAATGCATTCAACATGAAAGTCTTCTTAAGATTAATTTGAGTGAACTACTAATACTTGACATACATCAGTTTATTCCTTTTTATCACATGTAACATGCATATGACTTAATCCTCAGTATGACTATACATACAAAATATTTTTGCACACTCAAATGATGAATGTTGATGTGCATATTTGATGTTTATATTTCTTATTTGATTGAATTATTTAATCATGTTAATTTAGAGCTTTATCCAAATTCTTATACAAAATGACATAAGAATGAAATTAAATAGGTATGTGTCATTATTAAATCAGGGAAGTGAGGTAATCAAATGACCTCCTTGGGCCTAATTAAAGCCTTGTATTCTTGGGATGTCCAAACTATATACCTATTTGCATTCAAACACATGTAAATTTGTATGTAAGAAAATAAGGAAAGATAACCCAAATCATATGCCTAATTAATTCAATCATTTAGTCTATTATGAATGCATGTATTCTTAGTAGAAAAGAGGGATTTTCATCCTTTAGCCACACATACATACCCATGCAAAGAGAAATATGTGAGAACGTGCATTTGTTAATCCAGAGAAGTGAGGTAATCAAATGACCTCCTTGAGGCTAGTTAAAGCCTCATATTTTGAGGATGTCTAGACTATATACTTTGCTATCTCACTACACATGAATGTATATGTAAGTAAGAGAAAGAAAATCATGCAAAATTTACATTTTTATTTGATTAGAACGTTTATGTATGTGAAATAGAATTTCATCCCAATTCTAATGTAGGAACACATGTAAATTAAATCAAATAAGTACATGTCATTGTTAAACTAGGGAAGTGAGGTAATCAATTGATCTCCTTGGGGCTAACTAAAGCTCATATTCCTAGGATGTCCAGACTATATACTTATTAACATTCAAATACATGTGAAATAATATTTAGATTAAAGAAAAGAAAGCTCTATTTCACATACTTAAGCTATAAGCACATGCAAACCTATATGTAATTATAAATACTATCACTTCATATGTTATTACTCATTCATAAACTTTTTGAAAATACATTTGGATTTAATAGTGATAATAGCGACACATATATTAAATTAAATCCACACATGTAAGCTTGACATAAAGGAAATTCATTTAAGTTTAAGCAGTTTAAAAACATGAATGCATGGAACCACATGACACACATCATTTAATATGATTGGAAAGGAATAATAATACATAAAACACATGTTTTATTCAATCAAACTAATTCCTAAGGACAATCATATCAAATACAATCATTTAAAGTAAACCAAAGCTTCTTATTAAGTTATTTTTGGATGTCTGATTTGATTTAGAGAAAAGAGGAGATTTAATCATTTGCTACTCCTAACCCATTTCCATATTGGTTAATTAATTTGGTTGAATGAAAAGAAATTAAGTTGATTTTATAGATTTAATTAGGTTGCAATATGAGTTAAGTCCATTAATTACTCCTTTCCTATATTACCTTAACATATTTACCCAAGTAATGGTGAGCCAATATGATATGCATATGCATTATAAATTAAATTAATAATGATCCTAAGAAATGAAAGTGGATAAATGCAATTGGCTCAAAATTAATGGTTAATTAAGCTAAGGGACTTAATTAAGCACTTTATAATTCTCTCACACATATGAGCTAATTATAATTTCCTTAGGATTCTCTTAGGTTATTGAACACCTAAGAGTCTACCCAAAAACTTAATTAGATGAGATCTAGAATGATTATGATTTCAATTTAATTAATTATTCCATTTAATTAATGAATTAAATAATTACTTCATCCCAAATTAATTAGTTTCAAGTCGAGTGAAATGAACATAAGAAAATGAATGGTAAAGAGGTCACAATCTTATTCCCCATGCCCATTCACTGTCCATAATGATTAACAAGCTTAATTAATGATTTCATTACTATTTAGAATGTTAATTAATCATCAAATTAATAAAGAAATTTATTAGGGCTAAGATAAGCAATTTCCCTAATTAACCAAGCAATAAATCCCAAGAAAATTATTGGAGGCAATCAACCTCAGAAAGTTTAGGATTAATTACTTGGGTAATTGGAAGTAATTAAGCTAATTAAATTTTCAATCAAATCTAATTAAGCTTTAATTATTGAAAAAATTATAATTAAATTTAAATTAATCACCTCTAAAATACCATTAAAATGAGTATTTATTTATATTTTTTTAGAATTTTTTATGATTTGTTATAATTTTTTCAAGTTTCAGCTAATTTAAATATTTTTTCATGATTTTTATAAAGTTAATTAATTTATTTTCACTATTTGAACTTTAAAATGCAATATCTTCCAAACTAGAAGATCTTTTGACTTGAAATTTGTATGGTGGGTGCATTTTAACTTTAGTTTCAATCCTTGAGAATTTCAAATCTATTTGATATGTATTTTTGGTTTAATTAATAAAATATTATTTTCACTAAAACTTAAATTAAGACCAAAATATTTAGTAAAATTCAAGGATTTTAGGTTTGTTGGATTTGTCTTGGCAAGAGGAATCCAATGAGCCTCTGTTTGCAATTTTTAGTTAAGTATTTTATTCTCTATATATTTTTGAAGTTTTAGGTGATTTAAATAATTTTAAAATCCAAAAACTTGGAATTTCTTACTTAACATAGTCAGCACCGCGCAATGCTGATGTGGCAACACGATGCCATGTGATTAGGTGGCGCAGTTCCACATGGCCAGAATGAGTGAGGATGCACATTTTGTGAGGATTGATTCAGACCATCCAATCATAGATGGGACAGTCCAGATCGCACCCGATGATCTACTGGATGAAATCAAGTGGATCTAGAGTGAAATCTAGATCGTTCGATCCCCTAAATGCTGGATTGGATAGTAGCTGCTTCCTGGCAAGGGAAAGTGACCTGTTCTATAGTAAACTAACAGGTAAAATTTTCATAAAAATTGAATGAAATCTCATCCAAACAGGCTTATTTTCACATCGATTCTCACCTGAGAACCTCTATTTTTGTATTGGGACTAAATAAAATGAAAAATGTAAGAGTTTTCTATGGAAATTAATAAAATTATAAAAAAATAATCACAAACAAAAGCTCCTAAGGCCGGCTACGGTTCCTGAAAATTACCTCAGTGAGTGTGATTTTCGATGGCAGTGGAGATCTGAGCATGCTCTTGAATGAATGAAGAGGCTTTAAAAAAGTTTCAGGCTCTTGCTTCACTCCGGAATGATGTGTCCACCAAATGTCATTGCTTCCTTATCAGAATCCACTTGATTTTGATGGCTTTTGCTGAAAAACTAAGTTGGAATGGTTGCTGGTTGGTTTGGCAACTCTAGGAGAGTGAAATGAGTGTGAGAGGAAGAGTTTTTGCCTTAATATATTTTCTATACTTTTGGAATGGCCGAAAATCACCTCATTCCTTGTGATTTTGGCTTTTAGTGGATGTCCTTAGCTTGGGGTAGTTGGGATTCTCCTTTTGTGGCTTGATTTGAGTGGCCAAGGCATGGGAAGTGGCTACCATGAAGGACTAATGGGTGTCCTAGGAAGGGGAGGTGGGAGTCCTTCATGCCAAGTGTTCCAATGGGAGAGGTGAGGTAAATTCACCTCCCCATGGGTCATGACTACCCCAACCACCTCTTAGGTCAGGTTGGTCAGTGTTGTTGGTGCCTATATGGACCAATGGATGAGTGTCAAGTGGCCAAGGAAGAGAAATGATCATTTGAGCAAGTGTCATTGCCCATGGGATGCCCTTGACCTAAGAGTAAAGTGGTCATTTGGCATTCAATTTGATTTGGCTAAATTTAAAATGAGTCAAAAGTGAGTTGGACCAAATTTCATGTCATTTGGAGTTCATTCAATTTAACTTGAGTCAATTTGACCCATTTGGGCCTAATTGGGTCAAATCCAGTTAGATTGACCAATTGGTCAAATTGGGTCAAATTAAGGGTTGGATCAAATTAAAATGATCATTTGGAGTATATTGGTGTCATTGGTTTGGTTCAATTTGGTTTAGATTTGATTTTGGCTCATTTGAGTTCATTTGGGTTAAATGGGTCAAGTTGACCAATTTGATCCAATTGACCAAATTAGCTTGAATCATGGCTTGGTTTGGGTTTGGATGATCATTTGGAATATATTGTAGGCTTTGGTTAAGTTTAATTTGGATTTGATTGGGTTTTAGGTTGATTTTACCCTTAAGGTCAAGGTTCAATGGGTTTGGGTCTAATGAGTCAACTAGGGTCAATTGAGGCTTTGGTCAAGTTCAAGTCAATTTGGAATGAAGTTGAGCCATCGGTTGCAATTAATTTAGTTTAGATTGCAATTTAGCTATTTTGGGTTCATATGAGTTAAAGAATTGACTTGATCAACAAGCTAGGTTGACTTGGTTTGACCTAATTAATGATAATTAAATAGCCTAGGATGATCAATAATCATGACATGAAGTTTGGATTGGCTTAATTCACTTTGATTTGGATTGAATTAGATTTTGATTCAAGTGAGCCAATTATATTTTGTTGGCTTGATTTTGGGTTGAGTTTGATTTAATTGAGTTTATATATGGATTTGAGGTTGACATATAAATTCAATTGTAATTGGTTTGGGTTCAAATGAGTTTTTGGTTCATTTGAGCATTTCAAGTCAAATGGGCTAGGTTGGGTTTGACTTGAATTGAATTTGATTTGGCTTGATGATTATGGATTTCATTTATATTTGGATAGATAATTAAAGGAATTATTGATTCATGAGAAAATCAATTGATTTTGGAGAGGATTTGAGTGGATTTGATTGAATCGAAGTAATTGGCTCAAAGAGTTTAAATTTGGGTTTTGACTTGATTTGAATTTGATTTTGGCTATTTGATTATATATTTGGAAGATAATTGAATATATGATTGACTCATGAGAAAATCAACTAAATTTGAATTAATTTAGGAGAAAATTTAGCCAAGCTCATGGAGATAGGCCAAAATGGCTCAAGGAAGATTTTGATTTAGTTTTGATGATTTGACAGTATATTTCATTTATATTTATGAAGATGATTGAGGATATGATTGATTCATCAAGAAATCAATCAAGTTTGAAGTGGATTGGATGGAAATTTGGACAAGTCCATGGGATCCAATCATATGGCTTAAGGAGGATTTGATCAAGAGCTTCAATCATTTGAATTGGATTTGGATTTTGGATTTGAGTTTAAATTGAATTTGAGGTTATGTTTGAAATTTGGAATTAGATTGAATTTAAGAAGGTGTACATGGATTGGGTTTAGGCTATAGTCTAGGTGATTTCCCAAATCCCAAAGGATGGATTAATCCTGTGGTTGAACCCTTTTAAGTCTCTAGGCTTAGGTTAGGTGTTCACCTAATAACTAGGTGTGTCTTATGACTAAGGAAATCTTAGTGTCTAGAAGTCTCTTAAGTCTAAGAAGAGGAGGTTGAGAACTCACTCCAAAAGTGAGGTAAACAAAAAGACCCCCAATAGGTGTGGTGTAACGGACAAGGCACACCACACATATTGGCATTAACTAAAATGATCAACAATGTCCAAAAGATTGCAAGCACTAATGAAAATGATCTAAACCTAAACTCGAAAGGTTGATAGAATCATGATCTTAGAACAATGCAACTCAACTTATGCTAGAGACATAAGAGAGCAAGGATGATATGGTTGGAATTTCATGTCAAGGACATGAAGGAAGATCCGCTAAGGGATCACACATGCATTGGACATGACATGTGAGAGGTCTATGCCAAGGGCATATAAAGAGGAATTTACTGAGGGTTGGAAATGTGAGCCTTCCACTAAGGAAGCAAGTTCAAGCCATCCACTGGGGATATGGATATGAGTTTGATTGTGAATATGATTTGTTTGGGCATGTATCCACTGGGGATAAAAATCTATAATTCATGGAAGATATGAAATGTGAACCTTCCACTAGGGTAGTAGGTTTGAGCTATCCGTTGGGAATAAGAGTTTAATGAGATCTCTTATGGCTCCACTGGGGAGATTAATTTGATTTGCGCCTTACTAGGGAGAAGTTTGGTTTGTTTGATATGTTTTAATTCGACTCCACTGGGGAGGTTGGTTTCAAATTTAGTTAGTTATGAATCTTGTCGATGTGCGATGGCCCCATTGAGAAGGGGCTATGTGGGCCTTGGCCTATCTCATATTTATTGATCTAAAGGGGTAATCTAAGGGTATGACTATCCAGTTGAAGGGGCTGCCTTTCGATGTGCAATGGATGTACTAGGAAGTAAGTATTGCAAAATTACATCTTGCAAAGTAGGAGTCAACTACTGGGGTGGTTTGTTGGATCTGCAATAAATCAAATCCAACCTAGGGGAGACTACTGAGTGAATGCCACTGGTGGACTTATGGCAACTAAAAAATAGATGATTAATTCCATTAATTTATTTTAATTTGATTTTGTTAATTTTTATTTGTTTTAATTTAATTTGATGGATCCCGTCGGTGTGCGATGGACCACACTGAGAAGGGATTATGTCGTTCTTGGCCAATTTCAGATTTACCAATTTAAAGGGTTATCTATCAACCGAAGGGTAGGGCTATCCAACCTAAGGGGTTCCTTTCAGTGTGCAATGACTGTGGTGAAGAAAGCATAAAAGAACAACCACTGGGGTGACTCGTTGGATGCGCAACAAATTGAACCGACCTAGGGCTGTCCATTGGTGTGCAACAGTCATGCTTGAAAGAATGCATAGCAGACTTACATATTCTAAAATAAGGATGATCATCGGGGTAACCTGTTGGTGGCAGAACAGATTGAACTTGCCCTAAGGGCGACTACTGAGAGAGTGCTACGGGGGACTTATCTCAAGTGTAGTAAAGTGATTCATATAGAGAGTTTTCCTGACACTATCCTAAATATAGGATGCCTGCTTAGGAAAGGTGCCGCTGGGGGCTTTAATTCATAATTCACAAGCAAAATTATATTTTGTTTGTTTATTATCACGGACCTTATTGGTGTATGAGGAACCACATTGAGATGGGGCTATGTTAGCCTTGACCTATCTCAATTTTTGGACCAAAGGAGAATCTGTGTTTCTAAGGAACAAAATCTCCAACCATAGGGGTGGTTACTAGGAAAGGGGGACTGTCTAATCCAAAAGTAACCTAGGTAGCATCTAGATGAGATTGTAAAGGATGTGATCCAAATTGAGTGCCCACAGGGGAGGTGCCACTAGGGGTATTATCTTGGACCCTATAGAGAAGAAAGCCTGTATGTGTATGATGGCTAACTCAAGGAGAAAATGTAGCAGACTTACATCTACCATGAGTGGCGTATCCACTGGGTGGGTTACTGTCAGTATAGAGAACACAAACCAACCTAAGGTGCCCGTCGGTGTGCAACAATCAGTCTAGGAATAAAGCATGTAGACTTATATCTCTAAAGCAGAACTGGTTGTTGGGATAGTTTATCTTTGGCTCGATAGGTGCTATCCAACCTAGGGCTGCCTGTTGGGGTGCAACAACTATACTTGGAAAGAAAGTGTAGCTGACTTACATCTTCCAAAGTAGGGATCAACTGCTATGGCGACCCGTTGACGATGCAACAGATTACCCAACTTAAAAGAGACTACTAAGTAGGAAGTCATAAAGAAGGACTGGACCCAGACTTTGAGTAGTCAAAAGGAAAGGAGATGCTAGGGTACAAATCCTAATCCTCTACTCGACTACGTCAATTCACAATGGCTAGTTTAAGAAAAGGGTGTAGCAGACTGACATCCTCTTAAATGAAGCCAACATGACGGTAGCTTACCGAATATGCAGTAAGGCCTACCATGTTGACGAGGTGTTGGCCAGTTTGTAGTGGTCAAGTAAGGGAGGAAAGCGTAGTAGACTTACATCCTCCAAAATAAGAAGACCATTGGGGTGATGCACTAGCAGGGTAACACGTTAGCCTGACCTGGAGTAGCTAACGAATGACTGCCATAGAGAGCGTTATCCCACATTAAAGTAGCCTGAGATAAAAGATGTGTGTATGTGTTGTGATGATGTGTAGTTTGTGTTTGTGTTGTGTTGATGAAGCATAGGAAGCTGATTGAGTGTTCCACACTGAACCTAAATGCACGTCATGGAGGATTCACAAACAAACAAAGATGTTTCAAATGAAGAGAAAGTTTGATTTGAAAAGAAATTTTATTGATGATGATTATTTTTGGAACATAATTTAAGGATAATATTTCTTTAAGTAAAGCCCATCGATTAGAAGCATCAGACGCTCTCCTCTATGATTGATCAATTGATATGATCCTCCTTGGTAAGCCTTTTCTATGATAAAAGGGCCTTCCTGAGTGGGTTCAAACTTGCCTACCATCTTGTGGTGGGTAATAATTGGTCTCCTTAGAACTAAAATAAGCTATCCTACTTGAAAAGCTCTAGGGCAAACCAACTTGTTGTGAGCTTGAATCATTTTGGCTTCATTTAACTCAAGATTCTAGGCATGCCTGTAGTCGTCTCTCCTCCAAACCTTTGAGCTCTTCTAACAATAACTTGGCATTCTGCTCCATTATGCTCTTACTACCCATAGCTATCCTTAGTGATGAGAGTTGGACCTTTAATGGTAGAATGGCTTCGAACCAATGCACTAAGGAGGAAGGGGTAGACTGAGTTAGAGTTATGTATGTGGTACGGTACACCCACAAGGCTTCAACTAACTAGTCATGCCACTATAGTTTATTATCATTGAGTATTTTCTTCAATATTTGGATGAGAGTTTTGTTGAAGGCTTCTACCAAGATATTTTTGCTCGGGTAGTAGATGGTAGAGTACTTCAAATCTATGATGTGTCTCCGGGCAAAGTTGTTAATCTTGGTGCTCTTGAATGCATTACCATTATCGGATATAATTCTTTGAGGCACCCCAAACCTATATACGATATGGTCATGAAAAGAAGGAGCACATGCTGAGCTGTGACCTCTCTTAGTGGAATCGCCTCAGCCCACTTGGAAAAGTAGTCGGTGGCAGCTAGGATGAACCGATGACCCTTAAAAATAGGATGATTAATCAGACCCACTATGTTGGAACCCCAACACTTGAATGGCCATGAGGCCAATGTTGGATGCAGAATGTTAGGTGGTTGATGTAGGACCACACCGTGCACCTGACATTGGTGGCATCATCTAGCTATGTCCATGCAATGTATAATCATCGACGGCCAATGGCATTCTAGTCTGATCTTGGATTTCATTTTTGGACCAGATTGATGAGCTCCATATAGACTTGAGTGTACCTCAATCATGATCTTATGAGCTTTGTGTTTGTCTAAACAACGTAACCACATACGATCAAAGGACCACCAGCATAAGGTTCCATCCATGAGAGCATATGAAAGTGCTTTGTGTTTCATTTGATGGGCTTGAGACTTTTCTTGAGATAGTTTACATTTGTTTAGGTAATCAATGAATGGTTACCTCCAATCCAACTCCTCATCCTTTTTGGCAACGATAACCTCCCCTTTAAGAGAGTGCTTATCGATGAGTTTAGTGCAATAAGAGATAATACTTGTCTATTTTGGACTACTATTGATATGGACTCATCTTCCGGATATGCCAATTCTTTGGTGAGTTTAGCTAAGGAATCTACTACTACGTTCTCACCTAGAGGATCTTGTAAATTGGTAATCTCTGGGATTTGAGCTAATAACTCTATAGTGTACTTATTGTAGCGATGGAGCTTAGGCTTTAGAACCTTGTAGGAACCAATGATTTGGTTGATGACTAATAGAGAATCCCCGAAGATGTTGATATTCTGGATGCTTAGAGTAACAACTAACTCCAAACCAACAATTAAAGCCTCATATTCGGCTTGTTGGTGCATTGATTGGACAAGTAATATGAGAATCACATCACATCATGGTCAAGAGTTAGGAGAACTACTCCTACCTCTGCCTTTCTTGGGATAGCAGACTATGGTTCTTATCCTCTCTAAGAGGAAGCCACACAATGAAAGTACATCTCATAGTGATGAATGTTAGTTTCCCTTAATTTTATGATTTATTCATCGGGAGGTCATCGCTAAGCGAAGAATCACTAGGAAGTGGGTGTGCTGCTAAGAAATTTGCAAGTGCTTACCCTTTCACTGCATGGAGGGGTATGAATATAATGTTAAACTTTGAGAGAATCATGGACTAACATGCTAACAATTTGAATAATGTCAGCCATGTCATGAGGTACTGTAGTGGATTGATTCTGGAGATCAAGTTCACCTTATGAGAAAGCATGTAGTGTCGTAGCTTTTGGGATGCAAAGACTAAAGCTAGGTAATGCTTCTAAATAGGTGGATAATTAGCTTTAGTAGGGATTAGATGATGGCTGAGATAGTAGAGTGCATTCTCTTTCCCTTCATTATTGGCTTGGGCTAGCAAAGCACTGAGGGAGTCATCTAATGCAGTAGTGTAGAGACTGAGCGGCTTGCCCGGGATAAAGGCTGCTAGAACTGGCGGCGTCATCAAGTAGTGTTTGATGTCTTCAAAAGCATGTAGGCACTTCTCATCCCATTTGAACTTGGCATCCTTTTTGACAAGTGTCACGAATGACTGGCATCTCCCTGATAGGTTGTATATGAAGCATCTTAGATATCCTAACCGCCCTTGGAATGATCAGAGTTATGTTATACTTTTAGGAGGTGGCATTTCTATTATCGCTTTGGTCTTCTTTAGATCAATTTCAATTCCCCCATGATGGACAACAAACCCAAGGAATTTTCTTGAAGCTACTACGAATGCACACTTTATGGGATTCATTTTGAGATTGTATTGTCTTAATCATTCAAAAACTACTCTCAAGTCAAAGAGATGGTCTTTCTTTCTTTTGCTCTTGATAACGAGATCATCGATGTAATATTCGACTTGATGATGAATGAGTTCATCAAAGATTCGAGTCATGACCCACTGGTAAGTAGCACCAACATTTTTAAGGCTGAATGGCATGACCTTATAGCAATATATTATGATCGAGGTTTGAAAGGTAGTACTTAATTAATCTTCAAGGGCTATCATAATTTGGTTGTAGCCAGATGAACCATCTATGAAGGAGAAGACTGCATGATATGAGGCAATATCCACCATCAGTTCTGGGATTGGTAGTAGAAATTCATCTTTTGGACATACCTTATTTAAGTCCCTAAAATTGACGCATATGTGAATTTGTCCATTCTTCTTCTTAACTAGGATGACACTAGCCAACAAGGTAGGGTATTTTTCTTTCCTGATAAAGCTAGCATTGATCAGTTTCATGACTTTAGAAATGACATGTTGTTCAATTTCTAATCACATGCATTTAGGAGCTTGCTTGATAGGGTTTACATTAGGCTCCATTGCTAGCTTGTGGACTGCCACATTAGGAGATAAACCTGGCATTTATTAATAACTCCATGCGAAGCTGTCCTTAAACTCAATCAATAGCCTAACTAAGTCATTGGTTTCTTTTTCATTCAACACATAATTGATGTATGTTGGGTGTTGATTCTCTTATATTCCTAGGTTGATTTCCTTGAGCTCTTCAATGGTTGACTTGATCTCCTCTTCAAACTCTAGTGCATCTTTGACTTTAAAGTCATCTGGTCTATCTAAAGTTTCTAAGCACACCTCCTCATATGAGCTAATGTGATTTGAAAAGAATATATTAGATTCCAAATGATTGGTGATGATTAAGCAATAGTCATCATCATCGACTGGACCCACTGTATTGAATCCTAGTCCTGGTCTTGATTGAGAATATTTGTATTTGTTATCCTATAACCTCTTGAAGTAATCTGACCTGTGTTTAGACTAAGCATGTGAAACCAATCCTTTCTTTGCTAAATTAAGAACACAAAGCGAGTGCCAATCAAAAGATAATTATATTAAATCTTTATATGAATCATCCTCAAGTTTTACATCAACTTCTTTACTTGAGGATGATGCTTCCAAAAAGAACCTTTGCACTTTAACATCTGTGGAAGATCTAGGGGGTTCCTTAACTAGTAAACCCTCTACTTTTTGAGATGAAAGTCAGGTTAGAGCTAAGATTCCCAACTACTGCCTAACAGTTTCACACATAGACTTGGATACACTCATGCTTTGCTTTGGAGGCCAGTCTTCATCATTGTCAGGCTTAACTATCACTTGCATAGGGATCTACTATCTAGATGTGCTAGTTGGCATACTAATTATATAGGACACATCCTCTAAACTAGATTTTAAGACTATTTGGATAGTAGGTGTACTCCTGGTAGCAGAGACATATCTCCTATTGGGTGGCCAATAAGGAGGTCTTCCATCCTTGGGAACACCTCTAGATCTACCTCTTCCTATGTTTGATGGAGGTCTAGTCATCATACCCATATGTTTGAATGGAATAATGAACTATGGATGGAATCCAATGTCAGACTCTACTTTCTCCTCAAGTCTATTTCTCGCTCCCTTTTATTTTCTTTTTCACTTTCATTTTTCTTATCTTTTTCTTTTTCTCTTTCTTTTTCTTCTTTTTTTCTTTTTCTTTTATTTTGAACTTTGTCCAAGTTCATGAAAATAGACTTGTTGATTTTGAGGGAGATAGTATGCCTCATCCTCATATATTCTGACCTCATGAACTATGAATGACTTGAGATCTCCTTTGACACAATATGAAATCCCACCTCTCATGAACTTGATGCACTGGTGTAGAGAGGATGGAACCAGATTGTTTTCATGTATCCACAGTCTTCCTAGAAAAATATTGAAAGATTTATCTAAGTCTATAATATGAAACTTGGCTGCAGTCTTCCAATCATCTATCTCCAAAGGTAACACTATGGAACTTAAGGCTCTCTTGTATTGTTCATTGAATCCTCTCGACATCATTCTTTGCTCTGAAAGTTTGGAGATGTCAATCTTCAAGTAGGAAAGGGTTATTAGACTCATAATATTCACCGATGCACCTGGATCAATCAATACTCTAGATAATTTGAATCTGTCCATGTCGATTGTGATATAGCGGGGATGATTATGCTCGATCTTTCCTAAGAGAAGGTCTTCATCTGTGAATGTGACTCCTAAAACTTCGTTATAGTAATGTGCCTCCTCTCCTATAGCGATCAATTGAGCCAAA
Source organism: Cymbidium sinense (assembly GCA_021442155.1). Classification (NCBI taxonomy): domain Eukaryota; kingdom Viridiplantae; phylum Streptophyta; class Magnoliopsida; order Asparagales; family Orchidaceae; genus Cymbidium; species Cymbidium sinense. The sequence continues at coordinate 163,345,083 of CM038221.1, read as the reverse complement.
CATATTTCAGGATTAAATAAAGCTTTGATCAATGATTCCCTCATCTCTTTGGATAAGACAAGGGCATCATATATGCTTAGTTTGGCTAGCAACTTCTTAAGGTGAGTGAGGACATTGTAATCGACTCTAGGTTTTCCGTCCTTCAAAGTATCTACAAGAGGGGATGTCTGATCGGAGATCCAATGACTTGCTTATCCTTATCTTGAGGTGCTTCCCTGGGAGGTAGAACCTTGCCACTGCGAATGTTAACTTCAGTGACTTCCTGAGATGATATGGTGGAAGGTTCCACTTGCTCGTCGGGTACACCTATAGCTTCTCCTATGGGACCCTCGAAGTCGAATGACTCCAAGTTAATCTCAAGGGTGAACCCATAAGTTTTATAATGGGTAATCCATTTCTAAATCAGACAAAGAATGATCAGATTATTAGAGTTATTATCATTTTCTAGATTTGGAGAGTTTTCTAAATCAAGAGCATCAAAAGTAGAGAAGATGTAAGTGGAATCAAGTTTCTTTATTGATTTGTTTCTGGATGGAGGTACATGATAAAAATCAAATAAAGTAAGTAGGGTAAGGGTTTTGGTGCCCTTATCCGCCGATACAACACTCCTATTAGAAAAAGCATTGGATGAAGTGGTAACTACAATGGTGGATGGAATGCTTGACTCAGATGGTGGTTGCGCTACTAGAGTATCTCGGGCAAGTGAGGGCTATTGCTGCTGAGCTCCCACCTTCCCTAAGTTATCTTTAACAAATTATAAACCTTCCTTGATGTTGGAGGTTTGAGCTGCCTCAGGCACATGCAAAGAAAGTTTCTTGATCTTAGAGGAGGGGAAAGAGAAAATAAACTTACAAGGAGCCATAGTAACTGTACTGACTAGAGACTGAACTGAACTGACTGCTGATATGTTTGCATGTGAAAATATAATTGAATTAGACTTTGGCTTTCATATTTATCTTCAATCACTGATTTCTAATTTGAATTTAGAATTTGAACCTACACTCAACAAATTTAAGTATGCTAAGTGGGGTTCATTGATTTGGAGAGATTTAGAATTTTGAAGAGAGACTTTGCCATAAGAATGGGTTTGTTGATTTTGGAACCTTCATCTAATTAAATTAGGATATGTTGAATGAGGTTCCTCTATTTGAAGAGATATTTGGAGATGATTTTATTTTGCTAAAGATTTTGTTTTGATATTTTGATTTTGGAGCTTTTGCTTACCAAATTTGGGTATGCTAAGAGAGATCCAAGTGCATGTTTGAAATTTTTTTTTGAAAATATCTTTGTTGTTTGTGATGATTGTTTGTCATGTATTTGATTTGTTTTGACTTGGCAATGGGATATTTACTTAGAAAATTTAGGTATGCTAAGTGAAGTCCAATGTGTTTGATCTATTTTGATTTGATTTTAAAAAAGTGACCCTTACTTAACAAATTTGGTATGTTAAATAGGGCTCAAGTATGTTTAATATTTTTGAAAGTGAGATTCTTACCAAACAAATGTGGTATGTTAAGTAAGATCGAAAATATTTGATGTTTTATTTTGATTTGAAAAGTGAAACCCTTAACAAATTTGTTATGTTAATTAGGGCTCAATTGTGTTTGTTGCTTTGATTTAAAGTTATGGCTCTTATTTAACCAATGTGGTATGTTGAGTAAGATCCAAAAATGTGTTTGATTTTAATTCAAAAGTGGGATTCTTACCTAATAAATGTTTTATGTTAAGTAAGTGTAACTTGTATTTGTTTCATTTTGAAAGAGGTGAACTGTCATTTAACAAATGTGGTTTGTTAAATGGATTTCAATTTGATTTACTTAATCCTGAAATATATAGAGGGAGTCATTGATGAAAGCTTTACTTGATCCTAAAATATGTTTGTCTTAGTTGACCGCTATAGGAGAGGAGGCACATTACTTTAAGGAAGTCTTAGAAGTCACATTCACAGACGAAGCTCTCTTAGGGATGATCGAGTAGAATCATCCCCTCTACATTACGATCGACATGGGTAGATTCATTATCTAGAGTATTGGTTGATTGAGGTGCGCCGATGAATATTACGAGTCTAAGAACCCTTGCCTACTTGAAAATTGACATTGCCAAACTTTCAAAAGAAAGAATGATGTTGAGAGGATTCAATGAACGAGACGAGAAGGCATTAGGTTCCATACTGTTACCTTTGGAGATAGATGATTGGAAGACTACAACCAAGTTTCGTATTATAGACTCAGGTACATCTTTCTATGCTTTGCTAGGGAGACCATGGATACATAAAAAAAAATTGGTTCCATCCTCTCTACATGTGTGCATCAAGTTCATAAGAGGTAGGATTTCATATTGTGTCAAAGGAGATCTCAAGCCATTCACAGTTCATGCGATTGGAATATATGAAGATCTAGCCTACTATATCCCTCAAAATCAACAAGTTTATTCTTGCAAACTTGGAAAAAGTTCAAAAATAAAAGAAAAGGAAAAAAGAAAGAGAAAAAGAAAAAGAAAGAGAAAAAGAAAAAGAAAAGAAAAAAGAAAGTGAAAAAGAAAATAAAAGGGAGCGAGAAATAGACTTGGAGGAGAAAGTAGAGCCTGACATTAGATTCCACCCACAGTTCATTACCCATTCGAACATATGGGTAGGAAGACTCGACCTCCACTAGGCAGAGGAAGAGGTAGATCCAGAGGCATTCCCAGGGACGGAAGACCTCCTTATTGGCCACACAATAGGAGATATGTCCCTACTAGCAGGAGTATACCTACTATCCATATAGACTTAGAATCTAGTTTAGAGGATGAGTCCTATATGGTTAGTTTGTAAGCTAGCACTTTTATACAATAGATCCCCATGCAGTGGACAGTTGAGGTGGGCAGTGATAAGACCGGCTCCAAAGCAAAGCATGATTGTATCCAAGTCTATGTCTGAAATTGTTAGGCAATAGTTGGGAATCTTAGCTCTAATCCCACTTTCATCTCAAAATGTTGAGGGTTTGGTAGTTAAAGATGACCCTAGATCTTCCATAGATGTGAAAGTGTGGAGGCTCTTTTTGGGTGCATCATCCTCAAGTCAAGAAGTTGATGTAGAACTTGAGGATGATTCATATAAAGATTTTAAAAAATTTCTTTTTGATTGGTACTCTCCTAGTGTTCTTAATTTAGTAGAGAAAGGATTGATTCCACATGCTTGGTGTAAACACATGTTAGATTACTTCAAGAGGTTATGGGATAATAAATGTAGATATTCTCAATCAAGACCAGGACTAGGATTCAGTAAAGTGGGTGCAGTCGATGATGATTATTATTTCTTAATCATCACAAATCATTTGTAATTTGATAAGTTCTTTTCAAATCACATTAACTCATATGTGGAGGTGTGCTTAGAAACTTCAGATGGTCCATATGACTTTAAAGTCAAAGTGCACTGCAAGAGTTTGAAGAGAAGATCAAGTCAACCATTGATGAGCTTAAGGAAATCAACCTAGGAATAGAAGAGAATCCATGCCTGACATACATCAGTTCTCTGCTGAATGAAAAAGAAACCAATGACTTAGTTAGACTATTAACTGAGTTTAAGAACTACTTCACATGGAATTATGAAGAAATGCCCAATTTTTCTCCTAATGTGGCAGCCCACAAGCTCGCAATAGAACCTAACACTCACCCTATCAAGCAAAGCTCCTAGATGCATGCGATTAGACATTGAACAGTAGGTCATTTCTGAAGTCAAGAAATTGATGACACTTCATCGGGAAGAAAAATACCTACGTCATCCCGCTTAAGAAGAAGAATGACAAAATTTGCATATGGGTTGATTTTAGGGACTTAAATAAGGCATGTCTAAAAGATGAATTTTCACTACCAATCTCGAAATTGATGGTGAATATTGCCTCATCTCATGCAGTCTTCTCCTTCATGGATGGTTCATCTGGCTACAACCAAATTAAGATGGCCCCTGAAGATGAAAAAAATATTGCCTTTCAAACCCTAATTGAAATATATTGCTATAAGGTCATGCTTTTCAATCTTAAAAATGCTGATGCTATATACCAGTAGGCCATGACTCGAATCTTCGATGAACTCATTCATCAACAAGTTGAATGTTACGTTAATGATCTTGTTGTCAAGAGCAAAGAAAAGGAAGACCATCTCTTTGACTTAAGAGTAGTTTTTGAACGGTTAAGATAATACAACCTGAAAATGAATCCCTTCAAATGTGCATTCGAGGTAGTTTCAAAGAAATTCCTTGGGTTTGTTATTTGATACCAGGGAATTGAAATCGATCTAGAGAAGATCAAAGCGATATTAGAAATGCCACCCCCTAAAATTCTAACACAACTCAGATCATTCCAAGGGCGGTTAGCGTATCTAAGATGCTTCATATCCAACTTATTAGGGAGATGCCAATCACTGTCTGCACTTGTTGAAAAGGATGCCAAGTTCAAGTGGGATGACAAGTGTTAGTATGCTTTTGAAGACATCAAGCACTACTTCATGATGTTGCTAGTTCTAGCAGTCCCTATCCCGGGCAAGCCACTCATTCTCTACACTACTGCATTAGATGACTCGCTTGACGCTTTGTTGACCCAAGCCAATGATGAAGGGAAGGAGAATGCACTCTACAATCTTAGCCATCATATAATCCCTACTGAAGCCAATTATCCACCTATTAAGAAGCACTGCCTAGCTTTAATATTTGTATCCCAAAAGCTATGACACTACATATGCTTTCTCATGAGGTGAACTTGATCTCTAGAATCAATTCACTGCAGTACCTCATGACATTACTAAAATTATCTGGATGGTTGGCACGTTGGTCTATGATTCTCTTACAGTTTGACATTATATTTGTACTCCTCAGTGCAGTGAAAGGACAAGCACTTGTGAATTTCTTAACATCACACCCACTTCCTGCTGATTCTCTGCTTAGTGATGACCTCCTTGATGAACAAATAATGAACTTAGGGGACTTTTGACCTCACATTTGGAGTGAGCTCTCAACTTCCTGATTATAGATCTAAGACTTTTATAGATACTAAGAGTTCCTTAGTCTTAAGACACTTCCAGTGATTAGGTGAACACTTAACCTAACCTTAGAGACTTAGAAGAGTTGGCCATAGGAATAGGTTGTGCCTTAGGGACTTAGGAGGACTTGCCTACTCTATAGCCTATAAACAATCCATGCTTCCTTCGTCCATTGAAAATCATAAATCAATTACTAACTATCAAATGATTGAAACCCATAATTAAATTCAAATTCCAAATCCTTTTGTAAGCCCTTTGATTTTTTCTTATGGACTTAGCCTTAACCAATTTCAAATCAACCACAATCTAATTAATTTTCTCAATTATCAAATTCAATATCAAATCAAAATTTCAAATCATAAATTAAATCCAACTATCAAATGATTGAAACCCATGATTAAATTCAAATTTCAAATCCATTCCTAAGCCCTTTGATTTTATCTTATGGACTCAGCCTTCATCAAATTCAAATCAACCCCAATCCAATTGATTTTCTTAATTATCAATTTCAATCTTTAAAGCAAATTCCAAATCATAAATAAATTCCAAACTTCAAATGATTGAAACTCATGATTAAGTCCAAATTCTAAAATCTCTTCCTGAGTCATATGAACCACCTTCATATGCTTAGTCAAAACTCCTTCAAACTAACTCAAACTTGATTGATTTCTTTATGAATCATTCATTTATATTCATAAATTTAAATGAAATCCAAATTCAAATCATTCAAACCAAACCAATTATCTACTTAAGCCCTTTTTGACCTACATCCTTAATTTGGTCAAATTTGCTTCCAAATCACTCCAAATTCAAGTGATTTTCTCATAACCTATTTATATCTTGATTTATATTCACAAATATAAATTCAAATTGTCCAAACCAAATCCAAATTAAATCAAATTTCTAATTCTAGCCATTTTAGCCAAATTCTTGAACTTGGCTACATGATACCCAAATCAACTCAAAACTCATGAATTTCTTCATGATTCAATCATTCCTACAATTATTGACCCAAATATAAATATAAACCACCATTATCAAACCAAACCCAAGTTAACTCTTTTGACTTGAAATTATCATATGAACAAAAACTCATTTGACTCCAAACCAATTGCAATTAGATTTATATTTCAATCCTAGGCTCATGTGTGAGTTCAACTAAACTTAAATCAAGCCTTAATCAAGCCAATGACCCATTTAGGCTCACTTGACCCAAAGTGACCTAAAGGACCTTTTTGAGCCAACTTCTAATCTAACCTAAATTGGATTGAACTAAGCTCATCTAAACTTTACAACATAACCAACAACCATCTTAGGTGATCAATTGCATTGAATTGGGTCAAACCACGTCAAACCAAGCCTTTGACCAAGTCAACATTTAACCCAAATGAAACCCGAAGTAGCCAAAATTTACCATATGCCAAATTGATTAAAACCATTGACTCAAACCCATTCATAATCAATGATTGAACATGACCAAACCATCAATTGAGCCAAACCAAGCCTAATCGGCCATTTGACCTAAGTTGACCCAAATTGGCCTAAAAGGTTAAAATAGGTCAAATCATGATTTGATCCAAAGTGATTGCAACCAATGGCTCAAGTTCATTCCAAATCACTTGACCAAAGCCATAATTGAGTCAAAGTTGACCAATTGGTCAACTTCACCCAACCTAGCCCAGATTGACCTAAAAGGTCAAATTGGCCAAAATTCAAATTAAATCCAAATTAAGCCAAACCAAAGCCTACAATCATTTTTGAATTGACTAATTGAACTTGACTCAACCCTTAACCCAACCCAATTTGGTCAAATTTTGACCAATTTGACCCTTTTGAATCCAAATGAGTCAAATCCAAACCTAGGCCAAATTAACTCAGACCAATTGAACCAAAGCATCCCAAATCATATGAACCTAACCCAAGCATTGGTTTGACCCAATTTAACCAATTGGTCAACCCAACCCAACATAGCCCCCATTGAACACATTTGGCCAATCTAAACCAAACCACTCAAATCTAATATATGGAATATTGTGGGCTGGTCTAATTTAACTTAAACTCACCCTAGGTCAGCCCAAGACCTCCCCAAAAGCCAAGTAGGCCCCACCCAAGGGGATTATCCATCAAACCATGGGATTTAAGCTTCAAAACCAATGGATCCAAGCCAAGTAAACTCTCCCATCCCCATGGCTGCCCCTTAGCACTCAATAGAACCTTCTCCTAACCCATCTAGCTAACCTAACCCACTCTGGCCAAGGACCTTTGGGAGTTGAGTTGACTCACCTCCAACCCAAACCAAGCTCCCAATGGATCCTAACCTTGCAACATTTGCACAATGGATCCATGGCAACGTCCCATCACTTCTCCCATTCTTGGCGTGCCACCTGAACTTGATGGAGATAAGTCAGGTGGCCAGACAGCGTCCAGCTAGTGCAGATCATTTGCATGCTATCGTCTATCCATCATGAGAAATTGGGGGTATACCCCCTCAATTGAGTAGAAATTAGAGCCAATTATATCGATAGACTTCCCTAGCCAATTCTAAAGCCCCTCAGAGTGATCTCAAGCTTCCTCAAGCCCTCCTTGATTGACATTTCCCATTCTTGAGCAAAGCTGAAATAGGACACCCCAATCTCGAGAAATACTCCCTCGTTTCACAATCAAACTCAAATTCCTCTTACCCACACTCTTGCCATACTCCGTTGAAGCCAAATAAGTCATTTCCCGAGCTCCTAAGTGGCCAAAGGTGTGACTTCAAATGGAGCTGAGGACTTCACGTCTGTGGATTGATCGATCGAGCACTCCACCCCAAATTGAACCCAAAGCTTCTCAACAAGGCCTCGCCTCAACTAGGCGAAGCCATCTCCGACGACCCACCACCAGACATTAGCTCCGGTGAGGTAATTTTGCAAACTGAGCCTTGTATGTAAAAATAGGTTGATCTTTTGTGAAGTAAATTCAAACGTCATGAGAATTTGGTCGTTGGGTATGTTGCACCTCCCATTCTCGAAGGTGTGGGATCGATTTGAAGGCAATCCAAACTCGGGTGAGCTCGGATTGAACGGGGAAAGATGGATGACATCCATCTTTCATCGCTCACTAATAGGATATATCATGAGCCATCCGTTCCATGTGATCGAAATGAATGGCTCTCTTTATATCCAGCGTTAGATCCCTTGATTCCAAGCCTAAATTTCCATTTGACCTAAGTTGACCCAAATTAACCTAAAAGGCTAAAATAGGTCAAATCATGATTTGATACAAAGAGATTGTAACCAATGGCTCAAGTTCATTCTAAATCACTTATTGAACCTGACCAAAGCCATAATTAAGCCCAAGTTAACTAGTTGGTCAACTTGACCAAACCTAGCCCAAATTGACCTAAAAGGTCAAATTGGCCAAAATTTCAAATTAAATCTAAATTAATCCAAACCAAAGCCTACAATCATTTTTAATTGACCAATTAAACTTGACTCAACCCTTAACTAACCTAATTTGGTCAAAAATTGGTCAAATTGGTCAAACTGATCAATTTGACCCTTTTGAATCCAAATGAGTCAAATCCAAACCTAGGCCAAACCAACTCAAACCAATTAAACCAAAACATCCCAAATTAACATATAAACCTAACCCAAGCCTTGGTTTGAACAAATTTGACCAATTGGTCAACCAGACCCAACATAGCCCAAATTGAACCTATTTGACCAATCTAAACCAAACCACTCAAATCTAATTTATTGAATCTTGTGGTGGTCTAGCTCAGCTTAAACTCACCCTAGGTCAGCCCAAGACCTCCCCAAAAGCCAAGTTGGCCCCACCCAAGGGGATTAGCCATCAAATTATAGGATTTAAGCTTTAAAACCAATGGATCCAAGCCAAGTCAACTCTCTCATCTCAATGTCAGTCCCTTAGCACTCAATAGAACCTTCTCCTGACCCACCTAGCCAACCTAACCCACTATAAGTCAGCCAATGACCTCTTGAGCTGACTCACCTCCAACCCAAACAAAGCACCCAATGGATCAAAACCTTGAAACCTTTGCATAATAGATCAATGGTAGCCTCCCATCCCTAGCGTGCCACATGAACTTGATGGAGACATGTCCGGTGGCCGGACGATGGCCTGCTAGTGCAAATTATGCGCACACTGCTGTTAGTCCATCATGAACAATTGATGGACATACCTCAATTCGAGCAAAATCAAAGCCAATTGCATTGAGAGACTTCCTATGCTAATTCTCAAGCCCCTTAGAGTGATCTCAAGCATCCTCAAGCCCCCTTGATTGACATTGTCTAATTGAATGTTTGAAATGACTTAGAGATTGAGGATTGAGCCCTTATCCTTGATCCCTCTCCCTAAATTGATTTCATCATCTTAATCAAAATATGATCAAAGAATTCAATCAACTAATTAATAAGCATGATTTAACTCAATCAAAAATCCACCTCACACCTAAGAAACATTTAATTGATCTTGGGTAGCTCCATGGGTGTTCACAACCCAAGGTGAGAGATAATGAAATTATGGTTAGCTCACATATATGAGAAAACCATAAAAGTAGTTAAGTGAGATCCCTTAAGCTTAATTAACTATTAATCATAAGCCAATTGGATTAGGCCCCTTCATTTCTTATGGGCATTGCAAATTTACTTTTCATGTGGTTGCATATCATATTGGCTTATTATTAATTAGTTAATTAACTTAAGGTGATATAGGTAAGGGTTAATTAATTCACTTAATTCATACCTTAACCTAATTAAAACATAAAATTGACCTAAATATTCTTCATTAAACCAAATTAATTCACACATGGGGAATTATATTAGGATTATCAAACCTATTTCATACTTCCTAAATCAAATCAAATTCAAGGTTAAAGATGTCTTTAAATAATCTTGGTTTATTTTAAATTATCTTATTTAATGTGATTGTCCTTAGGAATTAATTGGGATGAATGAGATCATGTGCTTCTATTCCTTTATTTCTTTTTAATCATGCTAAATATTACTTTCCATGTGAAATCTTGCATTCATTTCTTTTAAAAATAATTAAATGGAATGTTTTCTTCTATTCTAATTTCATGTGTTGATCTAAATTAAAAATAGGTGTGGCTATTATTACTATTAAATCAAAGCTATTTTCAAATGCCCAAAAATCAATTATAATATATGAAGTGATGCTAATTATAAATATCTATAAGTTTGCATGTGATGATAATATAAGATATGCAATATGAAGTTCTCTTTCCTTATCTTATATGGATTCACATAGGATTTACAAGTGTATAGTTCATTTGAAAAGAACATAACATTTACCTAAATTTACTCCTATGCATCTCCATGTTAATACTTAGGAAGAATTTTATATCACATGTATAAATCATACAATCAAATTAAATATGACTTCTTGCATGACTTCTTATTCTTGTGGTTCTTTTTGTACATTCATATGTATTTGAGAAAAGTGGTATATTAGTATGGACGCCCTGGGGCTGCGAGGCTTTAAGTAGCCCTAAGTAGGTCTTGTACCTTATATCCCTGGTGCAAAAAATAATGGTGACTTACTCACTTAAAACACTTATACATATGTATGTATGATGTGGCCAATGAATAAGAATCATAAATCAAATAAATCAAACACAGCTTTTGCATGGGTTTTCCTATCCTTATAGTTGCTTATACATCTATATGTATCTAAGAAAAGTGGTATATTAGTCTGGACACTGTGGGGCTACAAGGCTTTAAGTATCCCTAAATAGGTCTTGTACCTTATGCCCCTGGTGTAGAAAATAATGGCGACGTACTCATTTAAAACTTTTATACATGTGAATGTGTATCTAACTAATGGATTAAAAATTCCTCTTTTTCTATTTAAAAGACATGCATTCATAATCTAATCAAATGGAATATTTAAATTCCAAGCATACTTCTTTGCATTCATCATTTAAGGGTGCTAAAACATACATTATATGTATAGGTATGCTTAGGATTTACTCATATGCATGATGTACATGATGGAAAGAAATGAATGAATATGTATTATATGATAGTAATTCATTCTAATTAATCTTAAGATGCATTTCTTATTAAATAAGGTTATTTAGAGTAAACCTAAACTTAGGGTCAATTAAATTAAGTAATAAGCCATTCACTAAAGGAAATTAATTAATTAATTTGCTTTAGAAGTGACTTAATGTAGGGATGAAAGAGGGGTCTCCTCTCTTTCTTCTCTTTATAACACTTAGTTATTTTGTGTAGGCCAAAGGAACAAAAAAATATATTAAGTAAAATCCTCAAATCAATTAAATCACTTAAAGAGAAATCAACCCTTTATAAATTAAATTCTTCACACTTAGCAAAATTATAACTCTAAAGCCTAAATAGGACATATCACGCAAGCCTTTGATGCACACACTTTAGAATAAGTCACCACTTCTAGCTTTATTTTAGGGTGGTGTATAGTTTGATGTATGCTTATTTTGTGATGTATTATTGTAAACTGGATGTTAGGGTGTATGTGCATAGTCTGGGTGTTTGGCTGATATTAGCCTAATCATGTCTTTCTATAGGGGTTCTTAAAAAGATTATTATAATAAAATAAAAATATAATTATTTTTGCTGTGCAGGTTGCTTATGCCTCTAAGCAAAGCCCAAGTTAGGGCAAGTGGACTTGGTGATCCATGTGTGGGGTGCTAAGTCCAAATTATTCATATAACTGCTTGGGTTATATGGTGTGTTTAGCTAACATTTATTTTATAGGTGTAGCTAGATTTACTTTTCTACTTTTTAATGTAATTTTGTATTAGGATTAGGATAAGTGTTATAGGGGATTAGGATGAGCATTGGTTATAAGACCAAGTCTTATATACCATGTGATACCTTTGGAGAAAGCACATCCAAATCAAGATAAATGGAAGAAAGAAATGGAGCAAATCAAATGAAGAAATGAAAGTAGAAAAAAGCCAAGAAGAAATAATGATGAATGAAGACCTCCCAATACATTTATCATTTGTAATTATAATTATTCTTTCATTATGCAGAGATGTATAAGGGTAAAGCTTGGCTATCCATATTTTTTTTGTGTTGTACGGTGGTACTTGACTGCACCGGCATTTTATTCTTTTACGATAGCTTTATAAAATTATTTGATATTTTGTTTAGCTTGTGCATTAGAAAAAGCATGTCTTTCATAGTTTATTTATAATTGGTGATTGTTGTATGGCTTGGATGCGATTAGGCTCCTAGGATAAAAATAAATTTTTTATCCCATCAACAACTCATAACTAAACTTTTAAAATAACTCATAATCTCACATAAAAGTCTAGGTATTAAATCAAGATAATAAATTATTTAGCAACCACTTATCTAGATATTATATGTTGAGATATCATGCATAACCATCTTGTCTCACTCTTATTACATCCCACTTGATATTTTAAAATACGACCAATTTCTTGATAGCCTTATCTTTGAATTCTTTGGAGTCAATAATTTCCTATTTTAATCGAGAGTGTTCTTAAGGGATTCACTTTTCTACAGATGTAGTTAGCTATGGAGGCTTGCCTTAATAGGGAACTTAACGAACTCAATTTAAATAAACCCTGCTTTACTTTTCCATATAAAGTAGCGAAAAAATCTCTAGTATATTCGAAGACCCATCATGCCTCAAGAGTCTTTATTAGGTGATTAGGTCCATTGTAGGGAAGTGAATTCTATCTTTTGAGATAGTACACCATTCCTTAATGTCAAACCCGATCACCTTAATAAGTACATCCTCAGATTTACATGGTGTCAACATACACACGCACACACAACACACAACCAAAAAAAAACACTATAGAGACAATAACATTTATCGCTAGGAGATGTACTTTGATGGTACGGCTTACTCTCATAGAGGAGAAGAACCATAATCTACTATCCTAGGACAGGCAGGGGTAGGAGTAGTTATCCTAACTTCAGACCGCGATGTGAAAAGATTCTTATATTACCTTTCCAATCCATGCACCAACAATGAAGCTGAATATGTAGCTTTGATTGCCAGTATGGAGTTATCTATTACTCTAAGCATATAGAACATCAACATCTTCAGGGATTCTCAATTAGTCATCAACCAAATCACTGGGTCTTATAAGGTTCTAAAGCCTAAGCTCCATCACTACACCAAGTACACCATGGACTTATTGTCTCAAATTCCAGAGGTTACCATTTACAAAATTCCTTGAGGAGAGAATGAAAGAAACTCAATGAAAGAATACCATCTCATTATTAACCTCTCATTTACTCTCTTGAAGGTAAGGTTATTGTTGCAAGGATGAGTTATAACCACAAACAAAGGCAAACTACCTCAAGAGAAGTCTCAAGCCATCATAGAGAGAACTTTCATATGCTCGGATGGCATGTGGGGTTAATTAGAATGGTTAGGGATGAAGCCCATGATGGGGGGTGGGAGATTATGGGTCTAGTGGATGGAAGCCTCTAGAGCAGATGCCCCATGTTATAGTGCATGGACATAGCTGATCCTATCAACCACTGCATTCAACATCAACATTGGCCTCATGGCCATTGAAAATGCACATAGTGGGTCTAATTGATCCTTCTTCTTCTAAGGGTCATTGGTTCACCCTACCTGCCACTAACTACTTTTCCAAGTGGGCAGAGATAATTCCACTCAGAGAGGTCACAATATAACATGTGCTCTAATTTTTTAAGAACCATATTATACATAAATTTGAGGTGCCTCGATGAATTATATCCGATAATGGTGCTACATTTAAGAGCACCAAGATCAACAACTTTACATATAGACATAACAAAGATTGGAGGTATTCTACCATCTACTACCAGAGGGAAAATGGCTTGGCAGAAGCCTTCAACAAAACTCTCGTCCAAATATTGAAGAAAACATTAGATGATAATAAAAAATAGTGGTATGAGTAGTTAGTTGAAGCCTTGTGCGCATACCACATCACATACAAAACTCCAACTTAGTCTACCCCTCCCTCCTTAGTGTATGGGTCCGAAGCTGTTCTACCATTAGAGGTCCAACTCTCTTCACTAAGGATAGCTGTGGGTAGCAAGATCACAACGGAGCAGAATGCCAAGTTACAGTTAGAAGAACTCAAAGATTTGGAGGAGAGACGCCTACGGGCATGCCATAACCTTGAGTTATACAATGCTAAAATGATTCAAGCTCACCACAAGTTGGTCTGCCCTAGAACTTTTCAAGTAGGAGAGCTTATTTTAGTTTTAAGGAGACCAATTGTAGCCCATCACAAGATGGGAGACAAATTTGAACCCACTTGGGAAGGTCCTTTTATTGTAGAAAAGGCATACCAGGGAGGATCAAATCAATTGATCAACCATAGAAGAGAATGCGATGCTTCCAATCAACTTAATTTACTTAAAAGAAATAATATCCTTTAATTGTGCTCCAAAAACAACCATCATCAATAAAATTTCTTTTCAAATGAATTTGAAACTTCTTTGTTTGTTTGCAAATCTTCCATGACGTGCATTTAGTTTAGGTGTAGAACACTCGATCAACATCCTATCCTTCATCAACATAACACAAACATAAATTACACATCATCATAACACATACACACATCTTTTGCCTCGAGCTACTTTAATGAGGGATAACACCCCTCAGCACCTCTTACTCATTAGATGTGTTATCCTGTGTATCATCTGTGTCTTCTTATTTTTAGAGGATGTAAGTTTTCTATGCTTTCCTCTTACTTGATCTCTGCAAACTAACGAGCGCCTCGTCAGCATGGTAAACCTTACTAGGTTTGAGGATGTGTTGCTTCTTAAATTAGCCATCATTGTAACATGGTCGGGTAGATGATTAGGATAAGTCCTTGCAGCTCTTTTCCTCTTGACTACTTCAAGTCTAGGTTCAGTCCTTCTTTGTGACTCCCTACTTAGTAGTTGCCCTTAGGTCGGGTTGATCTATTGCATCATCAATGGGTCACCCCAATAGTTGATCCCTACTTTGGAAGATGTAAGTCTATGCTTTCTTCCAATCAGGTATTACACCGATGGACAACCTAGATAGCACCTATCGAGCCGAAGATAGACTATCTCGACAATTAGTTTTGCTTTAGGGAGATATAACTCTACACGCCTTATCACACGATAGGAACCCTTGGTTATTGTTGCTATCTTGTGACCAACGGATACACCACTCATGGTAGATGTAAGCATGCTTTCTTGAGTTGGCCATGTACTCTACAAGCTTTCTTCTCTTTATAGTGGCACCTCCTTTGGCATGTCTTTTTGAATCATGTCATCAGAGTTACTTTTGGATTGCACAGTTCCCCTTTCCTAGTAGCCACCCCTATGATTGGAGATTCTATTATGCAGTGTGTAGATTCTCTCTTAGTCCAGTGAATATGAGATAGGTCTACTCTCTCTGGGATTCATGATAACAAACAAATAAAATATATCTTGTGGATTAGGAGCGACCTCCTCCCTAACAATGTCAACAAAACTCCTTACAAGAATGAGTACTCTTGAGGGATAAGTCCCCGTGACACTCTCTCTTGCTATTCAATTTCAATTTGTTCCCCCACCAAATTCTTCATCCTTGATTTAAATTACTTCTTCTTTCCAACATGATCATTCGAACAGGCACTTGAGTCAATTTGTTGCACATCCAATGGGTCACCCTAGCAACTATTCTTTACTTTAGAGATGTAAGTCTACTACACTTTCTCCAGCACAGCCATTGCACATCGAAAGGAAACCCTTTGGTTGGATAGTCCTACCATTTGGTTGATAGACTACCCCTTTGGATCGATAAATCTAAGATAGGCCAAGGCTGACATAGCCCCTTCTCAATACAGTCCATCACACACTGACGAGTTCCATCAAATAAAATTAAAACAAATGAAAATAAACCAAATCAAATTAAAATAAATCAATGAAATTAATCTTGACTACTTTTGAGTTGAAATAAGATCCCCAACGGAGTCACCAGAAAAGTATGTAGTGTTTATTTTTGAGATGTGGGACACCATGTAGATCTTAGGGGATACTTATTGAAGTGATGGGTATGATATTAAGGAATAGTCCACTATCTCAAAAGATAGAAATCATCGACCTATAATGGACTTAATCACCTAATAAGAACTTCTAAGGCACGATGGGTCTTCGAATGTACCAGAGATTTTTCCCCTACTTTACGTGGAAAGTAAAGCAATATTTATTTTAAATTGGGTCCGTTAAGATCCCAATGGAGGTAAGCCCCCATAGTTAATTACATCCTATGGAATGGAATTCCATAAGAATACTCTTGATTAAAGTAGAAATTAAGGTCTCCAAAGATTTCAAGGCTATACTATTAAAGGATTGGTTGTATTTGGAAATTCATGTGGAATAACTCAAGCAGAAGATTTATTATTGAAGCAAAAGAGAATCAGTAGAAAATGCTCATGATACTAGGAAACCTAGTGAGCATTCCAATATATCCTATGGTGAGACTTTTTATTTTTGAAGTTGAGAAGATCAATTTAATTAAAGTTGACATTTTATTAGAAAGCCAGGACATATAATCCAACAATATAAGATTGTGGGAATGCCTAAGAAGTGAAAATTTATGCTAGTTTCCTGAAAGAAATAGCTATCTCAGATCCTAAATCTCGGGAGCTTTGGCATAAGATAAAGCATGACCTAAATCTAAGCAAAGATATGCATATAGTTTACCTCCATAAGATAGGATAAATCACACGACAGCTGGGCTTACAACCGCCTAGAGTGGCAGCCAGCTAACTCCTCGTATGCTTTAGAACTATGCAGGCAAGTCATATAATTTTGCAAGATAGTTTGGTTATTATTTAGAAAGTGACTAAAGTCCTTAAATCCACTCCCTAAAAAGACTAGAGCATGAGTGATATGAGTAATGACTTAGTGTAATGCAAATATTTTCAAATTTTATTTGTATTTGACACTTCATTTTGACAAAGGCCTTGAAATTTTCATATGTTTAAATGTATGATGAAATGGATTATTGGCCAAATTAGAAGAGAAGAGGGTGAAGCTCCATTAGTAGGAGTTTCTCTCATAGGTCAAGCGATTTCCATGTGTGTAAGAATGGAGGCCCTCATTTTTACGAGAGTGGTAGAAGATGCATGCATGATATTTGACATACAACCATATAGCTGAGGGGTTGTAAAATATTTTAGCTATATTGATTTAATGCCTAGGATTTATGTGAGGTTTTGAGTTATTTAAAAAATTATGAGTTGCCATTGGGTAAAAAATTTATTTTTTTCCTAATAGCCTAATCGCATCTAGGCCATACAATAAACACTAATCATAAAGAAACAATAAAGAGGCATGTAATTTCTAATGCACAAGAAAAACAAAACAACAAACATTTTATAGCTAACATAAAAGAATAAAAGGCTGGTGCGGTCGGTACTGCCATACAACCCGAAAGGAGAAAATGGGTAGTCGAGTTCTACCCTTATACATCCCAGTACATAAAAGAATAATTTACAATTTATAAATAATAAATGATATTGGGGGTCTTCATTCTTCATGCTTCATGTCTTTACTTTTATATCTTCATTTGATTTGATTTGCTCTAGTTCAAAAGCATTACATGGCTAAAGTCTTCTACCAATGTTCATCCTTTTAAGCACTAATCCTAATTCCTAATTACATTAAAAAAAGGAAAATTAAATCTTACTACACCTACAAATAGAGGTTAGCTTGACACATATACAACCCAAGCAGTTATATTTATAATTTGGGCTTAGCATTCCAGCCCACCTTGGATTATGCTTAGGGGCTTAAGCAACTTGCAGAGAGAGCATTTATATTTATTTTTAAATGACCCCTTAAGCATAATTTCTTGTAGAAAATATGATTAGGCTAATCACAGCCTACCATCCAATCTATGAAACATACACCCTAACATCCATTCTAAAATATTACATCACAAAACAAAACCTACATCAAACCAAGCACTTCCCTAACATGAATCTAGAAGTAGTGACTTAATTCTAATGTGTGTGTGTTAAGGCTTGTGTGGTATGTCCTAACTAGGCTTTAGAGTTAAGATTTTTTAAGTGCAGAAAGATTCAACTTAAAGGGTGGTTTCATTTTAAGTGCTTTAATTAATTTGCAAGTTTTAATTTATGTTTTCTTTTATTTTATGTGACCTACACTTAACAACTAAGTGTTATAAAGAGAAGAAAGAGAATTGTTCTGTTTCATCCCTACCTTAAACCACTTTCTAAAGCATGTTAATTTAATTTAGTTCTCTTTAGTGAATGGTTTGTTACACATTTTAAATTAATCCTAAGTTTAAGTTCACCTTAAATGATTGCATTCAACATGAAAGACTTCTTAAGATTAATTTGAGTGAACTACTTACAAATGACATATATCAGTTTATTCCTTTCCATCACATATAGCATGCATATGACTTAATCCTAAGTATGACTATACATACAACATGTTTTAGCACACTCAAATGATGAATGTAGATGTGCATATCTAAAGTTTATATTTCTTATTTGATTGAATTATTTAATCATGTTAATTTAGAGCTTTATCCAAATTTTATACAAAAAGACATAAGAATAAAATTAAATAGGTACGTGTCATTGTTAAACTAGGAAAGTGAGGTAATCAAATGACCTTCGTGGGGCTAACTAAAGCCTCATATTCTCGTGATGTCTAACTATATACCCATTTGCATTCAAACACATGTAAATTTGTACGTAAAAACATAAGGAAAGAGTCCTCAATTATATGGCTAATTAATTCAATCATTTAGTATATTATGAATGTATGTATTCTTAGTAGAAAAGAAGGATTTTTATCCTTTAGCCACTCATACATACACATGTAAAGAGAAATAAGCGAGTACATGCATTTGTTAAACCAGGGAAGTGAGGTAATCAAATGACCTCCTTGGGGCTAGTTAAAGCCTCGATGTCCGAGACTATATACTTTGCTATCTCACACATGAATGTATATGTAAGAGAAAGAAAATCATGCAAAAATTATATTTTTATTTGATTAGAACATTTATGTATGAGAAATAGAATTTCATCCCAATTCTAATGTAGGAACACATGTAACTGAAATCAAATAAGTACGCATCATTATTAAACCAGGGAAGTGAGGTAATCAAATGACCTCCTTGGGGCTAACTAAAGCCTCAATTCTTGAGATGTCTAGACTATATACTTATTAACATTCAAATACATGTGAAACTATATATAGATTAAAGAAAAGATAGGTTTATTTCACATACTTAAGCTATAAGCACATGCAAACCTATATGTAATCATAACTACTATCACTTCATATGTTATTACTCATTTATATGCTTTTTGAAAATACATTTGGATTTAATAGTGATAATAGCCACAGATATATTAAATTAAATCAACATATGCAAGCTTGACATAAAGAAAATTCATTTAAGTTTAAACATTTTGAAAACATGAATGTATGGGACCACATGACACACACCATTTAATATGATTATAAAGGAATAATAAGACCTAAAATACATGTTCCATTCATTCAAACTAATTCCTAAGGACAATCATGTCAAATACAATCATTTAAAGTAAACTAAAGCTTCTTATTAAGTTATTTTTGGTTTGATTTGATTTAGAGAAAAGAGAAGATTAAATCATTTGCTACTCCTAACCCATTTCCATATTAGTTAATCAATTTGGTTTAAAGGAAAGAAATTAAGTTGATTTTATAGATTAATTAGGTTGCAATATGAGTTAAGTCCATTAATTACCCCTTTCTTATATCACCTTAACATATTTACCCAAGTAATGGTGAGCCAATATGCATATGCATTAGAAATTAAATCAATAATGATCCTAAGAAATGAAAGGGGCCTAATGTAATTGGCTCATAATTAATGGTTAATTAAGCTAAGGGACTTAATTAAGTACTCTTATAATTCTCCCACACATTTGGAATATAATTTCCTTAGGATTCTCTTAGGTAATTTAACACCTAAGAGTCTAACCAAGAAACTTAATTAGATGAGATCTGGAATGATTATGATTTTTAATTAATTAAGCCATTTAATTAATGAATTAAACCATTAATTAGTCTCAAATTAATTAGTTTCAAGTTGAGTGAAATGAACTTAGGAGAAAGAATGGAAAAGAGGTCCTAATGTCATTCCCCATGCCCACACACTATTCCACAATGATTAGCAAGCTTAATTATTAGTTTCATTACTGTTTAGAATGTTAATTAATCAACTAATTAATTAAGAAAGTAATTAGGGCTAAGATAAGTAATTTTCCTTATTAATCCCAAAGGGCTAAGAATGGATAAGTAATTTTCCTAATTAAAATAAATCCCAAGAAAATTATGGGAGGCGAAACTCATCCCATTAATCAGCCTCAGAAAGTTTGGGATTAATTACTTGGGTAATTAGAGAGTAATTAAGCTAATTAAGTTATTAATTAAACTCAATTAAACTTTAAATATTGTTTAAATTTAATTAAATATAATTTTAAATTAATCTCCTTTGAAATATGTTTAAAATGAATATTTATTTATATTTTGTGGATTTTGTTTATGATATTTTTCCTAAGTTTCAGCTAATTTAAATGATTTTCCATGATTTTTATATAGTTCATTAACTTATTTTCACTATTTGAACTTCATAATATAATATATTCTAATCTAGTAGTCCTTTTGACTTGAAATTTTTATGGTGGGTGCATTTTAACTTCAATTTCAATCCCATAAAATTTCAAATCAATATGATGTGTATTTTTAGTTGAATTAATAAAATTTGATGTTCACTAAAATGTAAATTAAGCCCAAAATATTCAGTGAAATTTGGGGATTTTAGCTTTGTTAGATTCTTCTCAGAAAGATAAATCCAATGAGCCCTTATTTCCAATTTTTAGTTAAGTATTTTATTTTCCATAAAATTTTGAAATTTTAGGTGATTTAACTAATTTTTAAAATAAAAAAATCTGGAATTTCTTACTTAACACAACCGAATGTGCGATGTGGCAATGCGGTCATCGCCATCGGTATCGCACAGCTGAAAGTGACTAGAATGAGCGGGAACACATATTTTATGTGATTGATTTGGACCGTCTGATCGCAGATTGGACAGTCCAGATTGCACCCGATGATTGTGGTGTTTATTTTTGGTTTGTTTGATGTGTGTCTATGTGGGGGGGGGGGGTACACCATGCAGATCTGTATTGAGGTGATCAGGTATGAAATTAAGGAATAGTGCACTATCTCGAAAGATAGAAATCACTACCCTACGATGGCCCTAGTCACCTAATAAGGACTCCTAAGGCATGATGAGTCTTTGAATGTACCAAAGAATTTTTTCCTACTTTATATGGATGAAAAAAGTAGAGTTTATTTAAATTGAGCTCTAAAGTTTCTTATGGGGGACAAGCCCCCATAGTTAATTACATCCTAAGGAAGTTGAGTTCCTTAGGAATACTCTCGATTAAAGTAGAAATTATTATCTCTAAAAGAATTAAAAGATAGGACTATCATTAAATTGGATATATTTAGAAGATCAAATGGGATAGATCAAAAGGAGAGATTTATTATCAAAGCTAAAAGGGGATGAGTAGGGGATGCTCATGATATTAGGAGCATCCCAAACTATACAATAGTTGGGCTTTATATGTTTGAAGTTGAGGAGAATTATATATTTGGGTTGAAATTTTATTAGAAATCCAGAACTTATAATCCCACAATACAAGATTATAAAAATGCCTAAGAGGTGAAGATTTATGCTTGTAACCCAAAAGGGAAACAATGATAACAGATCCTAAATCTAGGAAGCTTTAGTAAGGGCCAAAGCACGACCTATATCTAAGGCGAAAGTGGGTATATTCTTAACCTCCATAAGAGAGATTAAATCACCCGACTGCTGTATTTATAACTACTTAGAGTGGTAACCAGCTAACTCCTCCTACATTTTAAAACCATGTGGTCAAATGATATGTTTTGAAATATGGTTAGGATGTTATTATTTAGAAAGAAATGAAATACCTTAAACCACTCCCTAAGAGGCTAGAGCATGAGTGGTATATGTAATGACTTAGTCTAATGTAAATCTTATCAAATTTTGTTTGATTTTGACTTTTTATTTTGACACAGGTCATAGAATTTTATATGCCTAAAAATATGATGAAGTTGATTATGGGCCAAATTAGATAGAAGAAGGTGTTCTTCACCCCCCCAAGGGATGCCCTCACAGATCAAGCATTCCCTTGATATGCAATGGGTGGAGACCCTTCATTTTCAAGAGAGGAACAAGATGATATGCATGTTGTTAAGAATATAACAATCAGCTAAGGGGTTGCTAAATATTTTATTATCTTGATTTAATGCCTAAGCTTTATATGAGGTTATGAGTTATTTTGAAGTTTAATTATGAGTTGTAGTTGGGTAGAAAAATTTTTTTTTCCTCAGGGCCTAATCAGGTCCAGGCCACACATTAAGTCATCATATATGAAAAAATTAAAAAAATACATGCCATTTCTATTGTATAATGTAAACAAATCATCAAACAAATTATAACCTCTATGTGAAAGAATAACAGGCCGGTGCAGTTGGGTACCGCCGTACAACCAAAAAAGAAAAATGTGAGTAGCCAAGCTTTGCCCTTATACATCTCAATAATGTAAAAGAATAATTAGAAATTATAAATGATAAGTGTTATGGGGTATTCAAGTTCATGCTCCCTCCATTCCTCCATTTGATTTCTTCATTTGATTTGGAAGGTTTCTAGGAATCACATGGCACCCCAGGTAAACCTTCTGGTAAATGTTCATCCTTAACCCTCATAACACTTAACCAAATTCCTAATGCACAGTTACATTAGAAGAATAAAAAAGTAAATCTAACTACACCTACAAAATTAGTATTAGCTAAACACACCATATAACCAAAGCAGTTATATAAATAATTTGGACTTAGCACCCTACACATGGGTAACGTGGTCCACCTGTCCTTATATTTATTTTAAGAGCCCCTTAAGCACGATCTCTCACAAAAAAATATGATTAGGCTAATCACATCCTAACTTCTAGTCTATGAGGCATACACCCTAACATCCAGTCTACAATAATACATCACAAAATAAGTATACATAAAATCATACATCACCCTAATATAAAGTTAGAAGTGGTGACTTAATCTAATGTCTGTGTTAGGGCTTGTGTGGTATGTCCTAGCTAGCTTTAGAGTTAAGATTTTCTAAGAATGAAGGACATTTAATTATAAAGGGTGGTTTTATTTTAAATGGATTAATTAATTTGCAAATTTTACTTAATGTTTTCTTTTGTTTCATTTGACCCATACTTAATGACTAAGTGTTATGAAGAGAAAGAAAGAGAGGATCATTTTCTTTTATCTCTACCTTAAGTCACATCTAAAGTAAATTGATTAATCAATTCCCTTAAGTGAATGACTTATTATATGTTTTAATTGGTTATAAGTTTAGGATCAATTTAAATAAACTCATTCAATAAGAAAAACATTTTAAGATTAGTTGAAATGAATTACTATCACATAACACATGTTGGTTCATTTCTTTCCATCATGTATATCATGCATATGATTAAATCCCATAACTATATTATATATGCTTAAATGATGAATGTGAGTAAATGTGTTTGGAATTAGTATTTTATTTGGTTGAATGATTTTGTGATATTAATTTAAAGCTCTATCTAAATTCTTATACAAAAGCATAAGAAAAGAACTTTAATCACATGACTAATCAACTAAACCAATTAAACAAAGTATGAGTACATGTCCTTTTAATAGAAAAATGGGGTTTTCATTCATTAGCTAAGTACACGTTCACATGTATAAAAGTTTTAAGCAAGTACGTCGCCATTATTTTGCACCAAGGGAACGAGATAGGAACCTCCTTAGGACTACTTAAAGTCGCGTGTCCATGGGTTGTCCAGACTAATATACCCGCTATCCTTAGATACATATGCATGTATAAATAACTACAAGAATATAAAGCCATGCAAAAATTATATTTGATTTGTTTGATTTATTTTTGTGAATGAATTAAAGTTCTATCTAAATTTTGATGTCCAAATGCATAAGAATGAAATCAAGCAGGTATGTCACCATTGTTTCACACCAAGGGAATGCGGTAAGAACTTCCTTAGGGCTACTTAAAGTCGTGCATCCCTGGGATGTCCAAACTAACATACCCGCTAACATTCTTACTTATACAAATCAACACATAAATATAAGAATGAAACTTTACTTCATACACTAAAATTATATTCGCATTCATTTTCTATTTATATATAACTAAAGTTACAATATATATGTGTATTCATTCATTAATCAGCTTTTAAAAATATATTTAAGATTTAATAGTGATAATATCCATACATATTTCTAATTAAGTCAACACTTGCAAATTGAGATTAAGGAAATTATTATTTTGATTTGATTAATTTGAAACACATGAATGCATGAGTACAAGTGGGATACAATATTTTAGCATGAATGGAAGGATAAAATAACAAAAGTATGTTATTTCATTCAATCCAACTAAGTCCTAAGGACAATCATATTAAACAAACTCCTTTAAGATAAACCAAAGTTTCTTAAAGACATTTTTGATCTTTATGTTTGATTTGATCTAAGGAATGTGAAAGAGGTTTGCTAATCCTAATCCCATCCCCTATGTGTGAGTTAATTTTGTTTAATGAAGACTAGTTAGGTTGATTTTATGTCTTAATTACATTGAGGTATGAATTAAGTCCATTAATTAACCCTTACCTAGATCACCTTAAGCTAATTAACTTAATAATGATGAGCCAATATGAGATGCAACCACATGAAATATAAATTGTTATGCTCCTAAGAAATGAAAGAGGTCTAATGCAATTGACTCATAATTAATAGTTAATTAAGCTTAAGGAGTTCACTTAACAACTTTTATGGTTTTCTCACATATGTGAGCTAACCATAATTTCATTAGCTCTCTCTTTAGGTCATTGAACACCCAAAAGATCTACCCAAGATTGATTAAACAAAGTTAAGTTATGAATGAATGAATTTTAAATTAATTTAATTAAGCCCTTGATTAATTGATTAAATTCTTTAATTATGATTTGATTATAATGATGAAATTAACTTAAGGAAAGGGATCAAGGAAGAGGCCTCAATCCTAACCCCTAAGTCATTTCAAACACTCAATCAGGCTCTAAAATAATTAGGTTCCCTCTTATTTTGATTGGTTAATTAAATGGCTAATTAATTATTTAAGTTTTTTAATTAACTCAAAACAAATAAAAAGGCTTAATGAAATGGTTATAAGGAATGAACAGAGGATGATTTCCCACTATTAATAGAGGATGATGAGCTTAATTAATTAATTAAATCATTGTTAATTTTCTTAATTATCACTAATTAAGGTTGGGGATTAATTAAGACTTAATCCATTGATTTCCCTAATTAACTATCCAATAAATTCCAAAAAAAATAGGGGAGGCAGAGGTCATCCCCATAAATATCTCTAGAAATTTTGAAATTAATTGGACAACTAATCAAAGTGTAATTAGGCTAATTAAGTTTTTAATCAAACCTTAATTCAACAAAAATTATTGTTCCAAATTACTTAATCAAAATTTTAATGAATTGTACTCTAAAATATCTTTAAAATGAGCCATCATTTGCATTTCTTGAATTATTTTAGGATTAATTATGATTTAAGGAAGATTCAACCTTAAAAATTCATTAAAATAACCCTAATTAACCCTTAATCCCATCATTACCATGTGGTTGTTGACGAGGTGAGCTTTCCATGTGGCATGATGGGATTGGGTATTTCACTTGTCACGTCGGGATGCTAACTCGGATTATGGCAGATGTGCTTTCTCGTGGACTGTTTGATCTAAAATCAGACGACCAAGATCAGATCCCACGAAGGGGAGAAAAGAGAGGATCTAAGCGTGATCTAATCAGAGCCGTTCGTTCCAATCACATAGAAAAGATGGCTCATGATCTATCTCCTATGGACAATGAATGACAGAGCCCATCCACTATGGATCACTTGATCTGAGCTCACTCGAGCTCAAATCCACACCAAACTCAACCCACACCATCACGTGAAGGTTCTATATGGATCCAATGGCTAGGATGGGTTCAAATGCAACTTCTCTTCAAAAAAGACCAACCAATTTCCATACAAGGCTCAGTTTTGGGAAGTTACCTTGCAAGAGCATGTGATCGGATATTCCAATGATTGAGGAAGCTTTATTTTGTAGAAATAAAGCCTTGTTGAGCCGCACGAGCCTTGAATTGAGGTGGATTGTTCAGTCGACCAAACTCCTCCTATTTGGTGATCAATTTTAGTTGAACTCATATCTCCGGTAGCTTGGAAGCTTGGGAAACCATTCATTTAGCTTTGATTGGATATGGTGAAGGTGTGGGTAAAAGGAATTGAGGTTTGATTGAGTAGAGAGGGAGTACAGATCGAAAGAAGGTTGCCCTATTTCTATTTTGCACACAAAGAAGAAATCTGATCGAGGGAGGCTTCGGGGATGCTTGGAAAAACTCTAAGGATTTTTGAAATGGCTTAGGGAACTCTCATAATGCGAATTTTCACTAATCTCGCTCGAATTGGGGGAGTATACCCTAAAATCGTGCATGGTCCTAAGGTCCCATACGTTGGTTTTCGGTGATTTGGCTTCATATGGTCAAAATAGGCTCATTTGGGTTTGGTAGGGTTGGGTTGACCTAAAAATGACTAGTGTTAGGTTCAAATGATATTCTGAAGAGTTTTGGTTCAAGTGGTTTTGATTAGTTTGGCTTAGGTTTGATTTTGACTCATTTGGATTCAAATAGGTGAAATGGGATAAGTTGACCAAACCAAATTGGGTTGGGTTAAGTGTTGGTTCATATTTAATTACTTAATTAAAAATGATTGTAGGCTTTGGTTTGATTTAATTTGGAATTAATTTGGATTTTGGCTAATTTGACCCTTTAGGTCAATTTGGGCTAGGTTGGGTCAAGTTGACCAATTGGTCAAATTGAGCTCAATCATGGCTTTGGTCAAGTTCAATAAGTGATTTGGAATGAATTTGAGCCATTGGTTGTAATCAATTTAGATTAAATCATGATTTGACCCATTTTAGCTTTTTAGGCCAATTTGGATCAACTTAGGCCAAATGGCCAATTAGACTTGGTTTGGCTCAATTAATGATTTGGTCATGTTCAATCATTGATCATGAGTGGGTTTGAGTCATGGTTTCAATCAATTTGGTATATGGTGGGTTTTGGCTAATTTAGGTTTCATTTGGGCTACAGGTTGACATGGTCAAAGGACCAGGTTGACTTGGTTTGACCTAATTCAAGATAGTTAATCACCTTAGGATGATTGCTGATCATGAAATGAGATTTGAAAGGGCTTAGTTCAATCCAATTTGGGTTAGATTACTACTTGGCTCAAAAAAGGCGTTTTAGTTTACTTTGGGTTAAGTGGACCTAAATGGGTCAATTGGTTAGGTTTTGGCCCATTTTAAGTTTGGTTAAACTCACATATGAGCCTAGGAGGAAAAAATTAAATCCAGTTGCAATTGGTTTGGAGTCAAATGGATTTTGGTTCATATGACAATTTCAAGTCAAAAGTGGTCAACATGAGCTTGACTTGGGTTGACTTTGGTTTGATTTGATAATTATAGTTTGTGTTTATATTTGGAACAATGATTGAAGGAATGATTGAATCATGAGGAAATCCATGGGTTTTGAATTAATTTGGTATCATTTATCCAAGTTCATGAATTTAGCTAAAAAGGCTAAAATTGGGAATCTGATTTGATTTGGGTTTGGTTTTGGCTTGATTTATATTTCACTTATATTTATAAATATAAATGAAGATATAAATTATTCATGAGAAAATCACTTAGGTTTGGAGTGATTTGGAAGCAAATTTGACCAAGTTGAGGGATGTAGGTCCAAGGGCTTAAGTAGGGAATTGATTTGGTTTGATTTAGTTTGATTTGATTTGGAATTTAGGTTGGGATTTAATGTAAGATTGAATTTGATATTTGAGAAAATTAATTGAATTAGGGTTGATTTGAATTTGACAAAGGCTAAGTCCATAAGATAAAATCAAAGGGCTTAGAAAGGGTTTTGGAATTTGAGTTTGACCATGGGTTTCAATCATTTGGTTTGGAATTGATTCATGATTTGGGTTTGAATTTGAGATTTGGTTTGGAAGAAGGAAGCAAGGATTGGGTTTAAGGCTATAGGGTAGCCGAGTCTTCCTAAATCCCTAAGGCATAACCTATTCATATGGCTAACCCTTCCAAGGCTCTAGGCTTAGGTTAAGTGTTCACCTAATCACTAGAAGTCACTTAAGTAAAGGAGCACTTAGTGTCTATAAGAGTCTTTGATCTATGATGAGATTACTCCAAAAGTGAGGTCAACAATGATCTAATGGATGAAATCAAGCGGATCTAGCGTGAAATCTGGACCATCTGATCCCTTGAACGTGTGATCGGACGTTGGCTACTTCTCGGCTGGCAAAAGTAGCCTGTTCTATAGTAAATCGATTTGAAAAATAGGATGTTCATTAAAACTGAACAAAATCTTTTCTGAATGGGCTCAATTTCACATCAATTCTCATCAGAGAACCTCTATTTTTGAATTGGGACTAAATACAATGAAAAATGCAAGGGTTTTAAGGAAATTCCAAAAATCTCATAAGAATTGTCAAATAAAAGCTCCTAAAGATGGCTACAATTCTTCAAAATTACCTCATTAGGGATGATTTTTGATGGCGGTGGAGATCTGACACACTCCTGAATGCAAGAAGAGGTTTTGGAAGGGATCCAGATTCTTGCTTTGCTCCAGAATGATGTGTCCACCAAATGTCATCGCTTCCTTACCAGAATCCACTTGATTTTGATGGCTTTTGCTCAAAAACCAAGTGGGAATGGTTGGTGGTTGGTTTGGGAGCTCTAGGAGAGTGAAATGAATGTGGGAGGAAGAGTTTTTACTCCCTATCTTTTGTACTTTTGGAATGGCCAAAAATCACCTCATTCCTTATGATTTTGGCTCCCAGTGGCTGTCCTTGGCTTAGGGTGGTTGGGATTCTCCTTAGGTAGCTTGATTTGAGTGGCCAAGGCATGGGAGGTGGCTGTCATGAAGGACTAAGGGGTGTCCTAGCAAGGGGAGGTGGAAGCTCTTCATGCCAAGTGTTTCAATGGTCATTTGGCATTGGATTTGATTTGGGCAGATTTTAAATGAGTCAAAAGTGAGTTGGACCAAATTTCATGTCATTTGGAATTCATTTAGTTTAATTTGGATCAATTTGATCGATTTGGGCCAAATTGGGTCAAATCAAGTTAGGTTGACGAATTGGTCAGATTGGGTCATACTAAGGGTTGGATCAAATTCAAATGATCACTTGGAGTTTAGTATTGTCATTGGTTCAATTTGGTTTAGATATTATTTGCTCATTTGAGTTCATTTGGGTCAAATAGGTCAAATTTACCAATTTGACCCAATTGAAAAAATTAGCTTGAATTAAAGCTTGGTTTGGGTTTAGTTGATCATTAGGAATATATTGTAGGCCTTGGTTAAGTTCAATTTAGATTTGATTGGGTTTTAAGTTGATTTGACCCTTAAGGTCAAGTTAGGTCTGATGGGTTTTGGGTTTAGTGAGTTAATTAGGCCCAATTGAGGCTTTGGTGAAGTTCAATAGTCAATTTGGAATGAATTTAAGCCATTGGTTGCAATCAATTTGGTTTAAGTTGCAATTTGGTTAGTTTGGGTTTATATGGGTTAAAGGGTTGACTTGGTCAATAGGCTAGGTTGACTTGGTTTGACCCATGACAATTGATTAACCTAGGATGATCAACAATCATGACATGAAGTTTGGATTGGCTTAATTCACTTTGATTTGGATTGAATTGGATTTTGGTTCAAATAGGCCAAATTGGGCACTTTGGGTCAAGTGAGCCAATTAGATTTAGTTGGCTTGATTTTGGGTTGAGTTTGATTTAATTGAGTTTATATTTGAATTTGAGATTGACATATAAATTCAATTGCAATTGGTTTGGGTTCAAATGTGTTTTGGTTCATTTGAATATTTCAAGTCAAATGGGCTAGGTTGGGTTTGACTTGAGTTGATTTTTATTTGGCTTGATGATTGTGGATTTCATTTATATTTGGATAGATAATTGAAAGAATGATTGATTCATAAGAAAATCCATTGATTTTGGAGAGGATTTTAGTGGGATTTGATTGAGTCCAAGGAATTAGCTCAAAGAGTTGAAATTTAGGTTTTGACTTGATTTGAATTTGATTTTGGCTATTTGATAGTATATTTCATTTATATTTGGGAAGATGATTGAATATATGATTGACTCATGAAAAAATCAATTGAATTTGAATGGATTTGGAGGAAAATTTGGCCAAGCTCATGGAGATAGGCCAAAATGGCTTAAGGAAGATTTTGATTCAGTTTGATTTAGTTTTAATGATTTAAGTATAGATTTCATTTTTATTTATGAAGATGATTGAATATATGATTGATTCATGAAGAAATCAATCAAGTTTGAAGTGGATTGGATGGAAATTTGTCCAATCCATGAGATCCAATCATAAGGCTTAAGGAGGATTTGATCAATGGCTTCAATCATTTGATTTGGGATTTAGATTTGAGTTTGAATTGAAATTGAGGTTATGTTTAAAATTTGGATTTAGAATTAATTTTAGAAGGTGTACAAGGATTGGGTTTAACCTATAGGGTAGGTGATTTCCCTAATCCCTAAGGCATGGCCTAATCCTATGGTTAAACCCATTAAGTCTCTACGCTTAGGTTAGGTGTTCACCTAACAATATGTGCCTTATGACTAAAGAAATCTTAGTGTCTAGAAGACTCCTAAGTCTAAGAAGAGAAGGTTGAGAACTCTCTCCAAAAGTGAGGTCAACAAGCTCCAAACAATTTTAAGCTAAAGTTTAGTTTCAATGGATTTACCTCTCTGGAGCTAAGATCAGGTTCGCACACTTGAGGAAGCTTTGCCTATTTTTAAGCCCCTGAGCAAAGAATTGAACTGTTCCACCTGCTCGAAAGGCCAAGGATCAAGTTTTGGAGCTTCATTTTTGATCAAAGTCCATCCTTCGGTGGCTTTGGAGCTTAGGAAATGACTTGGGTGGCTTCAAGGACTTGCGTGGAAGTTGTGTGTAAGAAGAATTTGATTTTGGTTGAGAGATGATGGAGTTTTGATCGAGATTGAGCTCCTTTATTTCAATTTTGCATAGGAAGAGGAAATCTGAAGTGGGGAAGGCTTGGAAATGCTCTAAGGAGTGCTAGGGAGATTCAAAAGTGCTTAAGAGGCTCTCACAAATCGAATCATGTGATTTCCTGTGAGAATTGAGGGAGTATACCCCTTAATCACTAAGGTAGATGGACGAGATTGCTCCCCCAATTTAGGTTGGCCAACCATTGTCAGAGCGCTAGAGGGGTCACAATTGAGTCCACATGGCTTGATTTTAATGGAGGAATGCATGGGGGGCGACTCAAGGTGGGATGTGGGCTAATGGCTACTTCCCTTGTCCCTTCGGTCTTCAACTTCTAAGGGAGGTGAGTTAACTCACCTCCCTTTGGTCAATGGCAGACCTAGCCCACATAGGGTGGGCTAGGTGGCTTATGTGATGCTTCTTTTTGGTGTTTGATGGCTGCCAAGGATGAGAGGAGAGTGGACTTTGCCAATTTTAGAAAAATCTCACATGGGGAGGCATATCCAAGGGGGATTTGCTTTTAGTTTGGCCCGAATTGGGTTTGGGCTGACCTAGGATGGGTTTGGAGGGTTTTCGTCAGCTCTCAAAGTCCCATGGGTTGGTTTCATGAGTGTTGGCTTAATTTGGTCATATGAGTTAATTTGGGTCAATGTTGGGTTAGATTGACCAATTGATCAAATTAGGTCAAACCAAGGCTTGGTTTAGGTTCAAATAATGATTTGAAGAGTTTTTGTTCAAGTGGTTTCAATCAATTTGGCCTAGGTTTGATTTTGGCTCATTTGGATTCATATAAGTCAAATGGGTTAAGTTGATCAATTTGACCAAAATAGCCAAATTGGGTTGGGTTGGGTGTTGGTTTAAGTTCAATTAGTTAATTGAAAATGATAGCCAAATTGGGTTGGGTTGGATGAATAAAGTAGAGTTTATATTAAATTGAGTTCTAAAGTTCCCTTGGGAGAAGCCATAGTTAATTACATCCTAAAGAAGGTGAATTCCTTAGGAATACTCTCAATTAAAGTAGAAAATTATTATCTCCAAAGATTTCAAGGGTAGGACTATCAATAAATTAGTTATGTTGGAAAATCAAATGGGAAGGATCAAGGAGAAGACTTATTTTGGAAGTCAAAGGAGGTGAGTAGGGAATGCTCATTATACTAATAAGCCTAGTGAGCATTCCAATCTATCTTATAATTGGGCTTTATAATTTTGAAAGTGAGGAGAGTTATTTTATTAGAGTTGAAATTTTATTAGATTACTAGGGCTTATAGTCCACCAACATAAGGTTAGGAAAATGCTTAAGAGGTGAGGATTTATGCTTATAGCATGAAGAAAATAGCAACCTCAGATCCTAAATCTAGGGAGCTTTGTCAAGAGCAAAAGCACAACCTAAATCTAAGCCAAAGTGGGTATATTATTTACCTCCATAAGAGATCGTAAACTACTCGACTGCTGGACTTATAATTGCATGGAGTGGCAGCCAACTAACTCTTCTTATGGTTTAAATCCATGTGGACAAGTAGTATGATTTTGCAAGATAGTTGGGCTATTATTTAATTAGAAAGAGCTCAAATGGGTCCTTTAGGTCACTTTGGGTCAAGTGAGCCTAAGCGGGTCAATTGGCTTGGTCTTGGCTTGATTTAGGTTTAGTTGAATTCATATATGAATCTATGCTCGAAATATAAAGTCAACTACAATCAATTTGAGCTTCAATAGGTTTTGGTTCATTTGAAAATTTTAAGTCAAAAGGGCTAAGTTGGGTTTGACTTGGGTTGATCTTAGTTTGGTTTGATGATTATAAGTTTCATTTATATTTAGATAGGTGATTAAAGGAATGATTGATTCAAGAAAAAATCCATTGGTTTTTGACTTAGTTTGGATAGGATTTGGCTAAGTCCAAGGAATTGACTTAAAGGGTCTTGGATTGGTTTTTGATTTGATTTGGATTTAGTTTTGGTCTTTTGAATGTATATTTCATTTATATTTGGGATGATAATTGAAGGTATAATTGACTTATAAGAAAATCAATTGGATTTGAGGTGATTTGAAGGAAAATTTGGATATGCTCGTGAAGGTAGGTCCAAAGGGATTAGAAGGGAATTTGATTTAGTTTGATTTAATTATTATAATTAGAGTATATATTTCATTTATATTTATGAATATGATCAAATATATAATTGATTTATTAGAAAATTAATTGATTTTGGGTTGATTTGGGATAATATTTGGCTAAGCTCATGGGATTGCTTCATATGACTTAGGAAGGGTCTTGACTTGACTTGATTTAGTTTTGATCATTTGAATGTAGATTTATTTTTTATTTGGGAAGATAATTGAAGGAATAATTGATTTATAAGAAAATCAATTGAGTTTGAAGTGATTTGAATGAGATTTTGGCTAAGCTCATGGGATTGCTTCATATGGCTTAAACAAGATTTGGAATTGGTTGTAGATTTTGGCAAATTGGATTCAGAATTGAGTTTGGTTAATTGGTTGGGGGATTGAATTGAATCTTGAGAAAATTAATTGAGTTTGGATTGAATTGGATTTGGTTAGGGATAAATCCATGGGGTTCAATCACACGGCTCTGGACAGATTTTGAGCTTGAATATGAAGCTGAGATTGATTATAATTTTTGAGAATTTGAATTTGAATTTAAATTAGAATTTGGGGTTTGGTTTGAGAAGGAGAACATGGATTGGATTTAGGCTATTGGGTAAGTACGTCTTCCTAAGTCCCTAAGGCAAAGTCTACACCTATGACTAACCCTTCTAATTCTCTAGGCTTAGGTTAAGTGTTCACCTAATCACTAGATGTATCTTAAGACTAAGGAGATCTTAGTGTCTAGAAGTGTCTTAGATCTATGATGAGGAGATTGAGAACTCAATTCAAAAGTGAGGTCAACATTTACCATAGTTTATTATTTATTCTTCTTATGAGATTTTGCATTAGGTAATTTTTAAGCTTAGTAAGTTTATTTCTGCTACTATATTTGTATAGTCTTCACCTATTAAGGAAGTACATATGTTATATTGGAATTTTCTATTATTAAGAAGTGAGCTTATGAGGAAAACATTAGCATAATGAAAATCCATATTTGATAATGTTCCTTTTTAGATAATATCCACTATGATTATTTGAAGAATTATTAACCTTAGATTTCAAATCACTAAACCTCTCCTCAACACACATACACACACGAACGCATGTGTGCATGCAATGATAATTTTTTTTTATTATCATACTAGAAGATTTTGTATTCTCATGCATTATCACTTTATTTGAGTACGGTGGTGTTTATTTTTGGTTGTGGGAGACACCACGCAGAACGTAGGGGTACTTATTAATGTGATCGGGTACGACATTGAGGTATGATGTACTATCTTGAAAGATAGAAGCATCATCCTATAATAGACCTAATTACCTAATAAAGACTCCTAAGGCATGATGGGTCTTTGGTTATACCAGACATTTTTTCTTGCTTTACATGGATGAATAAAGTAGAGTTTATATTAAATTGGGTTCTAAAGTTTCCTATAGAGGCAAGCCTCCATAGTTAATTACATCTTAGGGAATAGAATTCCATAAGAATACACTCAATTAAAGTAGACAATTATCATTTCCAAAGATTTCAAGGATAAACTATCAAAGGATTGATTTTGTTTGAAAATTAATTGGGAAAGTTCAAGGAGAAGACTTTTTTTTGGAATCCAAAGGGAGGGAGTAGGAAATGCTCATGATATAAGGAAGCCTAGTGAGCATTCCAATCTATCATATGATTGAGATTTATATATTTGAAAGTGAAGAGATTTATTTATTTGAGTTGAATTTTATAAGATTGCTAGGGCTTATAATCCACCAACACAAGGTTGTGGAAATGCCTAAGAGTTGAGACTTTATGCTTATGGACCGAAGGAAGCAGCTACCTAGGATCCTAAATTTAGGGAGCTTTAACAAGAGCTAAAGCATAAATTAAATGTAAGAGATAAGAGGACGTAAGGGTTTACCTCCATAAGAAGGAATAAATCGTCCGACTTCTAGACTTATAACTATCTGGATTGGCCGCCAGCTAACACCTCTTATGCTTTAAATCCATGTAGTCTGGTCTTATGTATTGCAAGATATCTAGGGTAGTTATTTAATCTAAAAGAAACTAAAGTCTTAAAGCCACTCCCTAAGAGATTAGAGCATGAGTGATATGAGCATATGACTTAGTCTAAAATTCCAAAACATGGATAAAACATCATACCAAGAACCATCCTAAGCATATGACTTAGTAAAATGGCAAAACATTCTAAAACAAAATATGCATCATACCATGCACTATCCAAACATAGAGCTAGCAGTGGTGACTTAATTCTAATGCATGTATTAAATCTTGTGTCGTAAGTCTTATTAGGCATTAGTGTTGTGTTTACTAAGTATAGAAGGATTCAATTTAACATGAAAGGTTGATTTCACAAGTTATTAATTGATTTGAGAATTTTAATTTATGTTTTCTTTTATTTCATTTGATTGCACTTAGCAACTAAGTGTTATAAAGAGAGGAAAAGTGGATTGCCCTCTTTCATCCCTACCTTAAGCCACTTTCTAAAGCATATTAATTTGATTTAATTCTCTTTAATGAATGTCTTATTAAATAATTTTTAATTAATCCTAAGTTTCGATTCACTTTAAATAATCCCATTCAATATGAAAGGCATCTTAAAATTAATTTGATTGAACTACTAATATATATATATATATATATATATATATATATATATATATATATATATATATATATATATATATATATATAATCATTCCTTTCCATCACATATAACATTCTTATGATTTAATACTTAGCATATTTATACATGCAATATGTTTTAGCATACTTAAATGATGATGAATGTGTATGTTTAGAATTTATATATTTTATTTTTTGGTTGAATTATATAAGCATATAAATTAAAGATCTATCCAAATTCTAATACCAAAATATATATGGATGGAATCACATAAGTACGTGTCATTGTTAACCTAGGAAGTGAAATAATCAAATGATCTCCTTGGGGCTAACGAAAGCCTCATATTCTCAGGATGTCCATACTATATACTTATTAACATTCTAAAAGTATGTAAATTTATACAAGAATAAGGAAGATAGAATAGTAATTTATACATATCACATGTGCTAGTGACTTAGGTGAATGTAAATGCATGTATTTTTGATAACAAAAGGGGATCTTCATCCTTTAATTAAGCATACCTACACATGTATAAAAGATGTAAGCAAGTACGTGCTGTTATTAAACCAGAGAAGTGAGGTAATCAAATGAACGCCTTGGGGCTAACTAAAGCCTCATATTCGGGATGTCTAAACTAAACACTTGTTATCTTAAATACATAAAAATGTATACACAACTATAAAGATGAAAATTATGCAAAGATAATATTTTCTTTAATTAAATCATTTAGGCATATGAATTAAAACTCTATCTAAATTCTAATATCAAGTACATAGGAATGAATCCAAATGAGTGTCGGTTGTTAAACTAGAAAAGTAAGGTAATCAAATGATCTTCTTGAGGCTACATAAAGTCTCGTATTCCTGGGATGTCTAGACTATACACCCATTGTTGTTCAAACTCATGTAAATGCATATATGAATTATAAGAAAGTGACCTCTATTTAATATGGTTAAGCTATAAACACATGCAAATCCTATGTGTATTCATAACTGTCAACACTCTAAGTATTATAATTGATTCCTAAGCTTTAGAAAATAGTTTTGAATTTATTAGTGATAATAACCACATATATATTTAATTAACCCAACACATGCAAGCTTACAAAAAGAAAATTCATTTGATTTATTTAAATTTTCAAGTATGAATGTTTGAAATCAAATGACATACAATATTTAATGTGCTTGTAAAGGAACAATTGAATATAAACACATGATTCATTCAATTAAACTAATTCTTATGGACAATCACATTAAATAAACCCATTTAAAGGAAACCAAAGTTCTTTTATTATTTTTTTATTTTTAGATTAAACTTAAAGAGGAAGAGAGCTAATCATTTGTTGCTATAAACCCCATTCCTTCATTGGTGATTTGATTTGGTTTAAGAAGAGGTAATTAGGTTGATTTTATGAGTTAGTTAGATTGTGGTATGCATTAAATACATTAAGTAACCCATTTCTATATTACCTTAATATAATTATCCAAATAATTTTGAGCCAACATGATATGCATATGAATTGAATATTAAATTAGCAATGGTCCTAAGGAGTAAAAGGGGCCTCATGTAATTGGCTCATAATTAATGGTTAATTAAGTTAAGGAACTTAATTAAGTACTCTTATGGTTTCCCAACACATGTGGATTAACCATAATTTTCTTAAGTGGTTTTATGTTATTAAACACCTAACAATCTACCCATGATTTAATTAATTAATTCTGATGTGATTATGATTTAGTTAATTAATTAATTAATTAATTATACCTTTAATTAATCCCAAATTAATTAACCTTCCTTTTAAATGACATGGACTTAGAAAAAGATTAAGAAACGTCCTAAACCCAT
Organism: Cymbidium sinense; assembly: GCA_021442155.1. Taxonomy (NCBI): domain Eukaryota; kingdom Viridiplantae; phylum Streptophyta; class Magnoliopsida; order Asparagales; family Orchidaceae; genus Cymbidium; species Cymbidium sinense. The sequence continues at coordinate 163,307,219 of CM038221.1, read as the reverse complement.
TCCCCTTGCTCATTTACTATTCAATCGATGATTAGTAAGCTTTATTAATTTTTTCTTTACTATTGAAAGGTTAATTAATTAATTAGACTAATTAAGAGAATGATTAAGGCTTAGATAGCTAATTACCCCCAATTAACTAAGAAAAAAATCCCAAGAAAATTATGGGAGGCAGAGGTCATCCCATTGAACTAACCCACAAAGTTTGGGATTAATTTCCCGAGTAATTAAAGAGAAATTAAGTTAATTAAGTTTTTAATTAAACCTAAATTGAGCCTCTATTACTATTCAAAATTAATTAGAATTAATTTTAAATGATTCTCCTCTGAAATACCTTTAAAAATAAATATTTATTTGTATAATTTGTTAAAAATTTTAGAAGTTGTAGCCATCTAAATCAATTATTTAACCCTAATTAAGCCTAATTACATCAATATATGGATGTGGCATGCTTTATGCTGGCGTGGGATTGGTCACTTAAATGCGTTGGTTAAGATCGTAGCGGAGAATGCACCTTCATCTCTGCCATTCGATCTTGGATTGGATGGTGCAGATCAATCCCACAATTCCTTAAGGACTTAATCATATCAATCTAGCGGATCTAATCATGACCATCCATTCCAATCATGTAGAACATATGGTGTGTGATTCGTCATCACACGAGCGATGAGGGACGAACACCGTCCGCCATTCGTCACTCGATCTGAGCTCACCCAAGCTCTAAACGACTCCAAATGGATCACACACCTTCACATGAAGGATCCAAAGGGATCCAATGGTCAAGATCGCAAGGAATGCAAGTTTCCTTCACAAAGCTCAAAACAAAATCATCCAAAGCTCAGTTTTAATTGAATTACCTCGCCAGAGATCAAGGCCAATGGTGAATCTGATTGAGGAAGCTTCGTCTAGTAGAGACGAAGCCCTGTTAAGCAGCAATTGGATCAATTCCTCATCGTTTGCTTGGAAGACCACAAACCAATGATTTGGAGGTCGATGTTGATGGAAGTCGCACATCCGATGGCTGGAGGGCTCAGGAGGTGATTTGCTCTTTCTTGACAAGGTGTGGGGATGGTGTGTGTGAAGTTAATTTAAGTTTGGTGAAGATATGGGGAAATTGGACTGAATGAGGCATTACCCTATTTCAGCTTGAAGAAAATTGGCAATGGGGGAGGTTAGAAATAACTCTAGGGAGTTCATATTTGGCTGTTAGGGCTCTCTAAGGGTCGAATGTGTTAGTTTAGATTGAATTGGAGGGGGTATACCCCCTCCTCCCTTGGATTGGGCGATGGATTTGTTTGGCTTCTAATGGCCGTCCAGTCACTGGTGGTGGCTGTGGGTGGCAGCGAATCATCCTATGTGGCTCGGTTTAAGTGGCCAAGGGTAAGGGAGTGGCTGCCAAGGTGGGATCATGGTTGTCTTTGGATTTCAAAAGTGTCAATGGGGGAGGTGAGGTGAGTTCACCTCCCCAAGGGTCATGGCCGACCCAACCACCCCTTGGGTCAGGTTAGGTAGTCAAATTAGGTTAGGTTGGGTCAAGTTGACCAATTGGTCAAATTGGGTCAAACCAAGAGTTGGGTCAAGTTCATATGATCATTTGGGATGTTTTGGTTCAATTAGTTTGATTTATTTTGGCTTAGATTTGATTTTGACTCATTGAGTTCATTTGGGTCAAATGAGTCAAGTTGACCAAATTGGTCAAATTGGCTTGGTTTAGTTATTTGTTTTGGTTTGATTGACCAATTAAGATGATTGCAAGCTTTGGTTTGAATTAATTTGGATTTGGTTAAGGTTTAGGCCAAATTGACCCTTTAGGTCAATTTGGGCTAAATAAGTCAATTGGGCTCAGTTGGTTAAATTGGGTTCAATTTGGGCTTTGGTCAAGTTCAGCAATCAATTTGGAATGAATTAGACCCATTTTTTATAATCAATTTGGTTTATATTTTAATTTGACCCAATTTGGCCTTTTAGGTCAATTTGGGTCAACTTAGGTGATGAGGGAAAATTGGGTTGGGTTTGGCTCAATTGAAGGCAAAGTCATGTTCAAATATTGATTTTGAGTTGGTATGAATCATTGGTTTCAAGTGATTTCTCTTAGGTTGCAATTTGGCTAGTTTAAGTTAATATGGGTTAAGAGAGTTGACTTGGTCAAAGGACCAAGTTGACTTGGTTTGACTTAATTTGTGACAATTGATCAACCTATGTGATCAACAATCATGATACGAGGTTTAGATTGGCTTGGTTCAATCCAATTTAGTTTGAATTGAAGTTTGGCTCAAATGGGTTCTTTAGGTCACTTTGGGTCAAGTGAACCTAAGTGGGTCAATTGGCTTGATTTTGGGTTGAATTGGATTTAGTTGAGTTCATACATGAGTTTAGGATTGATATATAAATTCAATTGTAATTAATTTGGGTTTGGATGAGTTTTGGTTCATTTGGATATTTCAAGTCAAAATGGCTAAGTTGGGTTTGACTTGGGTTGATTTTGGCTTGACTTGATGATTGTAGATTTTATTTTTATTTATGAACATTATTGAAGGTATGATTGATTCATGAGAAGATTAGTTGAATTTGGAGTTTGGAGTGAAGGAATTTGGCTAAGTCCATGGAGTTGGATCATGTGGCTTAGGAAGAGTTTTATTTAGTTTGATTTGGTTTTGATGATTTAAATGCATATTTGATTTATATTTATAGAGATGATTGATTTATGAGAAAAATAATTGAGTTTGAAGTGATTTGAATCAAAATTTGGCTAAGTTCGTGGAATTAGATCACATGGCTTTGGAAGGATTTGGTTTGGATTTGATATATAGTTTTGGTATGATTATAGATTTTGGCAAATTGATTTGATTGTAGACTTCATTTAGGAGAAAATAAATTGAGTTTGTGTTGGTTTGATTATAAGTTTCAATCATTTGATTTAGATTTGGGTTTGGATTTGAAATGAATTGAATTTAGTTATGGTTTAAGAAGGTGAACATAGGTTGGGTTTAAGTCATGGGATAGGTAGATCAACCTAATCCCTAAGGGATAACCTAATCTTATGATTAACCCATCTAAGTCTCTAGGCTTAGGTTAAGTGTTCACCTAATTACTAAAAGTGTCTTATGACTAAGAAAGTCTTAGTGTCTAGAAGACTCCTAGGTTTAAGAAGAAGAGATTAAATCCTCACTCCAAAAGTGAGGTCAACAAAAGGACCCCCAATAGGTGTGGTGTAACTGACAAGGCACACCACATGTATTGAAATTGATCGAGATGATCAACAATGTCCAAAAGATTGAAAACACTAATGGAAACCACCTATACTTAAACCCGAGATAGATAGAATCATGATCTTAGTGCAAAACAACTCAACTCATGCTAAGGGCATAAGAGAGCTATAAGGGTTTGATGAGAATTCCATGTCAAGGATGTGGAGGGAGATCTGCTAGGGGATCACACATGCATCAGAGATGACATATGTGAAGTTTATGTCAAGGGCATTAGAGGGAGAAATTCACTGGGGATTGGGTATGTGAATCTTCCACTATGGAAGCAGGTTCAAGCTATCTGCTGGGGATATGGATTTGAGTTTAATTTCATTGATTTGTTTGCGGTGTATCCACTGGGGAATACATGGATTTGAATTTTGTTTTAAAACTGATTGTTTGATTGTTTATTTTATTTTGGGCTCCACTAGGGGAGGAATGTGATTTAGCTCCACTAGGGAGATCAAAATTGGATTTGATTTAATTTGTTTTGAAGGGGGTATCCGCAGGGGATATTAGTTTGATTGAATTTTTTTGATTTGTTTGATTAGCTCTGTTAGGGAGAGATGGGTTCAGATTGTTTCAATTTAGACTCTACTAGGGAAGTTGGTTTAATTTATTTAAATTTTGAGTTGGACCCTATTGGTGTGCGATGGATCCACTGAGAAGGGGCTATATCTCGCCTATCTCGCATTTACAAATATAAAGGGTAGTCTCTTGGGTAGAGCAAACCAACTAAAGGATTGCCTTTTGGTAAATGAAATGTGAAAGAAAGCACTTACATCTTCCAAAGCGGAGAACAACCGCTAGGGTGACCTATTGGATGTGCAAAAAATCAAACTCGACCTAGGGAGACTACTAATTTAGTGCTGTTGGGGACTTATGTCAACTCAAGAGTAGTCAAAGTTAATTTTTTTTTAATTTCCTTTGATTCGATATGGTTTTTTTGAATTGGATTTAGTTTGATTTAATTTATGGACCCTATCGGTGTGCGATTGATCCACTGAGAAGGGGTCATATCAGTCTTGATCTATCTTAGATTTACTAGACTAAGGGAGAATCTGCATATCTGCAGTATGAACTCTCTAACCATAGGGGTGGTTACTAGGAAAGGAGAACTATCCAATCCAGTAGTAACCCGAGTTGTATCTAGATGGGGTTACAAAGGACGTGATCCAAATAGAGTGCCCTCATGGGAGGTGCTGCTAGGGGTGTTATCTTGATCCTTGAAAATAAAATCTATAGGTGTACGGTGGAGGACTCTAGGAGAAAGGGAAGCAGACTTACATCCACCATGAGTGGTGTATCCACTGGGTGGGTCACTGTCAGCATAGCGAACACCAACTAACCTAAGGTGCCTGTCGGTGTGCAACGATCAATCTAACAGAAAGGTGTAGCAGACTTACATCTTCACACACAAAAATGATCATCAGGATAGACTGTCATTGGCGGGATAGATGCTACCCGACCTAGGGCGACTACTAAGCGGGGAGTCCCGGGTGAGGACTAGACCCAGACTTGAAGTAGTAAGAAGGAAAGGAGCCACTAGGAGACATATCCTAAATATCAAATATACTCGACCCAGTTAGTTTATGATGGCTAGTTCAAAAAGAAAGCATAGCAGACTTACATCTCCTTAAATGAAGCCATCATGAGATAGCTTACCAGCCGCGTAGTAAGGCATACCAAACTAACAAGGCACTCATCAGTGTGCAATTATCAAGTCAAGAAGAAAGTGTAGCAGACTTACATCCTCTTGAATAATGAACCACTTGGGTGATGCATTAGCAGGGTAGCAAGTCAGCTCGACCTAGATTAGCTATTGAGTGAGTGCCGCTGGGGGCGTTATCTCAACTTGAAGTAGCCCAGGACAAAGAATACGTGTTATTTTATGTGTTTGTGTTGTGTTGATGAAGGATAGGATGTCGCTCAGGTTCCTTACACCAATCCTAAATGCGTATAATTCACAAATAGAAATACTTTCAACATGGAAGAGATTGAATTTGAAATATAATCGTCATTGATGATAAATATTTTCAAACACAAATTTAAGGACAATATTTCTGTAAGTAGAGCCCACTGATTGGAAGCATTGGACACTCTCCCTTATGATTAATAAGCTAATAAAATTCTCTTTGGTAGGCCTTCTCTATGGAAAAAGGGCCTTCCCAGGTGAGTTCAGACTTGCCTCCCATCTTGCAATGGGCAACAATTAATCTCTTTAGAACTAAAACAAGCTATCCTACTTGAAAAATCTAGGATAGACCAACTTATTATGAGCTTGAATTATTTTGAATTTGTACAACTTGAGGTTTTGGCATGCCCATAGGCATCTCTCCTCCAAACCTTCGAGCTCTTCTAATCACAACTTGGCATTCTGCTCCATTATGATCTTGCTACCAACAACTATCCTTAGTGATGGGAGTTGGTCTTCTAATGGTAGAATAGCTTTAGACCCATACACTAAGGAGAAAATAGTAGACTGAGTTGGAGTTCTGTATGTCATGTGGTAAGCCCACAAAGCTTCAACTAACTGCTCATGCCACTGTAATTTGTTATCGTTGAGTGTCTTTTTGAGTATTTGGATGAGAGTTTTGTTGATGGCTTCTACCAAGCCATTTTTGTCTTGTATAGTAGATGCTAGAAAATCTCCAATCTATGTTGTGTCTTTGGGTAAAGCTATTGATTTTGGTGCTCTTGAATGTCATACCATTATTGAGTATAATTTGGTAAGGTACCCCATATCTATATACGATATGGTTCTTAAAGAATTAGAGCACATTATGAGTTGTGACCTCTCTGAGAGGAACCACTTTCCCCCACTTAGAAAAGTAGTCGATAGCAGCTAAAATGAACCGATGACCCTTGGAAGTAGAAGGATCGATCAAACCCACTATGTTAGGACACCAACACTCGAATGGTCATGAGGCCAATGTAGGATGTAGAATGTTGGGTAGTTGGTGTAAAACTACACCATGTACTTGACATTGGTGGCATCGCCTAGCTACGTCCATGCAGTCTGTAATCATCGACGACTTATAATATTCTAGTCTCTTGATCTTAAATGTTATCTTTGGATCGGATTGATGAGCTCCACATAGTCTCGAGTGCACCTCGATCACAATCTTATTGGCTTCATGTTTTCTTAAACAACGTAACCACATATGATCGAAGGACCACTAATACAAGACACCATCCATGAGGGTGTAGGATAGTGCCCTTTGCTTCATTTGATGAGCTTTTGACTTCTCTTAAGGAAGTTTGCCTTTATTAAGATAATCCATGAAAGGTTCCCTCCAATCCACCTCCTTATCCTTCTTGGCAATGACAACCTCCCCTTCAAGAGAGTACTTTTTGATGAGTTTAATATCAATAAGCAATAAGACTTATCTATTTTGGACCTTTATTAATATTGACTCATCTTCTAGACATGCCAACACCTTAGTAATCTTGGCTAAAACATCTGGTATAGCATTTTCTCCTTGAGGGATCTTATAGATGGAAACCTCTGGGATTTGGGCCAACAACTCCATGGTGTACTTATGGTAGTGATGGAGCTTGGGTTTTAGAAGTTTGTAGGCCCAGTGATTTGTTTGATGACTAGCTGAGAAATCCCAAAGATGTTGATGTTCTGAATGCTTAGAGTAACGATAAACTCCAAATCGATGATCAGAGCCTCATATTCAGCTTCATTATTAGTACAAGGATTGGAAAAGTGATTTGAAAATCTTATCACATCACAGTCTTGAGTTAGGAGAACTATTCCTACCCCTGCCTTCCCTAGAAGAGTATATTATGGTTCATCTCCTCATTGAAAGGAAGCCGCACCATCAAAATACATCTCCCAGTGATGAATGTTAGTGTCCCCTAAGTTCATGATTTATTCATCGGTGAGGTCATCACTAAGTGGAGAGTTAGCAGGAAGTAGGTGTGCTGCTAAGAAATCAGCAAGTGCTTGTCCTTCCACCCCATAAAGGGGTATGAAAGTGATATTAAATTATGATAAAATCATGAACCAACGTGCCAACCATCTGAATAGTGTTGGCCGTGTCATGAGATATTATAGTGGATTGATTCTAGAGATCAAGTTCACCTTATGAGAAAGCATATAGTGTCGTAGCTTTTGGGATGTAAAGATCAAAGCTAGGTAATGCTTCTTAATGGGTGGATAATTTATCTTAGTAGGGATTAGATGATGGCTGAGGTAGTAGAGCACATTTCCATCCCTTCGTCGTTGGTTTGAGCCAACAAAGCACCAAGGTAGTTATCTAATGCAGTAGTATATAGTATGAGTGGCTTACCCAGGATAGAGGCTGCTAGAACTAGCGGCGTCATCAGATAATGCTTATTGTCTTCAAAGGTATGCCGAATTTATCATCCCACTTGAACTAAGCATCCTTTTGACAAGTACTGAGAATGACTAGCATCTCCCTGATAAGTTGGATATAAAGTGTCTTAGATACACCAACCTCTCTTAGAATGATTTGAGTTGAGTTAAACTTTCTAGGGGTGACATCTCTAATACTGCTTTGATCTTCTCTAGATTGATTTCTATTCCTCGATGTCGAACAACAAACCTAAGGAATTTTCCTAAAGATACTCTAAACACACACTTCAGGGGGTTTATTTTGAGGTTATACTGTCTTAACCATTTGAAAACTACTCTCAAGTCAAAGAAATGGTCTTCCTTTTTTTTTTTACTTTTGATTAATCATTGACATAACATTTGATTTGAAGATTGGTATAAGGTTTATCTCCACAAGAGAGGATAAACCACCCGACTACTGGACTTATAATCACTTGGAGTGGCAGCCAGCTAACTTCTCTTATACTTTAAATCTATATGGTACGGTCTTATGAATTTACAGGATAGTTGGGTTGTTATTAATTTAGAAAGAGACTAATGTCCTTAAACTCACTCTCTAAGAGACTAGAGTATGAGTGGTATGAGTAATGACTTAATCTACAAATGCAAATCTTTTCAAATTTTATTTTATTTTTTAACACTTGATTTGGACAAAGGCTTTAGTATTTTTGTATGCCTAAATGCATGATGAAGTGAAGTTGTTGGCCAAATCAAAAGAGAAAGAGTGTGAAGCTTTGTCAGTAGGGGTTGCTCTCATACGTCAAGCGATCCCATGCAAGTAAGGACGGAGGACCTCATTTTGCAAGAGTGATTCAAGATGATATGCATGATGTGAGACATACAATATTTATCTAAGGTATTGCTAAATCTTTTAATTATCTTGATTTACATCCTTGGCTTTATGGTGAGGTTATGAATTATTTAGAATTTAGTTATGAGTGATTAATTGGGGTAGAAAAATAATTTTTTTCTTAAGAGCCTAATCGCATCTAGGCCACACATTAAACCATCAATCATTTAAGAAACTAAGAAAAGCATGCCATCCTAGTGCGCAATTTGAGTATAGCATCAACTAATTTTATAAAACTAATCCAAAGAATAAGAGGCGGGTGCAGTCGAGTGCCGTCGTACAACCAAAAAAGAGAAAAGATGGGTAGTTGAGCTCTACCATTATACAACCCGAATTATGAAAGAATAATTATAATTTATAAATTCTATGAGGGGTCTTCTTTCTTCATTCCTTCATATCTTCTTATATCTCCATTTGATTTTATTTGCTCCACTTCAAAGGCATCACATGGCCTCCCACAGTAAAGCTTTCTAACCAATGCTTATTCTTATCCCCAATAACACTAATCCTAATTCCTAATGCAAAATTATATTGAAAATAGGAAAAGTAAATCTAACTATACTTGTAAAATAGAGGTTAGCTAAACATACAAACATTCCCCAAGCAGTTATACTTATAATTTAGGCTCAGCACCCTACACATGAGTAACTAAGCTCACCTGTCCTAACTTGGATTATGCTTAGGAATTTAAGCAACCTACAAGGAGAGCATTTATATTTATTTTAAGCACCCCTTAAGCATAATATCTTATGGAAAATATGATTAGGCTAAGAACGGCCTAACAACCTCTATGACATATACATCATAACATCTAGTCTAAAATAATATATCACAAAACAAAACATATATCAGACCATACACTGTCCTAACATAAAGCTAGAAGTGGTGACTTAATTCTAATGTGTGTGTTAAGGCTTGTGTGGTATGTCTTGCTAGGCATTAGTGTTGTAATTTTTAAGTGTGGAAAGATTCAATTTAACATGAGGAGTTGATTTCACTTGAAGTGGTTTAATTGATTTGAAAATTTTTAATTTGTGTTTTCTTTTATTTCATATGATTACACTTAGCAACTAAGTGTTATAAAGAGAAGAAAGAGGATTGTCCACTTTCATCCCTACCTTAAGCCACTTTTTAAAGCATATTAATTTGATTTAGTTCTCTTTAGTGAATGGCTTATTAAATGATTTGATTAATCCTAAGTTTAGGTTCACTCTAAATAATCCTATTCAATATGAAAGGCTTCTTAAGATTAATATAATTTATTTACTTTTCACATGATATACATCAGTCATTTCTTTTCGTCACATATAACATGCATATGATTTTCATCCCAAGTATACCTATACATGCAAAATATTTTACACCTTATATAAGAATGTACATATATATATATATATATATATATATATATATTATTATATATATATATATATATATATATATATATATATATATATATATATATATATATATATATATATATTCAATAAAATTAAATAAATATCATTTTTTAAAATTTAATCAAATGACCTCCTAACTAAACAATTTAGGATGTCCAAATTCTTATATAAAAATACACGGGGATAAACTTAAATAGGTATTTATCATTATATAAAAATGGTACATGTATAACTTAGCTTAAATGAAATGTCATTGATAAAAAGAAAGGGGGTTTTAATTCCATAATTAAATATACACACACATGTATAAAAGGCATAAGCTAGTACATGCCATTGTTAACCTGTGAAGTGAGCTAATCAAATGACCTCTTTGGGGTTAGTTAAAGCCTCGTATTCTCGATATGTCTAGACTAAACACTTGATTTTCTCAAATACATATGGATGTATACATAACTAAATGAAGGAAAATAATGCAAAGATTATATTTTTATTTGATTGAAATATTTACTTATGTGAAATAAAGTTCTATCCAATTTATAATGTAGAAATACATGTAAATGAAATCAAATAAGTATGTGTCACTGTTACCTAGGGAAGTGAGGTAATCAAATGACCTTCTTGGGGCTACTTAAAGCCTCATATTCCTGGGATGTCTGGACTATAGACTTGTTAGCATTCAAATGCATATAAAGCTACACATGAACCAAAGAAAAGAGAACTCTACTTCACATATCTAAGTTATAAGCACATGCAAACGTATATGTACTCATAACTACTATCACTCTAATCAAAATAGTTGATTTATAAAGTTTGGAAAAATAATTTGGATTTATTAGTGATAGTAGCCACATATATATTAAGTTAAGTCAACACATGCAAGCTTAACATAAAGGAAAGCCATTTGATTTACTTTATTTTGAAAAGATGAATGCATGATTTCAAATGACATACAACATTTAATATGATTGGAAAGAAATAAATAAACATAAACACATGATTTCATTCAATCAAATTAATTCTAAGGAAAATCGATCAAATAAAACCATTTAAAGTAAACCAAAGTTTCTTTAATGCCATTTTTAATTTCATGTTTTGATTTGATGTAATGATGTGAAAGGGAGTTTGCTGATCCTAACCCATTCCCATGTTTGTGAATTAATTTATTTTAATGAAAAATTTATTAAGTTAATTTTATGAATTAATTAAGTTGTGATATGCATAAAATCCATTAATTAACCCTTACCTATGTTACCTTAAAGTAATTAACTAAGTAATTATGAGCCAACATGATATGCATAGAAAATAACTTTGTAATGATCCTAAAAAAATGAAAGGTCCTAATGAAATTGGATCACAATTACTAATAATTAAATTAAGATACTTGATTAATTACATTTATGATTTTCTCACACATATGAGTAAATCAAAATTTCACTGTTGACCTCACTTTTGGAGTGAGTTCTCAACCTCCTCCTCTTAGACTTAGGAGTCTTCTAGACACTAAGACTTCCCTAGTCATAAGATACTTCTAGTGATTTGGTGAACACTTAACCTAATCCTAGAGACTTAGAAGAGTTTATCATAGGATTAGGCCATGCCTTAGGGACTTAGGAAAATCACCTATCCTATAGCCTAAACCCAATCCATGTACACATTCTTAAATTCAATTCAAATCCAAATTTACAACCAAACCTCAAAATCAATTTCAAATCTAAATCTAAATTCTAAATTAAATGATTGAAATCCATAATCAAATCCAAAATCAAAATCCTTCTTAAGGCCTTGTGATTGAATTCCATAGACTTAGAGCCAATCTCCACCTAATTCAACCCAAATTTGATTTTTCTCTCCATGAATCATATAAATATTTATTTATATTCATAAGTATAAATGTGATATAAACACAAATAGCTAAAAACTAAATCAAACTAAATCCAAATCCAAGCAAGACTTCTCTTAAGCTATATAGACCTACCTCCATGAGCTTAACTAAATCTTAACCCAAATCAACCCAAATTCAATTTATTTCTGTATAAATAAATTATTCCTTCATTTATATTCATAAATAGAAATAAAAACCTCACCCTAATGATCAAAACTAAATAAAATTAAATTAATTTCCTACTTAAGCCCTTATGACCTACCTCCATGAGCTTAGTCAAATTTGCTTCCAACTCATTCCAAACTCAAGTGATTTTCTCATAAATCATTTGTATCTTCATTTATATTCACAACTATAAATGAAATATAAATTCACATGACCAAAACTAAGTCCAAAATCAAGGCAAAATCCAATGTAAGCCCTTTAATCAAATTCCTTGAACTTGGCCAAATCCTATCCAAATCAAATCAAAACCAATGGACTTTACCTTGAATCAATCATTCTTTTAATTATCTATCCAAATATAAATGAAACCTATAATAATCAAGCCAAATTCAAGTCAACCTAAGTCAAGCCCAACTTAGTCCTTTTGGCTTGAAAATTCTAAATGAACCAAAAGCTATTAAAGCCTAAATTGATTGTAGTTGGATTTATATTTTAATCCTAAACTAATATATAAATCCAACTAAACTTCAATCAAACCAAAACTAAGCTGGTTGACCAATTTAGTCCACTTGACCTAAAGTGGCCTAAAGGACATTTTTGAGCCATGTTCTAATCCAACCCATATTGGATTGAACCAAACCCATCTAAGCCTCATATCATGTTGATCATTTAGGATGATCAATTGCCTTAAATTGGGTCAAACCAAGTAAACCATTAGCCCATATGGAACCCAAACTAGACAAATTGAAACCTAAGCATAATCCAAGTTAGGACAGACAAGCTTGGTTACCCTTGTGCAGGGTGCTAAGTCTAAATTATAAATATAACTACTTTGGGTTGTATGTATGTTTAGCTAACACTTGTTTTAGATGTGTAGTTAGATTTAGTTTTCTTATTTTTAATGTAATTTTGTATTAGGAATTATGATTAGTGCTATAGGGGTTTAGGATGAGCATTTTGCCAGAAGGCTTTACCTTGGGATGCCATGTAATGCATTGAAGCCTACCAAATCAAAAGGAGCAAAGACATGAAGACTTAAAGACCCCCATAACAGTTATTCATTTATAAATTATAATTATTCTTTTATATTTCATGTTGTTTAAGGGTAAAGCTAGGCTACCCATTTTTCTTTTCGGGTTGTACAACAGCACCTGACCGCACCGACCTCTTATTCTTTTACTTATAAAATTTGTGATTTTTTGTTTAGCTTGTGCATTAGAAATTATATGCCTCTTCATAGTTTTTTATGATTGGTGTTTGTTTTATGGCCTAGATGCGATTAGGCTCTTAGGAAAAAATAAATATTTTACCCAACTACAACTCATAACTAAAGTTTTAAATAATTTATAACCTCACAATAAAAGCTTAGGAATTAAATAAGATAATTAACAGATTTATCAACCCCTTTGTTGAATGTTGTATGTTTCACATCATGCATACATATTTTTTCTCTCTTGAAAATAGGGGATTTGCTTCCTTACACGATAGGGGAATGCTTGACTTGTGAGGGAATCCCTTGTGGTGAAAAACACCCCTTCTTGCTGATTTAGCTAATAATCTAACTTCATCATGCATATAGGCATACAAATCCTAAAGCCTTTATCAAAATGATGCATCAAAAATTAAATAAATTTAAAAATATTTGCATTTGTAGATTAAGTCATTACTCATATCACTCATGCTTTGGTTTCTTTAGGGAGTGGGTTTAAGGACTATAGTCTTTTCTAAATAATAATAACTTAACAATCTTGCAAAATCATATGACTTGCCTACATGATTTTAAAGCATAGGAGGAGTTTGCTGGCCACTGTAGGCAGTTATAAGTCTAACAGTCGGGTGGTTTATCCTCACTTGTGGAGGTAAACCATATGTCCATTTTCGCTTAGATTTAGGTCATGTTCTAACTTATGCTAGAACTCTTTAGATTTTAGATCCAAGGTAGCTATTTTCTTTTGGATACAAGCATAAATACTCACCTCGCAGACATTCTCATGATCTTGTATTGTTGGATTATAAGTCCTAGATTTTGAATAAAATGTCAACTTTAACTAAATTGATCTTCTCAACTTTAAACATATAAATCCTCACCATAGGATAGATTGAAATGCTCACTAGGCTTCCTAATATCATAAACATTCCTTTCTAATATCTTTTGGCTTCCAAAATAAGTCTCTCCATTTGATCTATTCTACTTGATTTTCCAAAATAGGCAATCATTTGATAGTCTTAATCTTGAAATCTTTAAAGACAATAATTGTTTACTTTAATCAAGAGTATTCCTAAGGAACTCACCTTTCTTAGGATGTAATTAACTATGGAGGCTTTCCCCATAGGGAACTTTAGAACCCAATTTAATATAAACCCTGCTTTATTTATCCATGTAAAGCAGAGGAAAAATCTTTGGTACATTTGAAGACCCATCATGCTATAGGAGTCCTTGTTAGGTGATTAGGTCCATTATATGGTGATGATTTATATCTTTCAAAATAGTGCATTATTTCTTAATGTCATACTCAATCACTTCAATAAGTATCCCCTAAGATCTGCATGGTGTCTCCCCCATCTCAAAAATAAACACCATAGATTTTTTTGGCGACTCCACTAAGGATGATTCCCTACCATTCCCAATCACCCCAAACCATAGGACATCCACTAAGGACCAAAAATCATAATGAAAGGGGATTTTCAGCCAAAACCAAAGACAAGGAAATAGAAGCCTAAAAAATTCTACTCTTGCCCTCATTTCAGTCTCTTAGCTCCCAACCAACCATTTCCACTTCATTTTTTGGGTGAAAATCATCAAAATCAAGTGAATTCCAACAAGAAAGTGATCATTGGTTGGATACATCATTCTAAAGGGAGGCAAAGGTCTATATCCATTCAAAGCTTCTTGCATTCAGAGCATGCTTGGATCATCACCATTGAAATCATCCGTGAGGTAATTTTAAGAATGGTAGCTTAGAAGCTTTTGTTTGTGATGCTTCTTGCACGATTTTAGGAATTTCCTTAGAAAACCCTTGTATTTTTCTTTGTATTTAGTCCTAATACAAAGATAGATGTTCTCCGGTGAGAATCAGTGTGAAATCAAGCCCGCTTAGATGATATTTCATTCAATTTTTGTAAAAATCCCATTTTCCTCTCTCGATTTACTATTCACAACTCGCTTTTGCCAGGTGGGAAGTAGCATCCGTTCGATTCCATGGCTAAAAAATGGATAGTTGAGATTAGAAGCCAAAACCACTTGATTCTATCCATTAGATCATGGGGCGCACGGGTGTCGATCTACGATCGACGATTCGACCAATCCCATGGAAATGAGTAGTTCGCCATTTTGACCACCAGGACATTGCCTGTCGGCCTTCGGCGTTACATTATGTTAGCCTTGTATGGTCGGGTTAAGTAATAAATTAGGGATTTTCTGATTTTAAAATTTAATAAATTCACCTAAAACTTAAAAAAATTTATAAAAAATAAAATACTTTATAAAAAAATTACAAATAAGGGCTTGTTGGATTCATCCTTCTAAGAAGAATCTAACAAATCTAAAATTCTCAAATTTACTGAGTATTCTAAGCTTAATTTATGTTTTAGTGAAAATAAAATTTTATTAATTAAAACAAAAATACACATGAGATTGATTTCAAAATTTTAGAGATTGAAATTGAAGTTAAAATACACCTATCATAAAAATTTCAAGTCAGATGGATTTTTGGATTTGGGAGATATTTCATTCTAAAGCTCAAATAGTCTAAATTAGTTAAAATAAATTAATAGACTTTATAAAAATCATGAAAAATCATTTAAATTAGCTGAAACTTTGGAAAATTATAACAAATCATAGAAAAATCATAATAATACAAATAAACATTCATTTTGAAGGTATTTTAAAGAAGAATTTACAAAAAAATATTCTTAATTGATTTTTAATAGTAATTAGAGCTTAATTAGAGTTTAATTAAAAAATTAATTACACTGATTAATCCTAATTAATTAATTAATTAACCCCAAATTTCTTGAGATTGTGTATGGGGATGACCTCTGCCTCTCCTAATTTTTTGGGGATTTATTGGTTAATTAATTATGAGAATTAGCTAATTGGGCCTTAATTACTCTCCTAATTTGATTAAAGGTTAATTAATCACATGAACAATAAATAAATAAATAAATTAATTGGGCTAATTTGTCACTATTTAACAGTGAGGAGACTTAAGTATTAAATTGGGACCTCTTTCCTAATTTTTTCCTAAGTCTACTTCATTTGGAGGATAGTTAATCCATGTGGTAATTAAATTTATGTTTAATTAAGTGATTAATGATTTTGTTAATCTAATTAAAATTTAAAACAGATCAGAACCTAATTAATCAATTCATGGTTAGATCTTTAGGTGTTCAATAACATAAAGATATTTAAGAAAATTATGGTTAACCCACATGTGTGGGAAAACCAGAAAAGTACTTAATTAAGTTCCTTAACCAAATTAATTATTAATTATGAGCTAATTGAATTAGGCCCTTTCATTTCTTAGGATCATTGCAAGTTATTTTCCATGCATATCATGTTGGCTCATAATTATTTAATTAATTACTTTAAGATAACATAGGCAAGGGTTAATTAATGGATTTAATGCATATCACAACTTAATTAACCCATAAAATCAACTTAATTACTTTTCATTAAACTAAATCACAAACATGAGAATGTGTTAGGATCAGCAAACTCTCCCGCATTTCATTAAATTAAATCTAACAATAAAGTGAAAAATGCCAAGCTTTGGTTTTCTTTAAATGCTTTTATTTGATATGATTGTCCTTAGGAATTAGTTTTATTGAATGAAATAATGTATTTACATTTAGTAATTCCTTTTTGATCATGTTAAATGGTGTATGTCATTTGAATCATTCATTCATGCATTTTAAAAATAAATCAAATAAAATTTTCTTTATGTTGAGCTTGCATGTGTTGAACTTAATTTACAATATGTATGGTTATTATCACTATTAAATCAAGAATTATTTTCAAAAGCTTATAAATCAATTACAATATTTGGAGTGATATTAGTCATAAGTATATGTAAGCTTGCATGTGTTCTAGTTTAAACATATGTTGTGGAGTTCTCTTTCTTTAATTCACATATAAATTTGCATAAGTTTGAACATTCATAAGTGTATAGTCTATTTAAAAAGACACCACCTATTTGAATTCATCCTTACACATTTTTATATTATAATTCGGATAGAACTTTAACTCATATGCATAAATAAATTCAATTAAGAGAGACATAATTTTTTGCATGATTTTCTGTTCTTGTAGTCACTTATACATTCATGTGTATTCAAGGATAGTGGATATAGCTAGTCTAGATATTTTGGGGATGCAAGGCTTTAAGTAGCCCCAAGGAGGTCTTTACCTCACTCCTGTGGTTAACAATGGTGAAGTATCCACTTGAAACTTTTATACACTTGTATGTGCATTTAGCTAATGAAAGAAAATCTTCTTTCTAACTTAATGGACATTTTGCATGATTTTCCATTCTTATAGTAATTTGTACATTCATGTGTATTTAAGAATAGTGTGTATATCTAGTCTGGACATTTTGGAGATGTAAGACTTTAAGTAGCCCCAAGGAGGTCTTTACCTCACTCCCCTGGTTAATAATGGTGAAGTATCCACTTATAACTTTTATATACTTGTAAGTGCATTTATATAATGAATGAAAATCTACTTTCCAACTTAATAGACTTTTTGCATGATTTTTTATTCTTGTAGTCATTTGTACATTCATGTGTATTCAAGAATAGTGGGTATATCTAATCTGAACATTCCAAGGACACAAGGCTTTCAGTAGTCCACAGGAGCTCTTTACCTCACTCCCATGGTTTAATAATGGTGAAGTACTTGCTTAAAACTTTTATACACTTGAATGTGCATTTAGCTAATGAGTGAAGATCTCATTTTTCTATAAAATGCACATATGCATCTTTCATTTAAAGCATGTTGAAAGAAATATGTTGTATGTATAGTTATACTTAGGTTATATGCATGCCACATGTGATGGAAAGGAGTAAATTGATATATGTCATATGATAGTAATTCAATTAAGTTAATCTTAATATGCCTTTCATGTTGAATAGGATTATTTAAAGTGAACCTAAACTTGAGATTAATTTAAAATGTGTAATAAGATATTCAATAAAGAGAAATAAATGAAATTAACATGCTTTAGAAAGTGGCTTAGGGTGGGGATCAAAGAGAGCAATTCTCTTTCTTCTCTTTATAAAACTTAGTTGTTAAGTGTAGGTCATATAAAACCAAAGAAAACACAAATTAATACTTGCAAATCAATTAAAGCACTTGAAGTGAAACAACTCTTTAAATTGAATCTTTTTACACTTAAAAAATCTTAACTCTAAAAAATAGTTAAGACATACAACACAAGCCTTAAGACACACATTAGAATTATGTCGCAACTTCTAGCTTTATGTTAGGGCGGTGCTTGGTTTGATGCATATTTTATTTTATGATGTAATATTTTTAGGTTGGATGTTAGGGTGTATATTTTATAGACTGGATGGTAGGCCCTGATTAGCCTAATCATATCTTCTACATGGGATTTTGCTTAAAGGGACCACTTAAAAATAAATATAAATACTCTCTTTCCAGGCTACTTAAGCCCCTAAGCATAATCCAGTTAGGATAGGTGGGCATGGTTACCCATGTGCAGGGTACTAAGTACAAATTATAAATATAACTGATTGGGTTGTATGTACATTTAGCTAACCTCTGTTTCGCATGTGCAGTTAGATTTACTTTTATAGCTTTGATATAATTTTGCGTTAGAAATTAGGATTAGTGCTATGGGGGTTTAGGATGAGCACTGGCCAGATGGCTTTGTCTTAGGGTGCCATGTGATGCCTTGAAGCCTACCAAATCAAAGAGAGCAAAGACATAAAAACATGTAGACATGAAGACTTGAAGACCCCATAACACTTATTCATTTATAAATTGTAATTATTCTTTTATTTTCATGGTTGTATAAGGATAGAGCTCAGCTACCCACTTTCTCTTTTCGGATTTTATGGCGGTACCTTACCGTACTGGCCTTTTATTCTTTTGTGCTAATTTTATAAAATTGATTGATGTTATGTTTAAAATTATGTAGTAGAAATTACATGCCTCTTCATAGTTTCTTTATAATTTGTGTTTATTATGTGGCCTGGATGCGATTAGGCTCTTTGGAAAAAAAAAAATTTTACCCAACTATAACTCATAACTAAAGTTTTAAATAATTCATAACCTCACAATAAAAGCCTAGACATTAAATAGATAATTAAAAGATTTAGCAACCCCTTACCTGGATGTTGTATGTTTCACATCATGCATGCATAATCTTTCTTTCTTGAAAATAAGGGATTTCCATCCTTGTATTATAGGGGAATGCTTGACCTGTGAGGGCATCTCTTATGGTGAAAAACACCCCTTCTTGTTGATTTAACCAATAATCTATTTTCTTCATGCATATAGGCATACAAAATCCTAAAGCCTTTGTCAAAATGAAACATCAAAAATCAAATAAAATTTGAAAAGATTTACATTTATAGATTAATTCATTACTCATACCACTCATGTTTTAGTCTCTTTAGGGGGTAAGTTTAAGAACTTTAATCTCTTTCTAAAAAATAAAAGGTCGGTGTGGTCGGGTACCATCGTACAACCAGAAAAGAGAAAGTGGGTAGCCGAGCTCTACCCTTATACAACCTAGAATATAAATGAATAATTATAATTTATAAATGAATAAGTGTTATGGGGGCCTTTAAGTCTTCATGTCTTTGCTCCCTTCAGGTCTTCTTGGTGCCATTTGGCGATAACCACTCGATTAGAGGACTCTGGTCATAACTATATCATATGTGGTGCATACTGGCCAAGCCACACAACCAGAGGACACGGGCCACATCCTTGATAGCATGAGATTGACTGAGAGTGAACATAGTAGAACACTTTATTTGACATTGACTCTGTCGTGAGCTAGAGTTTTCTTAATTTGTCACCTTCAACAAACTAGTGCGAAAAATGGATTGGGTTAGATTTTTCTTTAAGTTTTTAGAGATTGAATCTCATTTAAGCATTTTTAGATTGATACTTAATTTGAGTTAATTTAATTTAAAATTGTAATCACATTTTGATGGAAGTATCCCCTCCAGTTAAAATCTTCATTCAACACAACTATCATCAGGGTGGATGCACTGTTTGATCATTTAGTTTAATATTTTAGATATTATTGACTCTATTATTTTAATAATAGAGGATCAAATCTACTGTCATATGATAAAATTAGCTTCTCAGATATTTTAGTAAGTTGAAATTCTTATAATAATTGGGTTTATAGGTTTTGTTAACTTGGACCCGATCCTAAGATCAAATCAGGAAGCAACCCATGCAGCATCCTCAAACACTTGAATTTAGACATTTAGCAATATGTCAATAATTCAGATAATTTTATGTTTGAATTATGAGATTAATTTTTTATTTATTTAATCTCAACTTAGCCTATGCAACCTTTTCAGGCATTAAAATTTATACTTTAAATCTCTATGTCCAAGCACATGCAGGTATTTATAGCTCAGATAATTTCATCTAATTAATGAAATTATTGATTTTGAAAATTATAATTAGAATAAAATTTCTTAATTTTTGGATTGAAAGTAATTCATAGAGAACTTGATTTAGCATCGCCTTCTGTCTGCTTGTACAAAGAATTGTAGATCCGGTGCCATATGTGGAGCAGAATTAAGTTTTCATTTGCAATTCAAAATATTTATCTAAGTAACCCTTAACTCTTATAGTTTGCTATAAAATGTAAATTTGTTATCGAGCTTCGTCTTCATTCTCCAAGCTTGATTATGTTCAAATTAAATCACTTTTAATTCACCTAGAATAATTTATGATAATTGTAATGTTTATTGGAAAGATCATTCATTGGTGATTACATAAGTCATGTTCTTCATCTCCCTTATGTAGGAGAGATCAAACCCTATTTGACTTTATTTTAAATTCCACCTCAAGACCAACGCATATAACCCAATTTGAAATTTCTCGCAAGTCTCTTATGCGTTTGGAATTAGCTTCAAGCCTCACTTGTATTCTATTTGAACACTCCCCTTTATTTCAATATATAAAGCAATAAAATCAAAGAATTTATTTGGCTATAAACTAAGTGAATGAATTAATTTTCTTACTTATCATATTCTCATATGATAATAATACTTATTATGCCCATTGAATTTGGATTTTATAAATTTTTTTTGGACTTTATATCTTATATTTAACTTAATGTTAAATTAAAATCTTTTGGTCTAAGTCCTTTTGAAGGTCATTGTAATATCTTTTAATTTTAATTTGATATTCATCTTTATGTTTGTCTTGTTAGAATTTTTAATTTAACATATTTAAATTTCATTTTAGATTATTATATTTTGGTGGTTTTAGATGAATTATTATTATTTTCTCTTCTTCTTTTTTTATCCAAAATTTAATCCTAAAATTTGATAGAATTTTAGCAGTATTCTGGCATCATCCCCGTGTACGGGACTACATTGGAATTGTTTTGGCCTTCTCGTCACGCCCTAATGAGCGTAACGTTGGTGTTTTGAAGCACCTCGACCAAATTTCAATCCTGTTACACCTTCATGAGCATAATGAGGCCTTTTATCACTTTCTTAAAGCAAATATATATGCAATTTCTACACATTCAAATCTCCTCCCCTTCTAAGTCTAAAATTTAATCAAAATTTTGACAGTATTTTGGCAGTATTTCAACGTTATCCTAACGTAGGGGGCTACATTGGAACTATTTTAACCTACCCATCACGCCCCAATGAGCGTGACGGTTGGTGTTTTTAAGCACCTCAATCGAATTATAATCTCATTATGCCCTGATGAGCATAACGAGGCTTCAACCACCTACATAAAAGTGAATACATATGTAATTTCTACCCATTCAAACCTCCTCCCTTTTTTCTATCTACGTCCAAAATTCAGTCTAAATTTCCGCAGCATTTCGGCATAAAAGGCTACATCTAACATTTTTGGCTTACTCGGGATGCCCTAATGAGTATAGCGAGTGGTGTCTTGTTACACTATTGTCGATTTTTATCTCATCATGCCCTAATGAGCATGAATAGGCCTTCAAACCTGCATGAAAGAAGCATATATATATATATATATATATATATATATATATATATATATATATATATATATATATATATATATATATATATATATCCACATCTATTTCTTTACACATTCACAACCAACCACAATAATAAATAATTCGACTCATAATTTTGCATAGAATGGGAGTCTTCAATTTGAAGGAAAATTAGGAGAACGCGTTCAAGCTTGTGATATGCGGATTGAGCGAATGACAGAGTGAATCAAAAAAGGGGCTATTTGGCTGAGGGATTTGAGCAAGATTTAAGCTGGATTTAATTTAATTCCAACCAATCGATATTTTGGTAAGAAAGATCTAAATTTACTCAATCCTGTTAGTAGGAAGTTTTATGGGATTTAGAGAACCATAGGAGCACGAAGGAGGTTTTGGTTGAATGGAAAGGAGGGTCTCAGTTTGCTTGACTCGCATAGAAAGAATCTCATGCTTCTTCCCTCAGCTAGGATGAACGACATGAGAGAAGAAGGGGAGGGAGCTGAATGAAGTGAGAGGTTTGAGTTAGGGAATTTTTGGCTTTCAGTTTTGGTGATGACATGAGAAGAGGATTAAGAGGGAGGGGAGAATCGGATTAAAGGTGACAGAGAGAAGGAGAGAATGAGAGCTTTGGATTGTCTTGAGAACACTTGAATCGAGGAAAATGGGAGAGAAATGAGGAAGAACCTGATGAGGGAGAAACGAGAGTGAGAGAGTAGGTTTTCAAGATTTCTCTAAGGATCAGCCATTCCAACTTGTGAAACTTGTGGCTTTAAGGAAGATGAGGCTTGTGGTTGTTTGCTGTTGAGGAAGAGAGCACGAGAGGGAGGGAATGGTTGAGGAGAAGAGATCGGGTTGCAGTTGAGGGATTAAATGAGAGAGAGAGAGAGAGAGAGAGAGAGAGAGGAAGAAGCCTCGTGCACGATCCTTCTATCGATTTGCGTGCTCCTTCAACTCGGGTCAATAAATGCCCCCCAATAAATGTGATTTGTGTATGGAGCAAGTCATATTTGTTGAAAACTAGTTGACCTTTTGTGTTTGCCATAGCTGTTGGACCACTTCATCTTCAGTTTCAGTAGCTTATAGAGCTTTGATGAGATTTTTGTTTAGTATGATGTCTTATTTTGGGCATGCTAAATAACGGGATTGACCGATTTGTCAGGAAGTGCATGTATATCTTCAGTCCTATGCTTGCTACTTTGAAGGACTTGTTGAAGGGTGTGTATATATGACCCAGCCTTCCGGCTTATATTAGGTCTATAATGTTGAGTTATCAGCCTAGTGATGCATGCTTTAACAAATTGAATATCTATAGAATTCCTTTAGTTTGGCCATTAGCTTTGTAAGAACTATGGAATTGCTTCTTGGTCCTTTGCTTTCTGCTTTTGCACACCTAATGAGAATTAGATTTGATCTATGCTTTATGCTTGATCAGATCATTTGAGAAAGATTAAAATATCACCTTGCAGGTAATATAATGATTGATTTGAGATAGCTCTAAATTGAGAGTTTGATCAAATTATTTTGGTCTATCGATTAGGTAGAAATATCTCTTGGATTATGGTTGCTTGTAGTCATTGAGCTGGATCTGGCTTGAGATTGAATAGCTATCATCATTGGACTATGAGCAAGGGCTCTTTCACTATGACCTTTTCTTACGGCTTGTTGAGTGTGGAGAGCGTCAATAACTCAGCCATTTATTAGCTTGTTGAGTTTGACCTTTATAACATACTCGAGTCTTCAACTTAAGCTCTGATGAGTTGGTGATTTGGCCATCAGACTAATGAATGGGGGCTCTTTCACTATTCTCTTTTCTTATGGCTTATTGAGTGAGGAGAGCGTCAGGCCATTTGTGGGCTTGTTCAGTTTGACCTTTAGAACCTATCTGTGTCCTAGACTTGAAGATGTAGAGGTTGATATTTTTCCAACTCAGTTGATTGAAGCTTCGAAAATTAGGAGTTCTTCTAACTTGATCTTCAGAATTTGGCAAATATGAGAGATAAACTTTTGAAGTTTATGGCTATCTTTTCATGCATAGAAATAGATTCTTTTTGTTCCAAGAACCTGCAACTTAATCATAAAAAGGGCACCTATCTAATAGGAGGTTTGCAGATTAGCTCAAAAATGTAACACAGACTTTGAACTTCTTCAATATAAATAAATGTAGCTTATTATGATCATCATGTATATTTATCTGAGGATTTCAGCTTGAAGCACGATATCTACTTAGATATATATATAAAATGCCACATGTCTAATAGAGGGATTTGTAGTAACTATTAAGAGAATTTGGAATGTCTTTAGTCCTATGCTTTGTGCTTTCGGACTTGTTGAAGACTTCCTCTTGAGAGTTTAAAATTTATATTTTTCTCCTATCCTAGCTTTGTGCCTTGGGTGAACTTAATGGAGTTGATGACTTGTTGGTGAGATGAGAATGTCTTCTGTCCTATGCTTTGCACTTTGACGGACTTGTTGAAGATTCAATCTCAAAAATTTGTAGTTCATATTTCTTTCTATCCTGGCTTTATGCCTTTGCAAATTCAGTGAAGGAATTTTGAATTATCTTAAAGACTTGTCAGGTGATACGAAATTACCTTCTACCATAGCTTTATGCTTTTATGAGCTTATAGAAGGATGTTTGTCGGTGACCTAGCCCTCTGAGCTTGTGTTAGGTTAATGGTGAAGATTCATCAGTCCTATACTTTACGCATAACGAACATATTGATGACATGATTCCCTTTATTCAGCTATTAGCTTTATATTGGAATGGCTTCTTCGGTCCTTTGCATTTTGCTTGGTTGGACTTGTTGAAGAAGAGTTTCCTTTGGTCTTTGCTTTTTGCTTAGTAGCCTTGTTGGAAGAGTTACTATTTCTCATTTGATATTGATACCAAACTCAGTTTAGTGCCTTCTCGAGTGAGAATCTTTTTATTGAATTTTGAAAAATAACCTTACAACAATTATGGATGATTTCCCAGTCTAGGCCATTTGAACTCACTGAGTTAGAGGGATTTGAAGAATTAGATATTCTTGTCTTTGAAATAATGAAGTAGGAGGATCTCTTACTGTGGCCTTTGTGACATGTTAGCTGACTGTCTTCTCGATCATATTTGGTGTTGTGCAGCTTATGAGTCTTGGACTTAAGCAATTGTTGGAGGATTTCATCATCGGACTAATGAGATGGGGGATCTCTAACTATGCCCTTTGTGGTATATTGAGTAAGCAGACCTGTTGTTACTCGTCCATATTTAGGCACGTTGAGTCCGACCTTATGCACCAATTCAAGCCCTAGATTTGATGTAAGGATGGAAGATGTGTTTCTAACTTGATTTATTATTATTTGCAGACTTAAAAATTTATCTTTTTAGTCGATAAGACTTTAAAACTTGTGAATTTAGATACATATTTTGAACATGTATATGGGGATCTCGGCCTTAGGGGCAATGTCAACCCAAATACAAAAGGAGGCCCCTTATCTTATGAGGGAAAACCTAACATTTTATTATAAAATTTAAAAAAATGCCCCCTATCTAAGAGGAGGATGTTTTCTTTATTTTAGAAATGCATTCTTGTGTTACGAGAGAATTTCAAGCAAAACTTATACATGTAATGAAGGTGAGGAATAATTGGTATTCTTAACACCAGGATCAATTCTCCTTCTTGAATAGTTTGAGGACACACCGTATGATCGAATGCTTTAGACATCCTTGCTCGATAGGCTTCTAAATTTTCCTAAGCTTAGAACCTAATTTTGTCAAGCGTGTCAAGCTTTTCCATCCATAGACGAACATTCTCATCTTGAGTGAGATTATGTTGAATAACTACTCGAAGTAAAAGTAATTCAACTTCAAGTGGAAAGTCTGCTTCAGCTTCAAATACTTTAGCATAAGGAGTGGATTTTGTGGTAGTATAATCCAGATGTCACATCATCATCATTCTTTAAAGTAGTTTCACTTTGAGGCTCTGGCTCCAAATTTTCATACCATTTTATCGAGGCCTTTCAACGGTGGATTATTAGACCTATGGTCTAAGTGTCACACAGCGATGCTCACCGTGTGGGACTTGAATTAGTAAACATCAAGCCGGGGAGAAGATCTCTTTGGATGAGCAACTCTAGCCTCCCTGATGACATGACCTTGATATTTTCTTTTCATCAATCATTTCTTCTTAGCAACCTTGAGGACTCGATGCACTCTTGCATATACAATTTTGAGTTTTCTCACTAGAGAAGTTGGAACCTAACATTATCAGGTCCAGAAGGACTATTTGATTTGACCAGTAGAGATGTTCCGCTTTACCTATCTTAGGCTATCAAATATGTCATAAGTTGGAACACTCACTTCTAGTTTCATAGCTGGTTGTACAATTGTTTGCATAAATAATGATTGTGGAGCACACAATTCAGTATTTCTCTTTCTCTGTTGCTTTTGAGTTAGCTTATTTCCATATGAAGAGCTTTGTGTCTACTTCTTCTCGAGATTTTAACCTCCATATTTATTTTTCTTTCTTGATGGGACCTTTCGGTAGAAGATTCTAGAACATGCAGTTCAGGTGTCACACCTCGATGTTTACCATTTAGGAATTGCTTAGAATGATCTTGAGCATTACCACTGAGAGTAGCCTTTTTATTGAAGCTTTCTCATTTTCTCTGACTATTTGGCATTGATGCTTTTTCTTTATAAGACCCTTCTACTTAATAATTTCCAGCACCTTGTGCACTTTAGATGATAGAGTCTCAGGATGCCTCCTTTGTGGAATTATATTTGGGTGTCGTTTCTCCCAGAATGATTATTTAATATCATCAGAGCTCTTCCTTTTCACTAACTTGAGATTTTCAAACTCGTTGTGAGTGGGAACACTCGCTTCTAGTATCAAGTCTAGTCACATGGCTAGTGATTCAGGCAACAATTGATGAGCTTACAATTCAGCATTTTTTTCTTCTTTGCTTTCTACTCAATTTTTCTGTAGAAGATGAGGCTTCAACATCATGCCTTCCTAGTGCAAAAGGTTCAACTGGCAGAGTGGTCACATTCATAGGCATGATTGAAACTTTCTACCAGTGACGGTTCTTTTCATGACTAGCACCTCATAATGACCCAATCTTTTGAATATAAAGGCTCTCTTTCTAGGAATCTCGGTAGTAGTAGTGGCTATTTTAGTTGTCCTCCTCCCCTGCATAGGTTGGTGTGTACAATATGCAAGTACTTCAGGTAGAGGATTAGTTGTAGCAGCAATGGCTATGAAGTCTACACTACTAAATTGAATAGTAGCTCTAACATCCCCAACATTGATAATAGTGTTAGCCAGACGGATATTGTCTCTGCGATCTAGCTGCATGATGAATGATGTGCTTTGAAGATCCATTTTTATAAATGAAATATTAGGATTAGTAATCAGAATTGATATATCACCCACACTTTCAAAATGAAAATATACGATAAAATAAAATAATAGTGTAATAAAGATATACTCTACAGAATAATTCATTCGACATAGAGTCTTATACATTAGTAATTTTAATTTATTATACATTTAAATCACCATTTTTATTTTGAATTTTTAAATATTTTGTTGCTACTATAGCATGTATATGACTAGCCAAAGATGGAAAGAGAAACCGTCCCTAGCGGAGTTGCCAAAAATCTGTGGGCTCTAAAAATTTGCCACCGACCTCTCACAAATGAAGAGAGTATGATTTAAATGTGTCAGTGTAATTTTCAGAAGGCAGATGGAATAATAGATAAGACACTAGAGATTTTATCCTCATTTTATGAGGACTTTAGATCTGGTTTTAGGTTTCCTATAATTAATTTTCCCTCTTAATGCTGAGAGAGAACTTTCAATTAAGGCTTGTTGTTAGATCGCTAAATATGTACCGTATAGTGGCAGCATGTGGAGTTTTGAAATTTAGATTTCATGAATTTTATCATTTTAACTTAAAGTTTATGGTTGGGGGAATGATGACGTGCTTGATCTAAATCCCATGGTTCTACCATCCCGAGCTATCACGGTCCCTAGTCTACTTAGTTAGAGGAGGTAGTCGACTCAACCTGATCGAAAGATCCTTATCAGCAATACATGAGTTACATCATCCATGAAATCCTTATAGACCTGGGTGGTGTTTGTCTAAGGAGACAAGCTTAAGGCTCCATTTGGCTAAGCTTTTTGGATTCCTGAAAAGCTGGTTTAAAAGTGCTCCCTGAAAAGCTATTTATCTTTTACTTTTTGAAAAGGGGCTAAAAGCGGGCTTCGGTGAGATGGAGCTAAAACTGTTCAAAAGCACACTATTCAAACGGGTATCAAAATTAAAAATTCAGGCTCTCAAAAGCAAAACGCACTAAAAAAGCTCTCCCAAATGAAGCCTAAGTCTACCTTAACTGATAGAGGATTTTTTACCTTATCAGGTGTGCCCTATGATTTATAACTCAAAGGGCAAACCCATTGGGGAGCATACAGGCCATAGTCGTGATGGTAATATAATTATGTCATTTGGAGACAACCACCCGATCAGAGGACTCTGGTCGTAATTGCATCATATGGAGCCTACTGGCCAAGCCACATAGTCAGAGGACATGGGTCACGTCCTTGCTGGTATGAGATTGATTGAGAGTGAACATAGTAGAACACTAGATTTGACATTGACTCCATTATGAGCTAGAGTTTTCTTAATTTTTCACCTTCAATAAACTATTACGGAAGATGGATTGAGTTAAATTTTGCTTTAAGTTTTTAGAGATTGAATTTCATTTAAGTATTTTTAGATTGATACTTAATTTTAGTTAATTTGATTTGAAATTAGAATCATATTTTAATGGAAGTATCCCCTCCAGTTGAAATCTACATTTAACACAGCCATCATCGGGGTGGATATATTGTTTGATCATTTAGTTTATTATTTCAGATCCTGTCAACTCTATTAGTTTAATAATAGAGGATCAGATCTACTATCATATGACAGAATTAGCTTCTCAGATATTTTAATAAGTTGAAATTATTATAATAATTAGATTTTTAGGTTTTTTTACCTAGACCTAGTCCTAAGACTAAACCGGGAAGCAACCTGCACAACATCCTCTGACACTTGAATCTAGACATTCAGCATTATGTTGGGACCCATGCATGTATTTTATAATTTAGATAATTGTATGTTTGAATTATGAGATTAATTTTATATTTATTTAATCTCAACTTAGACTACGCAGCCTTTTTAGACATTAAAATTTGCACTAAATCTCTATGTCCAAGCTCATTCACGTATTTATAGCTTACATAATTTCATCGAATTAATAAAATTATTGATTTTGAAAATCATAATTAGAATGAAATTCTTTAATTTTTAAATTGAAAGTAATTCATAGAGAATTTGATTTAGTATCGTCTTCTGTCTGCTTGTATAAAGAATTGTAGATCCGGTGGCATTTGTGAAGAAAAACTAAGTTTTAATTTGCAATTCAAAATATTTAACTAATTAACCCTTATAGTTTATTATAGAATGTAAATAAGTTATCAAGCTTCGTCTTCATTCTTCAAGCTTATGTTTAATTTAAATCACTTTTAATTCACCTCAAATAAGTTATGATAATCGCAATGTTTATTAGAAATATTATTCATTGGTGAATACATAAGTCATGTTCTTAATCTCCCTTATGTAGGAGCAATCAAACCCTATTTGACTTTATTTTAAATTCTACATCAAGACCAACACATATAACCAAATTTCAAATTTATCACACGTCTCTAATGCGTTTGGAGTTAGCTTCAAGCCTCACTTGTATTCTATTTGAACGCTCTCTTTTATTTCAATATATAAAGCAATAGACTCAAAGTATTTATTTGGCTATAAACTAAGTGAACGAATTAATTTTCTTACTTAGCATATTCTCATATGATAATAATACTTGCTATGCTCATTCAATTTGAATTTTATAAATTTTCTAAGGACTTTATGTATTATATTTAACTTAATGTTAAATTAAAATCTTTTGGTCCAAGTCTTTGCGACACCATTGCCGATTTTCATCTCATCATGCCCTAATGAGCATGAAGAGGCCTTCAAACATATATGAAAGAAGCATATATATATATATATATATATATATATATATATATATATATATATATATATATATATATATATATATATATATATATATATATATATATATATATATATATATATATATATATATATATATATGCCACATCCATTTCTTTACACATTCACAACCAACCACAATAATAAACAATTCGACTCATAATTTTGGATTGAATGGGACTCTTCGATTTGAAGGAAATTAGGATAACTCGTTCAAGCTTGCGACATGTGGATTGAGAGAACGAGAGAGTGAATATGAAAGAGGTGATATTTAGCTGTGGGATTTGAGCAAGATTTAAGCCATATTTAATCTTAAATCCAACCAATCAGTATTTTTGTAAGAAATATCCAGATTTACTCAATCCTGTCAGTAGGAAGGTTTACGGGATTTAGAGAAGCATAGGTGCGTGAAGGAGGTTTTGGCTGAATGGAAAGGAGGGGCTCAGTTTGCTCGACTCGCACAGGAGGAATCGCGTGCTCCTTCCCTCAACTAGGATGAACGACATAAGAAAAGAAGGGGAGGGAGCTGAATGAAGTGAGAGGTTTTGGTTAGTGAATTTTTGGCTTTTGATTTTAGTGGAGACAAACTAGAAGAGGTGGTCGGACTGGATGAGAAAAGTCTGAGAGCTTTTTGTAGAGATTTAGCACTAGGTAATTTTTAAGGTTAGCAAGTTTATTTATGTTGGTATATTTGTATAGTCTTCACCAATTAAGGAAGTACATATGTTATATTGGAATTTTCCATTATTAAGAAGTGACTTATGAGGCAAACATTGGCGTAATGAAAATCCAGACTTGATAATATCCCTTTTTAGATAATATCCATTATGATCATTTGAAGAATCCTTAACATTAGATTACAAATCACCACCCCTCTCCTCAACACACACACACGCACACACATAGAAAAAGATAACATATATAATTAGGATTGAAAGGCGATTCTTTGAATTGATCAAGATATAACTCGATCAGGAAGATTTACATTAAGGCTATTAAGTTTTACTATGCTATAAAACCCTATGGCTATATGAGAAGTTAATACTTGAAGCCCCCAAGAATATTTAAGATAAGCTTATCATTACAAATAAAAGTATAGTTGATGTAAATGCAAAAAAGAACCATATAGATCATGTATTTAAGTAATTTCATAAGAAGACTGATAGGATAATTAATGATACGCGTAATAAATTTATGAAGATTATGGACTATTTACATTCATTGAAATTAAGATTGTTGATTTGATCTAAAAGATTCTACAATAGTTACTTATGAATTTGGATCCAAAGATAATAGCAAGCATGAAACCCAAAGGCATATCTACTTTGACTTGATTAGCTAATTCAATCTTTTTAAACCTATAAACATACACTAGAATTAAGAGAAAAAGATGAGACATTAGTGAAGAACAAGAAAAAATGTAGAAGGAATAGGCAATTGCTTTTCAAGCTAAGAAATCAAATACTTGCACTTTTGTAAGTGATTGGAGCATAGATGAACTTACAATGATCTCAAAGAGGATGGGATCCATGCTAAAGAAATGACATAAATAGTGTGAAAAAAGTAAATCTCAGCTTGAGATTATAAATTTCTCTTTTTTTGTATGTGAGCCTTCTATTTACTTCAATAAAATAAGTATGAGTACTTCAAATATGAATGTGTAAAACTTATGGAGGAGAGCAACAAATAGAAATACAATGAAGGGAGCAAGTAATTATAAAAGAAAATTAAGCATTAGAAGAAGGTTTTTATGCCTTATCAAAATCAAAATCACTAAAATCTATTTTTTACAAATGAAGAGGAAAATTTATGCTTAATGGCTCAAGTAGATGACTAAAATGATGTGATATGTGAAGAAATTTTAAAAAATATTTCTACTTTTGATTTAAAAAATATTTCTCTTAAAATCTCATATTCAGTCTAGAATAATAAATAAAGGTGATAAGTATAAAATTAGACAATGTTTTAATTATTCTTACCAACACTAGCATTGATTTTGATAAAATGCAAATTTGCTTGTTTATTATAAATTTTGTGGAAGAAAATGACTTTTTTTATTGTCATACTAGATGATTATGCAATCTCATTCATTATCATCTTAACATAGTGAATAAGATGAATGATGGGTATGGGAGATTATCTGATCTGTATGGGCAATGAGGCCTCATGCTACTGACCCATCATATTAAAATTCCTAAATCCTCGTTTTCTTACAAGTAAGATTGAGGGGATTTTGGCATTCGAAATTCTCTTATTTCTATTCTTTTTGCTCCGCTGCTTCCCAAAAAATAGAAAGGAGATGTGTCGAAGGTAACCCTCATCTTTTTTTCCCACCATCCTTCACGCGGTTCTAATAGTCTAAATCCGTAAATCCACCTACCAGCAGGATTTAGTACATTTAGATATAACCATGCGAAAGCTACTTTAGCGGATCACATAAAGCCTATGATTTAACTTGTCAGAAAACACTGCTTGGTTGGATTCAAGTTAAATCTGACTTAAATCCTGCAACCAAATAGCCTCTTATATTTTCTCCTTTTCCTATTCTCTCGTTTGAGTCCCGCCACTAGCCGACTCAACCAATCATGTTGCCTCACTGCATAATTGTCTCGAGTCCCGAGTTGTGTAGCTCCATTACACCACTTTGCTAGTCGCTGTCGTGAGCCACTAAGCATAACAACCATCAATATGCAATTGATTCAGTGAACATTTTAGGAAATTATGTATATAATTAATATATTATAATGATTTTATATATTTACTTTATAAAAGTTTCAAAATTTTAAGATTCGAAGGGAAAAAAAAATATTGAGTGTGGATTGACTTTGTAGCATGTTTGATGGTTTTCAGTTATGAGTAACAATAATACTTACATAAAATAATAACTAATTTATTCATATTTTATGTAACTATATTATTATTTTTATTTTATTGTGTCCCTTCTAAGAATAATTTTTGGATCCGCCCATAAAGATTATACATTGAATGTTTGAGAAATTCCCTATAAATTTTTTTTATAATGAGGTTACATTGCATAATATGAGTGGATTGATAGGATGATGATGGTTGGGAAGTGTGTCAAAGCCAAAAAGTAAAGCCTTAATGAATTTGAGAAATGATTATGGACAAATGTAAAAGTCAAAAACTAGTAGACATTCTAGGTGATGGTCAAATTGATATCACTTTTATGATTTGAACATATTGAAACTAAGTGGCACTAGTTAATAAGATTCAATCCTTTGTGTTAATCAATATTTTATTTTGTTTTAATAGCTCTCGCATGATGTCTATCAACTTGTTTTAAAATTGATAGAAATTTAGTTGACATATTATTAACTTTAAAAAGGATGAAAAATCAATTATTATTTTTCAATGGATGACTTCCATTAAGATTTAACTTTTATTTTCCCTCATATTAGAAATATGATAAGGTAATCACTCACCATGAGTAATATTATTTCTCGTCCATTATTATCTTTAGATATCTATCAATGATTAATATTTGTCAGTCATTTATATTCGGTGATTGACTTCTTTGTGATATAATCTTTTATTTTTCTTATTAAAAATTTTTGCAATAATTTTATCCTACCCACTCCATACAAAATTTTCATAAACATTTTTTTTTTTTTTGAGAATGCTTCATTACTCTCTATTTTATTTTGAAATATATTTTCTTTAATTTATATATGAACAACAAAAATATACATTTTAATACGGTACTAAAATTATTAAATATGTCTCTTAAGAATTTATATGAAAATCATCTTAGAAAATTTAGAAAAATACTATATAATTAAAACTTTCTTTTACCCACCTAACAAATGTTCCGTCACAGTCGGATAGTGGTCCAGCCTACAGGTGCGGTAGGTCTATGCGATAGAATTATGCGCCTATCATGACGTTGTCTAAAGACTTCACCTCGAAATCGTCTGCCATGCGTATTGAAGAAACCTCACAAAACAACTCACCCCACGCACGAATTTCAACTCACCCCATGGTGCGTATTAAAAGGTCACATTTTTGTAGCATTGATTTTTTATTTCAAATTGTATATTAATTTTTTATAATTTTCGTTGATGCAATCAAATCCTAATTTAAAATCATTTTAGTAATGTTTCAATTCTAATTTATTTAATGAAATAAATTTAAGATATCACCCAAACTTACTAGCAAAACAAAAATTTAAGAAAAGGAATTGTGAAATAAAAAATTTCAGCAAAATAAATCAAAATTAAAATTTGATTTAATAGATCAAAATAAATAATTATAAAAATTAAATGAGAAAAATAAGAATAATTTGTAATGTATGAAAAATAGATTTTTTAAATTTAGTTATTATGATGAGGTATTTTTTATTACATAAAAATCATCATTCATTCATTCTATATTAAAATATATTGCAATATTATTCTCGATTTATATTATCAAATAAAAAAATTAGCGGTGTTCAACTGTAAGAGATTTATCATTAGTTTTAAAAATGTTTAATTTAGAAATATGTTCATTAAAAAATGGCCCAAAAATCTAAAAATACTAATAGTTATGATGTATTAATTTTGAAAAATGAATCTATCTTACTACTCATCATGAAATTAAAAAAAAACTTGAATAAAAAATAATACAAAATTTAAATAAATATAGTCAATGATCTATAGGTGAAGTAAAAGGAATATTTAAAATAAATATATGATCTTCGAGCTAAAATAATATTTTTTATATTAATTATTATGTGCTAGAAAATCAGTTACAGGAGAATAAAAGTTTATGTCTTAGTTCTGTTGTGAAATCCAACACACACACACGCATGTATTTGAAGAGTGAATAATAAACTTCAGGATTTTATATGGAAAAGCTCAAGAGGGGAAAAATTACGGCTTACAAGAAAAAATCTTCCACTATATATCTATTTTGAGTACAAAGTTTAATTTTCCGATAACGGGATTACATAATCAGATATGAGAAAGCGATAATGGGAATCCATAATCGGTAGAATAGCTATCACAAGTGGTTAGTGTATTATTGGTGATTAGTGATGATGAGCGTGGCGATAGTGGTGGTTGATGGCGAGGCCGGTGGCGATGGCGGCGGCGGTGGTTGGTGGCAGTAGTGCGATTATGCTTGGAGGATCTTCAAGCCTTAGAGCCTCTCTTCTTTTAGCTTGGGATCCTCATGTAAAGAATGAGAGATATTTATAGATTAGGGATGAAATTTCTATAAATACATGCAAAATCCAAACCACTCCATCAGACGGCTCAAAATGATTCCTTTGACCATCTGATGTATTTTTAAGTGTTTGTATGCTCAAATGAAGTCATAATCAAGAGATATTGGGCTTGTTAGATTCGGCTCATCAAGACGCTCGGTTTGATCATAAACACTTCATATTTAGGAACTATTTAGGGATTCAACTGATATCCCAAAGTTTCTAATGATATTTTAAGTATTTGATCTGGATTAATTTTTTCTTAGGTTGAGATTGATTTTGACATCAAGATTCGTGCTTCGACTAATAGAATAGAATTTCCAGTGCCATATCAGTTGCACCCCTATTTTTGGATGACATTATCTCCATCATCCAAAAATATATGCTAAATAATCGAAAATAATAAATTATTCAATAAAATTTGCGGGTTCATTAACATTTGTGTCACATATAGTTTGAGAGAATATATCTTCATGGGTGTGCAAGATTATGATCATGGAACTGAGAGTGCAAGTCGCGTAAGGCTCAAGAACGCTCACGGATGCCCATGGGCGCTGCGAGGGTTTCCATGTGCATGCGGCAAGTGGATACCACAGCTAACGCGCAAAATATTGGGTTTCGCATGCTGCCAAATGCAATCCGATGAGCATTTTTTAATTTTTTTCTTTTTCTTCCATTTTTTTATTTATCCCCTTTTGCCCCTATAGTGGATCTATAAACTCCCACCCCAGCCTCCCTCCAGGGTCAAATAAGGAGACACAATTCTCATATGCTCTAGTATTCTTATGCTTTATATGAGAATTATCTAGTAAGTTTAGAGCTAAGGGTAATAAAAAAAATTTCCTTTTGTTAATGAAGTTCTGACCTTCTTTCTTAAAAGAAGGTCATTTGTTTTGCTGATCAAGACCCGTAGCTCATACGGCGAGGCTCCGATTTTCTCTCAAGAGAGACGTCAACTATCCTCGTTGAACTGACCAGGTTTGGAGGTGATCAATGCCCGTAGTTCATACGACGAGGCTCCAATTTTTTCTCGAGAGATGCGTCAACTGTCCTTGTCGGACCGACCGAGTTTGGAAGCAATCAAGACCCATAGTTCATACGGCGAGGCTCCGGTGAGGCTCCGATTTTACCTGAGAGAGGCATCAACTGTCCTTGTCGGACCAAATGAGTTTGGAGGCAATCAAGACCCGTAGTTCATACGGTGAGGCTCTGATTTTCCCTCGAGAGAGGTGTCAATTGTCCTCATCGGACTGACCGGGTTTAGAGGTGATCAAGACCCGTAGTTCATACGGTGAGGCTCTGATTTTTTCTCGAGAGAAATGTCAATTGTACTTGTTAGACCAACCAATTTTGAAGGCAATCAAGTCCCATATTTTCTACTTCTTCTTGTAGAAATTAAATTTCTTGAAACTCTAATGGATGGTTCAGTAGTTGACAACTGCCAAGGTGACGGGGAAGCAACAATTTGGAACCATCCTCAAAAACTCGAAAATCGGGTAATTTGAGTATCATTAGAGAAATAGCATTTTTTTTCCTTTTTTTTGATCTCATATATATGCATATATTTTTTTCAAATCATAGGAAAAAAATTTTATCCAACACTATCCGTGAGCAACAAAGTCAGGAAAGGATATGCCCAAGCATTAATGTGAGTGAGTTGCTTCACATAATTCTCAGACCTTTATCTTTCTCTTCTATTTTTGTTTCATATTTATTATGTATTTTTGTAGGATGATGGTCGGAAGAAAACCATTAGCTACACGATATATTATCCACTATCTAACATTTAATGTTCGAGAAATTTTATTTCCCCGATGAGTTGGTGGTTATTATTGCCAAAAAGTCTGATCAGGCATGTTCTCCTGTGCCAGGATACTGGATTATTTTTAAGATGATTCTTCATGTAGGACAGCGATTCCCTTTGGCTCTTGAATTGATTGAGGTCTTTAAAATATTGCGGTGTTGCTTTGTCACAAACTTTAGTGATCATCGTCACTTTGACTGTCTTCTTTAGAGGGCGTGGTGCGAATTTGAACATCAAATACTTGTGCCAAATGTGTAGATTTACATGTGATGCTCAGGGATGTGTTTCTTATCGAGGTATAAAGAATTGAATAGAATTTTTAGCACGTGATCTATCTAGAAATTGGTCTAATGGGTTCTTTTTTATGAAAAATGAGTGGGGCCTCCCTGAGAGATTGGGAAGATTGAATGACCTTCCAGATCCATTGCTAATTGAAGAGAATGACATCCTAACAACTCTTAATATTCCTAATGTAGGAAGCTTGCAGCATGATTTACATCACATTGACAAGTATATAATTGAAGATAAAATGTTCAAGGTTGGCATTTTCATTCAAGTAGGGAGATCTCTTGCTCTTCCACTAAAGAGATCAAGTAAAGGTGATGAAAGGTCTCCTCATATTCACAGGATTCTTTCAAGAAGCCCATTATGAAATCATGGTGACAATAATGTTTCTTCTTTAAAGAAAAAGAAAACATATGCTGAAGTAACAATGTGAAATATTTGCAGAGAAGATGTTCACCCCAGTTGGCCTCTGAGAGTTTAGCTATCTCAAGTCATAATGGAGAGATTCATTTCTCAAAGCTGCATATTTTTGAAGAGGTGTTAAAGCACGTATACACTGCATGTCAATGAGTAGATGAATTAGTACATTATCCTCTCTTTCTCTTTCTTTTCTTCTTTTCTTTTTTTTTCTTCATGTAATATTTAATATTTTTTTATTATAGGTAGCCCAAACGTTAGGGCTTATAGCTCATTTGGGTGTCGCTGTAGACGAGTGGAATACTGAATTTATGAAGGTAAAATACTTGCAAGGCGAGTATGAGTGAAAAATGAGTGCTAAGGCCAAAGAACTGGCAGCTCTTGAGGATTAGCTAACTGGGTGTATACCAGCGAACATGTCAACTTCTCTTTCTCTTAGGGAGGTGGAGTATACACATGATGAGATTGAGGTGAGGCGAGACCGCCGTAAAGAAAAGACTCAAGGCATTTGTGGAGAAGAAAGCTCTTGAACTGGAGAAGAAAGCATTACAGGATCATCTTTTTGAGAAGGAACTTATAATGTCAGAAGAGGAAGCAAATGAAGTCTCCTTAAAGGCAGTGGAAGACTTTAAGAACTCCCTAGCTTATCGCGATGCTATCGAGGATCAAATCCAAGAAGCTCGTAATCATATTCTTGATGTTGAAGTGAAGGGCTTGAAGTGCCAATGTTTGGAGGAAGGCTTCATCCAATGATTCCTAAAAGGAATCTGCTTAGTACATCACAAAATTGAAGCTAGTATTGAGAATATATCTCCCAGCCAATTATCTGAAGACCCTTCGCCAGATTCAGGAGATCAAGGAGTTGAGAGTGAGTTTAAGAGAGCATCTTTCAGCAGTGAGGAGAAAGTTGATATTATGTAGTATCACTTGAAGATGCATTTCTTTCCTTTTTATCTATATATTATTATTTATTTATTATTATTTTTTTGTATACAAAATTTTGATTCTTTCTTATATCATCATGTTAGAGCTATTAATGATATTAGTAAACTAAAAATTTTGGGTGATTTACTTTCATTTTATTTTGACCTAATTCGAGGTGATTGGTTGGAATATTATTCGACGACACTAACCTGTACGGAAGAGGTCGTGGGAAGTCCACCAAAGACTTTTTGGCCTATCCTAGGTATTAGTCAAAATATGATTTGACGTCTTACTTATATGGAAGAGGCCACAGAATGTCCACCAAGGACTTTTGACTTATCCTATGTATTAGTAAAAGTGTTACTTGACTTCTTACCTGTATGAAAGAGGTCCGATAAAATCCCCTTGGGATTGATCATGCCCCGACTGAGACACAACGTGAGTTGTGCATTCCTCAAGTGGGAGGATTAAATGAAGGAGATTGTTTATATGCAACAAGCTTGAAAGAAAAGGTCCAAAACTCATTACTTTGATAAGGTTAGATACATCAAAGATAATTTTAACAAAGATATGAGTTAAAGAGAAAATGACAAATGAGACAAAATAAAAGTTGTGATATTTATGCAGTAGGAATTATTGATAATACTTTTAAATATTCTCCATGTTCCAAGTTCGAGGTAAGATTTTTATCTCTAGATCCTTGAGCTTAAATGTTGCTGGCTTGAGCATAGCTCTAACCACATAAGGGTCATCCCAAAAAGGTGAGATCTTATTGCGTTGAGGGACTTTGCCTGCAGCTTCAAGACTTCATAGGACCAAGTCACCGACAAAGATGAGACGGGGTTTCATTCTTCTATTGAAGTGATGAGCTACCTTTAATGGTAGGAAGCAGTCCGAAGTAGGGCCATGACATGAGTTTTGGGGCGTAGGCACAAGTTCTGTCAGAGTTTTTCTTCATTACTGTTATGATTGAATGTTTGAACTCTTGGACTTGGAATCCCGATATCTACGTATAATAGTTTCTGTGCTGAAATATAAATTATATGGTGTCTCACCAATCGGAGTTCGCGATGAAGTGCGGTAAGCCCAAAGAACATTAGAAAGCTCCTCAACTCATTGCCCCTCAACCTTCTTAAGATGCATTTTTAACCCTTTGAGTATAGTCATGTTGGTAGCTTCAGTCTGTCCATTAATTTGAGGATGGGCTACAGTCATATGTAGCAGCTGAATGTGAAGATCTTTACAAAAATACATAAAGACTTTTCCAGTAAATTTAGTTCTGTTATTGGTGACGATCTTTGCAGGAAGACTGAATCGACATGTTATATTTTTTCAAATAAATTATTTAGCATTTGCCTCCATGATTTTAGCGAGTGGTTCAGCCTCCACCCATTTAGTGAAGTAGACAACTAAAAAGATAAATTTTCATCACCTTGATGCTATTAGAAAAGGTCTCATGATATCAATTCTCCATTGAGCAAAAGGCCACAGGCTTTGAAGAGATTAGAGCTCTATATGTGGTGTATGAGAGAGGTTAGAGTGCAACTGACAACTCACACATTTTTTTTATAAAATTCA
This sequence comes from Cymbidium sinense, assembly GCA_021442155.1. Taxonomy (NCBI): domain Eukaryota; kingdom Viridiplantae; phylum Streptophyta; class Magnoliopsida; order Asparagales; family Orchidaceae; genus Cymbidium; species Cymbidium sinense. Next base: position 163,266,804 of record CM038221.1, on the reverse strand, counting down.
AGGCGTCTTGCCTCATCGTAAGCCAATAGAACCCATACCTTATAATTTTAAGGGCTAGCACCTTTCTTCCTAGGTGTTCTCCACATATCCCAGAGTGAACCTCTCTTAATGCATAATCAGCCTCTGATGATGAGAGGCATTTAAGGTATGGCCTAGAAAAAGCTCGTTTGTATAGTTCACCTCCGATAATAATAAAGTTTGTAGCTTATCTTTGGAGATGAGTTGCAGTAGTTGGGTGTTCAGGAAGGGTCCTTTCTTATAGAAAGGATAGGATGTGGTCCATCTATGAAGGTTCCTTTATCTTACTACTTGCTTGTATTACCCATGACCCTTGGATACAAGGAAAATATATTTCCTCAATACACCTTCTCTTAAATAGATCTCTCGTAGTAGAAGTATCGAGCTTAGTGAGAGCATCAGCTCAAGTGTTCTTCTCTCAAAGTATGTGAATAATTTGATGTACCTTGAAATGGGCAAGAAGTGATCTCACCAAGCTGATAGATTATGCTAGTTGGGAATTATGAGTATTAAAGTTTTTCTCAACCTGAGAGGTGACAAGCTGAGAGTTAGTTTGGATCATTAAGTTTTAAGCTTCACAATCAATGGCAAGTCTCAACCCTATGATGAGAGCCTCATATTCAACCATATTATTAGTTGTAAGAAATTTTAGATGAAGTCCATACTCTAAGGTATCCTATTGGGGAGAAATAAGTAAGATTCCTACTCCGACACCAGCATTTCCTGAAGCTCCATCAACATAGAGGGTCTATTGAGGAGATGAAATGGGTGTAATAGTAGCTCATTTGGAGTAGGGACGGTGCATTCCACTATAAAGTCTGTGAGTGCTTGAGACTTTATGTCTGGCTTGGGTAGAAAATGAATATCAAACTCTCCTAATTATATGGACCATTTGATTAACCTTTTAGATACCTCTAGTTTTTGTAGAATGACCCTCAATGATAAATGAGTATAAACATCGATGGTGTGAGCTTGGAAGTAAGGACACAATTTTTTTGCTGAGAAAACTAAAGCCAAAGCCATCTTATCTTCTAGTGGATAACGACTTTCTATATTAGAGAGAATTTTGCTGACATAGTAAATTGGTCATTGTATCATATTTTCTTCTCGCACTAAAACTGAGCTTATTGTATGGGAAGAGACTGCGAGATATAAGTATAACATCTCTCCTTGGATAGGCTTGGACAGTAAGGGTGGAGATGCTAAATATTTTCTTAGTTGCTCAAAAGCAGCTTGACATTCATCAGTCCACTGAAAATTATTATTTTTAGCTCCCTTTAATATTTTAAAGAATGATAATTATTTATCTCAAGAATGGGCTAAGAAGCAGAATAAGGCAGCACTTCATCCATTCAAGCATTGAGCTTTATTGAAATTCTTTGGAGGAGCCATATCTCTGAGCACTCTAATTTTCTCGGGATTAGCTTCAATCTCGTGATGGGTGACCATGAACCCAAGAAATTTTCTCGACGTGACCCCAAAAGCACCCTTGGTTGGGTTGAGTCACATGTTATAATGTCGAAGATGGTTAAAGCATATTTCTAAGTTAGAAATATATTGTTATTCTTCTACATTTTTTACTAACATGTCATCCACATATACCTCCATTGTGTGGCTTAAGAGGTCTTTAAAAATCTTATTCATAAGGCGTTGATAGGTAGCACCAACATTTTTTAACCCGAACGACATAACTTGGTAATAATATAAACCTTTATATGTTTGAAAAGATGTGGCTTCTTCATCTGTCGAGTCCATTTTTATTTGGTTATAACCTAAGTAAGCATCTAAAAAACTAAGCATTTGATGACAAGATATAGCATCAACCAGTTGATCAATTCGGGGGAGGGAAAAACTATCTTTTGGGCAAGTTTTATTGAGATCAGTGTAATCAATATACATTCTCCAAGTTCCATTTGCTTTCTTAACCATGACAATATTTGCTAGCCATGTAGGGTAATATACTTTTCATATAAATCCTGCTTCTAAGAGCATATTAACTTCTTGTTCAATAGCTTGGAGGCATCTGCTTCTCTTTTGGATGATCAGTTTGAATGTTGGATCAATCTTGAGGGAGTGCATGATCACATTGGGGTCGACTCTAGACATATCTGTCGGACTCCAAGTAAAGTTGTCTTAATTTTTTCACAAGAAGTCTATGTATTTTACCCCCTGTTTATCTGATAGTAGAGATCCGACTTGCACTATTCATAAAGGTTGGTCATCTAACAACAAAATAGGGATCAAGTATTTTATAGGTGAAGCTCTGTAGGATACTTCTTAATCACAAAAATTAAAATTCTCGATGCTGAAGGTCACCGAAGGGCATGGTTGAGCTTTTTTGAGGTAACATGATTATGCTATTTATTGATTTCCACAGACCACTCTAACCTTAACATGGGTTAGAAAATTCATCTTAAGATGAGATACCGAAGTAACAATACTAAAAATTGATTGGAGGGCCTTCCAAAGATAACGTTATATGATGAATCTCACTTGACCACTATGAATTGCATTAAATGAGTCACTTATCGAGAAAATTTTTTGAGGATAACAGGAAGGGATTGCCTCCTCCACTCGTACAGAGCGATTATCAAACTCATATAATGGTCCTACAGTGGGTTGGAGCTTTTCCCTAACCAAGCCCATGTAAAGAAATGTGGAGTAAAATAATACATCGATAAAACTCCCATTATCAATCAAAATTCTCTTAACATTATAACATGAGTCATTGATCCCAACACTGATGACAAGTGGATCTTGATACGAAACTTGGACTACTTCTAAGTCCGAGTCATTAAAAGTGATGGAATGATCAATACGAGATTTATTTAACTCTAGCTCTTCGGATGAGGACTTGATTAGATAGCAATGGTCCTCCTACGATCGTTTCAATTATTCTAACTATCTAGTGACTATTTTGTTGTTTTTGTGATGATTATCCTGGTTGCCCCCCACTCAGAGTTATGTTTGCTTGAGTTGATTGATTCTACACAAATCGACGTAGATATTCTTGTTGAATGAGCCTATTGATCTCTTCTTTGAGTTGTTTACACACCTCAGTAGTATGTCCATGACTTCGATGGAAGTGACAATATTGCTCCTGATTTCTTGAATTTGATTTCAGTGGATGTGCTCACTTAATGGTCTCTTCATCTCGAATGGCATCAAGAAGTTAACATGAGATGTGTTCAATGGTGTGTATTCTATTCCTGGTCGTGGTTCACGTCATTGATGTGAGGGCCATGGAGGAAGATCATGATTGCCTTGTTGCTTCTTTTGAAGAGATTTTCAATCTGTGTTCCCTGGGGCACTCTTACATTTTCCTATGTATTGTTCAAATTATTTACGATGGGCATTAATAACCTCATCAGTAGAAATTTGCACTTCCACATGATGAACCAAATCGGCATATGAGCGAACTGTATCTCGCATTAGTGACAAGTAGAAAGGCCCAAGATAGAGCCCTCCAAGGAAAACTCCTCTTAATAGTTCAGGGTTTACTCCAAGTATTTAGTGAGCCTCTAAGGAGAACCTCTGGAAGTACTCTTTAAGTGATTCACTCTCATTTTGACAAATGCCTGAGAGATGAGAGGAATCTTTAAAGATCCTCCAATTTGCAATGAACTATTCTACAAAAATCTTGGCAAGTTCGCCAAAGCTATGGATGGATCAGTTTGGAAGGGAGTAGAACCAAGTGTGAGTCTGACCCTTGAGGGTGACTGGAAAGACCTGACAAAATAGTGTGTCAAGAGCTCGTTGGGTATGTATGATAGTCCTGTAATGGTCGATGTGTTCATATGGGTCAGTTGTCTCATCATAGGAGTCGATGCTTGGAAGCTTGAATCCTACGGGAATAGGATATTGAAGAGTAGTTTTAGTCAAAGGTGAAGACTCCTGATAGCTATGATGAGAAGGAAGATGATTTCATCTTTAAAGTGAATTTCTTCTCACACTAAGGATTCTAATTATGTACATATAACATGACGGGTGGAATCAACAAGATAAGAATGTGCCAAGCTACCAGCAATAATTGGTGAATTAGAGATCGGTTGAGCTGCAAGTGATGGATAAGTAGAACTAGCAGTGTCAAGGAGGTCAACATCACAGTCTATAAGTAAAGGAAATTTAGCCTGATGGCGAGAAGGCCCCGTATTAGAATTTTGACCTCCCCTGGCTAACGATCGATCTTGGGGGAGATGCGTTTGTTGTAGTAGTGCCTGTCGTATTTCTCATAAAAGTTGAATTATCTCATTTTAAGACTATTCTATTCGACGAACACGATCTTTTAGAGAGATTCATGTTGCACCTTCACCGATAGGGTCATGCCTATCAGGGGAAAGTGAGGCAGAAGCTTAGTGTCCTTGGTTCAAAGATTGGTTTCGGAAGTGACATGAGTTGGAGCGGGAGGCTCCGTTATTATGAGTATTGCACCTGTTGGCCATAATGTAGGTGTTCACAGAGATTGCGATTGTGAGATTTAGTTTTCACAAATGGCGCCAAATCATTGCGTGCTAGAAAATCAATTGGTAGAATAAATGTTCACATCATAGCTCTGTTGTGAAATCCAGCACACACACATAGGTATTTGAAGAGTGAATAATAAACTCCAGGATTTTTACATGGAAAAATCCCTGAAGAGGGGGAAAAACTACGGGGCTTAGCTCAGTAAAAATCTTCTATTATATATCTATTTTGGAGTACAAAGTTTAAGTTTTTTCGATAATGGGATTACAAAATTGTATATGAGAAAGCTTGATAATGAGAATCCCATAATCAGGTAACAATAGCTATGCAACAGTGGTTAGGCTGTAACAGTTATTGGTGGCAGTTGGTGATGATAAATAGTGGCGAGGACCGGCGGTGGTAACCAACGGTGGTGGCCGGTGATGGTTGGCGACCGTCGAGTGGTGGCACGATTATGCTTGGAGGATCTTCAAGCCTTAGAGCTCTCTCTATCTCTTTAGCTTGAGGTCCCCTCATGTGAAGAATGAGGGGATATTAATAGATTAGAGGGATGACATTTTTGTAAATACATGCAAAATCCAAACCACTCCATCGGATGGCTCAAAATGATTCTCTTAATCATCCGATATATTTTAAGTATTTGTATACTCAAATGCAATCAGAATCAAGAGATCTTGTGCATGTTAGATTTGGATCATCAAGACGCTCGATTTGATCATAAACACTCCATATTTATGAACTATTTAGGGATTCAACTGATATCCTAAAGTTTTCAATTATATTTTAAATGCTTGATTTGGAGTAGTTTCGACTTGGGATCAGATTATTTTTGATATTAAGATTCGTGCTTCGACTAATGAAATTTCCAATGTCATATCATTAACGAAAGTATTTTAAGAAAACTATAATGTTAGAAGGCACTTTATTATAGCACATTAAATTTATATCTAATTTTGACTAAAGTATCTGTTCAATATAGAACAAATCTTTCAAATAATTAATTAAAACTTCCCAAAAGATATACTGATTTTAAATGAAAATGTATAACATTTATAACATAAGTGAAGAATAGGAATTACAACAAAATATGCTAACATAGATCTAAACAAAGTTTATTGACATAAGAAAAAAATAAAAGATTACTAAGCACATTCAACGCCCATAACTAAAAGTGAAAGATTCACCAAATCCTACAAGCTCAAAGGTATGCTTCTTATTGTTAGACAAATATATTATTTCACTATTTCACCAACCCTTCACTAAGTGTCCTAAAGCAAAAGAACAAGCCATAGTAGATAAAATAAATTTTTTTTTGCTTACCCTTAGAACTAAAGAAGGTGGCTTCGAGATGGACACAAAATTTTAGAGGAGATGCCTAAATCTTATAAACTATGATCAAATAATAGTGAGAATATGACTCCATAATTTTTTTTTAAAAAAAAATTTATAGTTTATAAGATTTAGGCGAAATGATTCCACAGATTCAACAAAGAGACGTAATGATTTAAGAGGATGAATATAATTTCCGATGAATATGTTAGGAGCAAGACTCTGCATGTTGGCCTTTCTAATATTTTCAAAGCAAATGCATTAAACATATCAACATATTTGCTCAATTGAGAATTATTAGTTTCACTAAGTTTTAAGCTTCTTGATTTAAGAATCCCTAAAGTTTGTTAGTGGCATTTGAAGGTTTTTATCTGATAAAACAACTAGAGTTAGGCTGCTAGAACAAAAATTCATATTAATATTATTATCTTTAATAAATATGTATTATATACTGTAAAATCATATATATTATATATATAGAAAAAGAGATCAACAATCTATATTATCCTATTTATAACAATAAAAGCTTATCGTACAATTATTTCATTCATCATGCTTACAAATAAGGGCGAATCTTAAGACAACTAAGAGGGACACCAACCCTCTCTAACATTTTTACATATCATTTCGCCACATAATATACTGCATAATAATAATAATAATAATAATAATAATAATAATAATAATAATAATCATGTTATATTTCATTAAAAAAATTTTTTTTTGGGAAAAATGAGGGCTTAGCCCAATTAAAGTACCCAAGTAAAGCAGTACAAAGGAACAAAAAAGTGCACAAAAAATACACTAAGGATCACCCGAGGATCCCAAAAACAAAGGGACTCAGAAAAGGACTAGTCTACGGCTTTCTGATACGCCTACAGCCAAGCGATCCGTCTGGTTGCCCATCTAACAACCATCCCTTCCTAATAAAAACCAGTTTAATAGGGAAGAATAGAGAACTTCAATCAAAATTATGAAAATTGATAGCTTTAGAACGCATGACAGCCAGTACAACAACCAACAACAGCAGAAACAAATTGCCCCCAGTATACAACCGCTAGCTTCTAGCCATCCAGGAAAGATCGCAAGGCTGAAGGTAATACCAGTCCACCCAACCAGACCTTCGAATTTATCATCATCCCACAAAAACAAAACAATCATATTAAATCCTTTCAGCCCCCTCTCTACATTAAACCAAAATGAATGGTGTAACCTTCACATCATCCCACACCAGTAGGACTAAACTCTACTTCATAACCCCCATAATTCCTCCATCCTTCCAGGATCGTAAAAATAGAAGTAGGCCAAGTGGATTTTAATTTCTAACTTCTCAATTTAAATGCAACTCTAGTTTTAATCTTCAAGCAAAGAGATGTAAAGGATGAGTCTTGCTTTTGAAATAGCCTCTTATTCCTTTTGCACCAAATGGTAAAGACCATAATCTCAACAATCAAGAGATACAACCTTCTCATGGTCTGATGCTCAAGGTTGGATGAAGTAGCCATAACTTGTTAAAGGTTGGGTTGAAAAAGAAAAACACTCCCATTTGGAAGAAAATTTCTAAGAAGCTTAAAGGAGAAGGGACAACCGAAAAATAAGTGCGAATGAGACTCCCTTTCTCTATTACAAAAACAACATTCAAGAATATGACCAATGCCTCTATTATGAAGCACATCAGAATATTTGAGACCTTTAATATAGGCCATCCAACAAAAGATGGCATAATTAATAACATTCCCTTTGAACCAAATGTTTTTTGTCCATTCCATTTTTGGTAAATGATTAAACATAGAGTCTATAATCCTTTGATTAAAGATATTCTTCTCTCCCATCCAAAAGGAGGAATCTGGACCAGCTGATATAGAAACAAGGATGATAGATTTAAAGCATGATGGACTTATATTTTGTAGCTCCACAGGATGAAGCAAGTTTTGATCCCTAATAAAGGAGCTAAGAGGGGAATTATGAGGGAGAATAAACCAAGAAAGACTATCAGGCCCATAAAGCTCCATAATGGATTTCCCATGACACCATGAGTCATAAAAAAGAGAGTAGGATGTGCAGTCTCCGACCAAAATTGAAATTGAACCTCTAAATCGAGTAGCATTGAGCTGGAGTTCCCTCCATAGAAAAGAGGCACGAAGAGATTTATTCCAAAGTGAATCACACTTATTCCCACACCACTTAGCTAGCAAGGTATCCCGATTTAGCACCTTCCATAAGACTTTCATTTTTCAAAGGGTGTTGATTGTGTTTACAGATTGAATACCAATCCCACCCTTCCCTCTAGGAAACGTAGTCTTGGGCCAAGATATAAGGTGCAACTTCCAGAATCGCCATGATAAAAGAATTTTGCCGTAATGGAGGAAATCTTTCTAAGGATACATTTAGGAAACACTAATCCTCTCAACCAATAAGCAAGGTAGCCATTTATCGAAGACCTTATAAGTTGAAAGCACCCTCCATAAGAAAGCCACTTAGATTTTCACCCGGCGAGCCACGATGAAAGCTTGTCAATTAAGGGAGCAAAGTGATTTATTTTTAGGATGCGCTAACAACTAGGGGGAGGCCTAGATAATTAAACAGGAAATCTCCCCTCTGGATGCCCAAAATTCTGCTACAAAAATCTTCTTCTAAAGATAGCTTAGAGAAACATATATAAGATTTATAGTGATTGATTTCCAGCCTAGTAAAAGAAGAGAAGAGGTTCAGAGAATCTTGAAGTGATAGAGCAGTTTGAGGACCAACTTCTCCTAAAACCAGTATATCATCAGCAAAAATGAGATGAGAAATGAAGCAATTACTTGAAGAGAGCAGTTTAAACTTAGAGTTCAAGACACTTTCGTCCATAATACAGGAGAACACATCTATTATGATGGTAAATAAGAAAGGGGATGGCGGGCACCCTTGTCTTAACCCATTTAAGGAAGGAAAATAGCCTTTAATTTGTCAATTGAAGACAATAGAAGAAGGGATATCAGATATATAAGCCTCCACCCATTTAACAAAAATATTTGGAAACCCTTTCTGATTGAGTCTATTAAAAAGAGCTTTACGATTGACACAATCGAATGCCTTTTTGAGATCAAGTTTTAAGCATAAAGCATTCAGATTGCCCTTGTTTTTAAAATCAACAAAAATCTCTTGAGCCAAAGCAATATTATCTGCAATATCCCTATGTTTTATAAATGTCGATTGAGCATGATGAATAATACTTGGGAGAACATGCTTTAGCCTGTTAGCTAGGACTTTAGCCATTACTTTGTAAAAAGTATTGCATAAAGAAATTGGTCTAAAATCAGATAAAGAATTGACATGCTTGAGCTTAGGAATTAAAGTTATAATACTATGTTTAAAGAAGTCCGGGAGTTGTTGCGTTTTGAAGAAGTGATGTGTCACAAACAAAAATTGCTTCCCAATAATATTCCAACCTTGCATAAAGAATTTTGATGTAAATCCATCGACACCCGAGGATTTGTCTCCATTTATTCCATGGAGGGCAGCAATTATCTCTTGATCAGAAATAGGTTTTCCAATGTCCTCATAATGAGCTGGCAAAATGATTTTACCCACTGGGATATCCATGGAGCTATCCAGGGAGGAGTGTGACTTATTGAATAAAGAAGAGTAGTAATTGTTGGTTTCATCTAAAATCATATTAGGATTTGTTAAGGTTCCCTTTTTCGTGCACAGTTTCTTAATGAGATTGACATTCCTCTTTTCCTTGATAGAGTAGTAAAGATACTTGAGATCCTCATCGGCATGAGTAAGCCAAAAGTTCTTGGCCCATTGTTGAATCCAAAGACTCCCCTTTTTTGCAGTTTCTGTATATCTGACATTTATATCATGAATATTTTGTAAAAAGATGATATTTAAAGGATCTCCTTCAAGCAACTTTAAGCAATCATTCTGAGCCCTCTTAAGATCTTTCAATTGAACATCAAGAGGCGAGAATTTTCAGAAAAAACTCCTGAGAGACTCTTTAACCTTTTTAAGTTTCTTATGCAGCACAAAAGAGGGATCTCCACTAGCGAAAGGACACCATGCTCTCTTAATTACATCAAGAAAATGGGGATGAATTGCCCAATAATTATGAAACATAAACCTATGAGATTTCTGTTCATAATCTTGCAATGAGACAATCAGAGGAGAGTGATCCGATGAGAGAGGGGGAGTTACCTTATAGAAAGAAGCAGGAAAATGCTCCAGCCATGTGACATTACAAAGTGCTCTGTCTATCTTAGTTTTTATCGTCAGTTCCAATCTTTGATTAGACTAGGTGAAAAAGAGGCCAGTATTAGGAAGGTCAAGCAATTCTGCTTGATTCACACAATCTTTGAAGTCTGCTAAATGGTTATGAGGTATAAGGTTGCCACCTTCTTTTTCATGAGAATAAAGAATACAATTGAAGTCCCCCAAAAGCAACCAAGGCATATTCATAGAAGTAGAAAGAAGTCAAATAGAATCCCACAAGGACCTCTATCCCTAGCATCATTATGAACCCCGTAAAGAAAGGAGAGAATACAATTCTATGAATGAGTTGAGAAGTAGTAAGGAGAGTAAAAGAGATGAAATTGGAGTTCCATTTCAGTCAAATACATCCACTAGAGTCACAGTCAAAATTATTCCAACTTTTTTCATAGGGAAAAAAAATAAATTTCTTGTTTAATGATACATCAGATAAAAAATCTTTATTTAATTTGAATTACAAAGAAAATATATCCAGATTATAATCTTTTATCATTCTTATCGCGAGTCCATCCTAATTTTTTTTTTACTTGTCCCATAGGTGATAGACCACAAGCAAACCTCTGTCAAAAAAAAAATTATTTTTCACATCAAATCAATGTGACAAGTGAGAACATGGTAGGAAAGGTCTTCGGGAATTGCGAGAGTTTGGCCTCGTGAAATGGCGTGGTCTTGTGATTTATTAGCCTACAGTCAATTATAACTCTTGACGTCAGTTCGCTCTCTCAACTCTGAATACAATTGCCTATAAATCTCCTCAGCGTTTCCCTTTGCTGTTGCAAATCAAATTGCACTAAAAGAAGAAGAAGCTGCCGATCGAATTAACTTGTGTGGCTAATGGAAGAAGGGGACAAAAGAAAACTCCTTTCCACCCGCCACCGCCGGCAAAAATAAGCCACGCCACCGCTCCGCCCGCCATGTCGTCAGATGAGGAGGAGAAGATGGAGAAGTTCTACAAGCTGATAAGTAATCTCAGAGCACTGAGCGGTATATGGAAGAGCGAAGCTCCAAGGAAGAAGATGAAAAGTGAGAGCTTGCTCTGGAAGCCAACCTTCGAATGGGAGGACTTTGCCGGAGTGAGCGATGGCTTGTGCTCGACGACAAGGCGTGATGAAGCTCACCGGAAGAAAAGCCGGAAGGAAATGGAAGGAGAAGCCGAAAGTATTTCTGATCTTAAACTTGGTTTGTGATTCTACTGCGTTGATATGATGGCAGAAGGATTCTTTGCTGCAGGAGAATTAATTTGTTCGATTAATCTCTTAAGGGATTATTGACATGGAATCCATCTCTATTCAATCTTTCTCTTTGCTAAGAGCTATGTTTTAATATGATGCATATAAGCTTTGTGTGTAAGCTTGCGTTGCGTTCTGTTTGAATTTTTTGGAGCTCCTGCCTCTAGATGAGAATTATGATTTATAAATCAACATTTTTTATTTGTATTTTTATAGTTTTCACATAAATAAAAAAATTATAGCAAAATTATAATTTATATCTTAAACTTTTATTAAATTTTTAATGATTTAATAGAGACATAATAAATATAATTTTTTATGAGATATTTTAATGAATTTAATCATAAATTTTTATATACAATATTTGAAAATAATTTTTTAAACATTTGATAGAATTTAATTGTAAATTTATATACACAACACATGAGCTTTAAATTCAAGATTTTTTAATTGAAAATGAGAGTAACTAAGGATCTATTTAGGATGGTTTTAACTTTTTTTAAAATTAATTATAAAATTATTATGAAGAAAATAATTTTTTTAAAAAATTATTATGTGTATTATAAATAGTTTTTTTTTAAAAAAATTTAAAAAATAAATTTTTAATAATCATTATATTCTAAAAATTCTGATTTTTAAAATAATTTTTTTATCATAAAATTTTTTAAAAATCAGTTAAAAAAGTAATAGTTAAATAAAATTATTTTGATTTATGATTATTTTCTGAAAAGAAAGAACAGTCTGAAAACGGTCTCATATGTACTTTAAGCTAAAATATTTTATAAAAAGATTAGTAGTTCAAAAAATAATAATATTTTTAATTTTATGAATAAATTTTTTTAGTAGCTTAAGGGCTTAAACACGAGTCTAAAAATTAATTAGAAACATTATAATAAATAAGATTTGAATATCATGTATTTATCTATTTAGGAATAACGAACGATTTGATCATAATTATGATTCAACTCATGATATTAGAAAAATAATAATCTGCTTTGACTATTGACCCAGACTCCTCTAACTATATTTATTTATTTATTTTTAAAGTAAAACTATTTTTAATTTCTTATAATTTTAATAGATATTTATACAATAGAAATTTTATATTATTTTTAATACATTCACCCAAATAATAGAATTCAAAATAAAAATACATTTATGTGATTGAAAATATGCTTTAGAAATAACTTTTTTTTTATTAGAATAGTTCTATATTTTGAATTTTTTATCAATTAAAATATGCTATATGATCAATTATGTATAATAATCAACTAATGGCCAACACAACAGCAGACCTCATAGATTATTGATTAAACTAAGACTTTGTATTGAGGGATTTTTCAAAATTATTTTAGACATCTTCTATGATTGCATGTGCGACAGCCATTTTCTGGCCAGGAACAAGCCTTCGAATAGTTGAATTATATTATTAATTTAAAAATTCATAAACAACGTATCATTAATTTATGTGGACCCATAATTTTAATATTTTGAAATTTAATATAAAACAAGATTATCTTATAGCATTATAATTGGGCAAATTATTATTAATATGAGTAGGACTGCAAACGAACGAGCCGAAGAAAAACATGTGCACTTTTGAGTTCTAGCTTGTTTATCATTATTGAGCTTGAGCTCAATTTGAGTTTGTTCATAAATTCGATTCAAATTAGATTATCGAGCCTATTAACGAATAAATGAGCTGCTCGTTTATTGCTTGTTTATTGAAATAAATGAGTTTTAATCAAATCTTAATCACACTTGTTCACAAACTTTAGATGATATTATTTATGAATATAAATAAGTCAATCGACAAATTGTTTGAATTTATTCATTTAACAAATGAGTATTTATAAAAATATTAAACCTCGTTTGATTAGTGAATCAAACAATCATGAACGACTCTAATAGAGCTTAGTCTCGATTAACTTGTCAATCAGTAGCATCCATACGATTAAATTATTGTAAATTTATTTTCAGCGTAGTTTATATCGCTCTTACAGATTAATCAATTCATATGTTCATTTCCAAAGCCCAACTCACAGGCCTTCCATAGATTAAAAAAATGGGAAGTAATTATATTTTGATTTGATGAGTGGGAAGAAAAAAAAAAATAAAGACCAAATTGTTGACCTACATGTATGCTATTGTCAAACTCAATTGAATTACAAACTTTATGAGCATGCAAATCTTTAAATATACCGATGTCGAAACCAATTAGAATAGTCTCTGATCGACAAACTAACATCGTATTATTGACGGAAATTGATTAGAATATACATATTGTATGATTTGTCTAAATCTGATGGACATCGAGGTAACTCGATATCTCGACCATTTATGAAATTGATCGCCGTTAAGTAAAATATCAAATCAAATGACCTCATTTGGCGAGTCGCGAATGTCGGCGATAGGTTAGTTTGAACCAAAATTACTCATTCGCCGACGCCCAAATGACCTCCGATCGTAAAACAGATTACGTCGTTGAATCCGAAATTGAATTTTAAACGATACCATATTTGTAGGTTTAATTTCAAAAGATTTACACAAATCTCAATCTATCGGTCATAAATAAAAAAACTTCTAGTATTTATTTTTAACATGATAAACACAATATTTATAAATAATTTTATTTCAGAATTAATTTGAAATTGAATTGAGCTCTAAAAAGCTATAATTCTACCTAATATTTTTAATATCCCGCTCAACTTAATTTGGAAGAATAATTAAGCTATGATTAAGGCTCTTAAATCTCATAAATTCTAAGAATTATGTAAACATGAACAGACTCTGTTGTGTTGATCTTTATATTTGTTTGTGTTATAAAACGTGTTAGTTAAGCTAATGAGAATGTTCATGTTCGGCTCGTTATCGTTCGTTTGAGCTCGAATATGTTCGTGTTCCGCTCGAATAAGGCTCGTTTATTTGTTTGCTTGAATCAGATTTACTCTGAAGAAGCTAATTTATCAAATTAAATAAAACTAACCTTTTTTTATTTTGAATTATTATAACACAATTTTAGATACAAATAAGAAAAAAAATACAAAATAATATATAAATTTTATTAACATTAAATAATTCTTCAAATTTATAATATACATTCCACATAAATTTTGTTAATGAAAGACATACAACGATACAAAAGTATAAAATAATGTTTTATTAAACTAGAGAAAGTGATATAAAGTCCTTATGATAGGCTCAAAGATCTAATGCTCTAGAGCTACAAGAAGATTAAAGAGTTTAATCCCCATCTAAGTCAAAAAAAAGCAGAAAATAAAAAAAAAGCTAAAAAAAAGAAAGGTAAAACTGAAAAGACAACAATGAACGAACTTGAAAAGATCATTAGAATTGAGTCCAACACCTTAAAAGGAGTAGAGAAAATAATCTGCAAAAAATACTTGAGAAGATAGTTAATGAAGAGAAAAAAATATATGACTAAGATCTACAAGAAAAGGCATAGATGGCTTAGGCTCAGAGTAAAAAAAGTATTCATTCTAATTATCAACATAAGGGCCAATAAATTAGTGAGCATCCAACTCCCAAGAAGAGTTACAATCACAAAAGATGCTACCAGCCAAAGAAAATAATTTTATGATCGTCATAGCCATCATAGACAATTAGCCACCATAACCAACAAAATAACAATACAGAGGTAAGGAGGTAAAAAGGCATCATGGGTAGGTTCAAAATAATAAACAAAACGATTTACCAATAATCAAAGGAGACCCACTAAAAGCAGAGGCAAGCAAAGAGACCGACTTACCAAAGTGCACAAAGATTGCACAAGTAAGTAGGTAACATGTTACAAAAGAGACCGGTCGTCGACTAAAGTGTACAATACAGTTAGTGGTTATATAGGCTTACGACATAGTTTATAGTACACATGTGAGATAAAAGAAGTTAACATAATGAGCCAATCAATCCCATGATTCCTATAGAATGATATAACAAAAGCAAGTAAGCAACCTTCAAAGTTCAAAGTTCAAAGTTCAAAGTAACTTAGGCTTTGCAGTCAAAGCAACAACAGCCAAGTAGGCAAGTAGCCAACAATTCCAGAAAAAATAACAACAATACAAGTATACAACAACATCATTCACCAAAATGTAGAACAGCCCACTCGAAGCAAAGATGATGCAAAAAATGCACTTAGTAGTTCTAATTAACCAATCCAAAAAAATAATTCTAATCAAAGTAAAGAGGCTGCACAAAATGGAGCCATTTTAGGTCCACCGAGAAGTGAGAACAGGTTGAACAGCTAACCAAGTTACCAAAGTATCAAGCCTGAAAGAATCAACAAAACCAACCATTAATGGCTGGATAGAAATGAAATCAAACATAATAATAAGCCAAAATCCTTTGATGCTATATCATAGCAATAATACAATAGCACCATTCACCAAAATGTAGAACAACCCACCAGAAGCAAAGAGGATGCAAAAGAATGAACTTAATAGTTCTAATTAATCCAAAAAATAGTTCTAATCAAAATAAAGGCGCAAAAAAAGGAACCATTTTAGGCCCATCGAGAAGTGAGAATAAGCTGGTTCTAATCAAAGCAAAGAGGCTGCAAAAAAAGGAACCATTTTAGGTGCACCGAGAAGTGAGAACAGGTTGAATAGCCAACCAAGTTACCAAGTTACCAAAGTACCAAACATGAAAGAATCAACAAAACTAACCATAAATGGCTCGATAGCCAAACACAATAATAAGCCAAAATCTTTTGATGCTATAACATAGAAATAATACAACAGCACCATTCACCAAAATGTAGAACAACCCACTAGAAGCAAAGAAGATGCAAAAGAAGGCAGTTAATAGTTCTAATTAACCAATCCAAAAAAAATAGTTCTAATCAAAGCAAAGAGGCTGCGAAAAAAAATTATTTTAGGTCCACCGAGAAGTGAGAACAGGCTGAACAGTCAACCAAAGTACCAAACCTGGAACTCTGAAAGAATCAAAAAAACCAACCATCAATGATTGGATAGAAATGAAATGAAACACAATAATAAGCCAAAATCCTCTGATGTCATAGCATAACAAATACTCAATCACATCTAATAGCCAACAAACTATCTATTATAAGAAGTTATATATTTAAACTTACAAAATAACAATTGAATGAAAATAGCAAAATAATAAAATAACATAGAAATAGAATTAGGCATTGGGCAGTGGTCCAGTGGACATTGGACAACATTGAATGAAAATATAGGAGTTTTGAAACTAGAGGGGCTCAGATTTAATTATAACACATATGTGATATGACAATGACATAACCTCATACACTCTATATGGTTGCACATTTAACTTTAACATGCCATTCCAAATACAGAGAGACATTGGTTGAAACATAAAAAGTATTCAATGCTCATCAATCATCATCTTAAAATATCGCATAAGGTTGACAAATTGCATGCATCCAAACCATAGAGGATCAATAAAAAAAATATATGCTCAAATTTGCATATTTTGCCAGCATTTCAATCCTTTATAAGGTTAGATGCAATAATGACAAACCAAAATGAAGGCAACAAGCAATGAAGCAACATTTATCTATTTGAGCATTTTAAATCATCATAGCCTCACTCCTATAATTCTTCTGCAAAAAAAAGTTAGAATAGAATAATATTACACAGTAATTCATAAATTAAAATCAACCCAAAGTAAACAAACAATCCATTATCAGCATAAGTGTATAACTAAATCTATAAAACAAAAATATGTAAATTATTTGCAATTAAATGTATATGATATCCTCAAATGATTAGTAGCATAACAGCACAAAAAAGATATTGTTGGCTTCTTGCACATGAATCACCCAAAGGGAACACTCAAATTTTCCTCCTCCAAAATTTCTTACTGTGAAAAAAAATTTAAAAAAATATTAAAACACAAAATAGATACAATGGAATAACAATATTAAATTGCATGGTTCTATATTGAAGCAATGAAGCACTTACCAATGGTGTTTTATTTATTTGGGATGATTTGATCCAATTAGATGTACAAACTAATGTATTAACTATCTTGGCAAATAAACAACTTCTTTAATCATCTAGTGCCCTTCCTCCAGCACTAAATTGGATTCAAAAGAAATAGTCGTTATTGGAAATGATAAAATATCACAAGCCATTCTAGACAAACATGGTTATTTCAATGTGTTCATCTTCTACCATTCTAAAATATTAAATTGCTCAGTATTGCAAACAAATAACCCTTCCTCAAGATACACCTACAAGTTAGACTTAACAGGTTGTATGAAGCCAGATGACATAACAAAATATTTAAAACTATACAATCAAATTGAGATGTGACAAGAGGATCTATAAAAGACTTCAAAGAAGAAAACCCCACATTGATAATATCATTTATTGCAGTAATAGAAGAACTCTCAGAAGCATATATTACATATACTTCCTAAAAAGCCTTCTCAACAGATATAATTTGAGAATCAAGTTCATGTGGTTCATAGATCTTAGAAAATGTAAATGAAATGAATTTCAACTTTAAATGAGAATCAAGAGCTGCAGCAATAAACATTAGTAGGTTACACTCCGCCCAATATTTATCAAATTTTAATTTTATAATTATCGCCATTTTTCTCATATAATTATCTTCAGATCTAGATTCTTCTACGAAGCTTCTTAACATGCATTCTAGTTGGCAAAAAAATATTTGATGTTGGATATGATGTGCCAAAAATTGTTTGAGTGACATTATTAAAAATTAATAAGAAGTTCCTGATTTTTTTATACCTCAGCCAATCAGAATCTAGTGATATCCACTTGTAATTTGAATTTCTAGTTGCATGATGAGTTAAGACAGTGTGATAAATAAAAGTAGACTCAAGCATCATATAAGTTGAATTCCAACATGTTGGCACTTCAATACAAGATAGATGTAGGTACACCTAACTATTTTATAATCTCACTAAATTTGTGTAGCCTTGCAGGAGATTTTTTGAGATATTTAACTGACTTCCTTATATTATAAATTATGTCATGCACTTCTTTCAAACCATCCTGCACCATTATATTCAAAATATGCGCATAACACCTGATATGAAAAAAAATGACCATGAAAATACAGTTTGTCTCTTGAATTAAAGTTATTTTTAAGGCAAGAAGCTGCAATATCATTGTTACTGGCATTATCAAGAGTAATTGTGGAAACTTTATCCTGAAGATTCCATTCTAACAAACAGTCACATATAGCATCACAAATGAAAGTCCCAGTATGAGGAGGGTCAAGTTCAATAAAATTAATAATCCTTTTCTAGATCTTCCATGATAAATCAATGAAATGAATAGTCAAACACATATACCCTATTGTCTGATTAGATGTCCAACAATCTGATGTTAATGAAACTCTCTGAACACCGCTAAGATAAGTCTTAAGTTTTTCTTTTTCAACATCATACATCCGCATGCAATCATTTTTTATGGTGTTTTTAGACACACTTTCATAGTTAGGATTCAAATATTTCAATAAGATATTGAACTAAGTGTGCTCTAACATCATAAAAGAATATTAATGAAAAATAATCATCCTTTGATCAAAATTTTTAGGATCATGAAAAATAGAAATGCCAAATTCACTAGCAATATCAATTAGGGAGAAATTCAGTTGCTTATATCTTTTATCTGATAAATCAATAACTTGTTTACCTTTTCATTTAATTTTATCACAATCTACAACATGTTTGAGAAGGTGTGAAGTTGTGCCTATTTTTTTATTTTTGGAACTTAACTCCACAAGACATATATTGCAAGCAAGGAATCTCAACACCCTTAGATATAGTTTTAACCTCTACAAAGTACTCCCACACACTAGACTTTCTCTTTCTAGATTTTTTAGCCTGCACCTCTGGTATAGTGCTAGTACTCTCAATAATTTGTTGAGATGCTTGATTATGTCTATCTTCCAAATGTTCCATATCAACTAGTGGTACCTCACCAATTGATGGAGACTGGGAATGCTCAAATGATGACTTATGTTGTATGTAAATTATAAATAATTCCAAACATCATGTGTTAAATGATAAATATGTTAAAAAATAATGCATTCATAGATATAACAGTGTTTAGAACATACATAATACATTGCAACTAAGCTTTGCATAATCAAATTGCTATGATGAATATTATTTATAATAGAAGGAGAGTGAGCTTCATTATAATAGAAATAAGAAGAAGATTATTATAACATTAGTTAACTAGCTAATGGTTATTTAAATCATCTATTTTTTTTTCAAAATAATTTGGTAAAAAAGGAAACAACAAATAATCATCAAATATCTAAGTAAAAGCATATGATCCTTTTTCTTGCTCGGGACTCGAGAGGTTATAAAGCATGCTTCAAGTATTACTAGTTGCAGAGCTTACAATTAGCTACAAAAAACTACTATCTTTTCATTCAACTGATGTCCACTATCACTGGACCACTACTTACCTTGTCCTTTGCTAGTTCTATTATTCTATGTTATTTTGTTGTTTTGTTGTTTTCATTCAACTACTATTTTGCTATTTTAAATCTATAACTTCTTATAATAGATAGCTTGTTGGATGTTAGATGTGATTGAGTATTTGCTATGATATAGTATCAGAGGATTTAGGCTTATTATTGTGCTTGGTTTCATTTCTATCCAGCCATTGATGGTTGGTTTAGTTGATTCTTTCAGGTTTGGTATTATGGTAACTTGGTTGACTATTCAGCCTGTTCTCAGTTGTCAGTGGACCTAAAAGGGTTCCTATTTTGCAGCCTCTTTGCTTTGATTAGAACTATTTTTTCTGGATTGCTTAATTAAAACTATTAAGTGCCTTCTTTTGCATCCTCTTTGCTTCTAGTGAGTTATTTTACATTTTTATGAATGGTGTTGTTGTATACTTGTATTGTTGTTATTTTTTTGGAATTGTTGGCTACTTGCCTGCTTGGCTATTATTACTTTAACTGCAAAACCTAAATTACTTTGAACTTTGAAGAAACTAGATGAAACAAACAATGCAAGTACGCAACACATTGAAACTAAATAGTAAACACTAAACAACATCACAGTCTCACAGATCTACAAGAATCACAACCAACAGAGGCTCCCATACAACAAAAAAGTCATGCTCTTAAAAAATCACATAATCATAATAATCATAGATTGTTGAAAGGCCAAAGAGATCTATGAGACTGTGACATACCTGAGCGGGTCGAGCACTACTACTAATCCTAGATTAACACTTAATAGAGTTGAGAAGTAAAGGAAATTACAGAAAAGAGTCCGAGTGTCAGACAACTAAAAAAATGAGAATGAGAGTGAGGGATGAGCCATAGAGGATCAGATTCACAACTCCACAGTCTCTACTTGCTTGAGACGCCATGCAGTAATGCAAGAATGAGAGAAATATGAGATGCGGATGTGAGAGGAAAGGATTATGGATTGTGTACTGCTCGGATGCTCAAAGTCGAGGGACGAGGAGAAGTGGAGATTGGAGAACTCAGAGGTAGAGAGGCTCAGAGGAAGAAGAGCTTGGGCATGAACGCTCAAATCATTCACCATTGAAAGGCTAGAAATACTTAAGCAAAATAGCAGAATTCAAATCGCTAGGAGAATTTGAATAGCCTAACATAAATATGCAAGTAACGACATAACGCAATCGAGGAATTGCAGCGTGTGGTTTGAGCCTTATCGAGCCGAACACAAGTGAACAGTTCTGCTGTTCGTGTTTGGCTCATTTCAAATAGAAAAATATTTTTTGTTCGTGTTTAGCTCGTTAGTTTAACGAACGAGCCAAACACGAGCTAGTTTTTGAGCTGAATATGAGCTGTTCATGAACAACGAGTTATTTTGACAGCCCTATACCTAATATTCAGCTAACCGAATAGGAAGAGGGGCCTTTTTCGGGATTCACAGGATTGAAGCAAAAGAAAAAAAGGAAGCCTTTTTTCTCTCTCTCATCTGCTCTCTATCTCTCCTCCCTCCCATTCATCCTTCAAGCCTTGGCTTTTCCTCCCGCTGCACAAGAAAATCCCGATCATTGTCTCCCTCTCTCCCATTCTCCCCCCTTTGAGCTACAAATCGCAAGTGGAAAGTTCTTCCTCACACTCCCGCTTAAACCTTCCCTGCTACCTCGCCTGTCCAATAACCAACAACGTCCTTCCTCTTCTTAAACTCGAGGAGAGTATCGCTTGGAGAAGGGATCAAATTCCTTTAAAGCACGTTTCAGTGTTCTCTTCATAGGTGACACAAGAAAGAACATCATCGTGGCTTCCTACATTACAAACATCTTTTTTCATAGAACTACCGCCTCACTCTCTCCTCTGCTAACTTTGCTTGGCACTTCCCTGCATTCTTCTGCTATTCTTTGGCTTCTTCTTTCCACTTCTCTCTCTCGTCCATTATTCTTCCTACCCAACATCCGAAACTCAATCTTCGAATTCTGTTTCACTCTACTCCACATGGAACTATAGCCGAACTACCCTTTACAATTTCCCCATGCTGTTCTCCAAGCCGAAGGCCAGCCTACCTATTCCTTTTAACAATCTTTATATCTTCCTTTTTTATCGAAATAGTAGGTTAGCTTCACTAATAACCATTTTATTTCAAGGCAAGGTTTTAAAAAAAAACTATTTTTTGGATTTAGATTTTGCTTGTTGTTGGGTGATATTAAAACTGAAATCTTTTATAATCTTTTCTCAAATCTCATTATCGAGCAATAATCTCTCTATTCATCAAATTAGAACTTAAGAGATATGAAATTTGATGTCAAGTAGATTTAAGATTTTTATTTTGTCGTAAAAAAATTATACTCAAACTTTGCTATTAAATATCCAGTTGTTGTTACGTTCAGATGAATAAAAAAATCAAGGAATTTAAGAGTCTATAAGCTTTAAAACGTTCATCTTGCTGTCCATGATTGATTTTGAGGTGAAAGTCATTAAATCCTACTACTAAA
Source organism: Cymbidium sinense (assembly GCA_021442155.1). Classification (NCBI taxonomy): domain Eukaryota; kingdom Viridiplantae; phylum Streptophyta; class Magnoliopsida; order Asparagales; family Orchidaceae; genus Cymbidium; species Cymbidium sinense. Next base: position 163,244,567 of record CM038221.1, on the reverse strand, counting down.
TGCCCATCTTGTTCTCATTTCATTGTGAAATGAAGTAGGGATGTAATTTTGGATCTCTTATTTCGCCCAACATAACTGCAAGCTTCATAATGTGTTTATTCCATTTGCTGCAGCCGAGAAGAACTCCATTATCAGGCAGGTTCCTCTCAATTTTCGGCATCTTCCTCCTCCTTTTCCTTCCTCTTGGCAGACATTTCCCAATTTCCTATCCCAATCACCCCCTTTGCTGTAGCCAAGAGGCAACACCGTCATTAGGCGGGTTCCTCTTCTAGGTTTTCGACGTTTCTATTATTCCTGTAGCCAACAACCCCTCTTTCTTTCCTTGCAAGTGATGGAAATTGAGAAGCAACACCATCATCAGGCGGGTTCTCTTCTAAGTTTTTGACATTTCTATTATTTCTGCAGCCAAACAGCCCCTCTTTCTTTCCTTGCAAGAGACAAAAATTGAGAAGCAACACCATCATCAGGAGGGTTCTCCTCTAGGTTTCTGGCATTTTCATTATTCCTGTAGTCTAACAGCCCCTCTTTCCTTCCTTGCAAATGACAGAAACTGACAAAGAACACCGTCATTAGGAGGGTTTTTCTCTAGTTTTTAGCATTTTCTCACCTATTCAATCCAAATAATCAACACTCTAATATCTCCTATTCAATCCCTGCTAGCCAAACTCATGCAAAATCATTAGTGTTGTGGATTGTGGATGTATGAAAATATGTGAAAAATATATGCATATGCTTGTGCTTCTTTATGCAAGTTTGAAGGCCTCATCATGCTCATCAGGGCATGATAAGATGAAATTTGGTTGTAGTGTCGCAAGACATTGCTTGCTACGCTCAATAAGGTATACTGAGTAAAATTGTTAGATGTAACCCCCTTTGAATGTGTAGAAATTGCATATATATGTTTGCTACATGTAGGTGATCGAAGACCACACCAATGCTCAATAGAGCTTAGTGGATATGAAGACTCAGCTGTGGTGTCATAAGATACCATCTGCTACACTCAATAAGGCATTTTCTCACCATCATCAGGCAGGTTCTCTTCTAAGTTTCGACATTTCCATTATTCCTGCAGCCAAACAGTCCCTCTTTCTTTCCTTGCAAGAGACAAAAATCGAGAAGAAACACAATCATCAGGAGGGTTCTCCTCTAAGTTTCTGGCATTTTCATTATTCACATTTTGACCTCTTTCCTTCCTTGCAAATGGCCGACAAAAAGACCATCATTAGGAGGGTTTTTCTCTAGTTTTTGGCATTTTCTCACATATTCACTCCAAATAATCAACACTCTAATATCTCCTATTCAATCCCTGCTAGCCAAACTCATGCAAAATCATTAGTGTTGTGGATTGTGGATGTATGAAAATATGTGAAAATATATATGCATATGCTTGTGCTTCTTTATGCAGGTTTGAAGGCCTCATCATGCTCATCAGGGCATGATAAGATAAAATTTGGCTGTAGTGTCATAAGACATTGCTTTCTACGCTCAATAGGGTATACCGAGTAAGCCAAAATTGTTAGATGCAACCCCCTTTGAATGTGTAAAAATTGCATATATATGTTTGCTACATGTAGGTGATCGAAGACCCCACCAATGCTCAATAGAGCTTAGTGAATATGAAGACTCGGCTGTGGTGTCATAAGACACTATCCGCTACACTCAATAGGGCATACTGGGTAAGCCAAAAGTTTGATGTATCATGGATGGATAGAATCTTTAAAATGTTATCAAAATTTTAATTAAATTTTGGACTTAAGGAGAGGCAGAATCATGATTCATTTAAAAAAAAGAAACCGAGCACATAAAAAATAACTAATCTAAAATAAAATTTGAATGATTTGAAATTGCACATATATTTGCTTTTATGTAGGTGATCGAAGACCCCACTAATGCTTAATGGGTATGACGACTCTATGGTCTCACAAGACACCGTCCGCTATGATCAATAGGGCGTATCATGTAAGCCAAAGCAGTTTCGATGCAGCCCCCTACGCAGGGATGACGCCGTAATATTATCAAAAAGCTACCAAAATTCAAGCTAAGCAAATAGCGCTGCCTAAGCTCACTAAAATAAAATTGATATCGAATTGAATTTTGAATTATAAATGAGAATGAAATTGAAATGAATTTGAAGATCATATTTCAAATAAAGAAAGATGGATTGAACTCAAACAGATTTAGGAACTTGAAGTGAATTGAATATTTTAGCAATAAATATAAATTTGGCACATCAATGTATTTAATTCCAAGGGATCTAATAAGATATAAGAAAAATTTAAAATGTCTTCATCCCCACTGGATCTGCAATTCTTTGTACAAGCAGACATAATGCGATACTAAATTAAATGCTGTACAAATGAAGGAGCTTCCTTCAATCCAAAAATAAAAGAAATTTTATTCTAATTATGATTTTCAAAATCAATGATTTCATTTATTAGGTGAAATTATCTAAGTCATAAATACCTGCATGTGATCGGACATAGAGATTTAAAGTACAAATTTTAATATCTGAAAAGGCTGTGCAGGCTAAGTTGAGATTAAATGAATATGAGATTAATCTTATAATCAAAAAATAAAATAATGAATTATCAAATACGCATGGGCTCCAATATGTTGAATGTTTTGATTGTCAAGATGTTTGCGTTTAAAAATAAAGGAGAATAATGATGAAATCAATTCAATCATTGATGACTATATGCATGCAAGTTAATGAATGTATTCATATGTTAATTCAAGTCCATGAAGGATAAATATTCAACTCCATAAAGATGATCATGGTAGGTAATCCTCATGCGTGAAATAGTATTGATAATTATCTAACTAATCAACTTCTAAATGAACTTTAATTACATTAGATCATAAGACCCAATCCTCAATATTTGTAATGGAGTCGACAAGGTCTGTTATGATATCAATTTTCTAAAGGGTTTAAATTACACATAAGTTATAGGCCCAATCCTCTATTAGCAAATAAATAGAGTTGACAAAGTCTACCCCAATGATAGCTGAGTTGATTGAAGATATCAATTGGAGGGGTAACTATTATCAAAATATTCATGATATTATATTCAATAATATCAAATTTTAAATACTCAAAATATAAATCTAGATATAAACCTCCATTATTAAATTAAAATTCAAGATGCAAGCAATAAACTAAATAATTAAGCAGACTTATATACGATGATGGCCGCGTTGATTGAAAATCTCAACCGGAAGGGATATTATCATCAAAAGATGCTTGAGTTCTAAACTAATTCATCTTAAAATTAAATTTCAACTATGTAAATATCTAAACTAAATACAATTCATAATTTAAATGCTTAAAGTAAACAATTCATTCACTCATCCACTATCGTTTGTTGGGGATGACATATTAAGAAAACTCTAGCTCACAAAGAGCTAATGTCAAGTCAAATAAATTACTATATTCAAACTCGAATAATCTCATGCTAGTAAGGACGTGGCCCATGTCCTCTGTCCATGTGGTTTGGGGAGCTCCATATATGATGTGGTTACAGAGTCTCCTGTGATTGCCAAATGACACCATTATATTATCACAATCATCATATGTTCCCCAATGGCTAAGCCCATTTGTTATGAATCATAGGATATATTTGATAGGCACAAAGCCCTTTTGTCAGCTAAGGTAGACTTAAGATTGTCTCCTTGGACAAACACCACTCTAGGTCTACAAGGATTACCGAACAACATAACCCATGGATGCTGACAAGGATCCTTCATCATGTTAGTCTATCTCCTCGACCTACCATGCGACCGATGACGTAACCATGGGATCTAGATCGGGCGAGTCATTGTTCCCCCAACCATCCACTTTAAAATAAAAAAATGATGAATTTTATAAATTTACAATTTTAAACTCCACATGTTGCTACTATATGCTATGCATTTAGTGATCTAATGACTATCTTGTAAGTTATCTCTCTCAATATTGGGAAGGGTAATTAACTATAAGCTCTATAGAAATTTTCTAAAGTCCTTGTAAAATAAGGATGAAATCTCTAGGTAGTGTCTTACATACTGTTCCATCTATCTTTTAAAAATTACACCGACACATAAATCAAACTCTCTTCAATTGTCGAGAGGTCGGTGGTGAATTTTTGGAGCTCACAGATTTATGACAACTCCCCTGGTGACTGGTTTCTCTTTCTATCTTTGGCTAGTCAAATTTGAAGTATAGTAGCAGTGGAGTATAAGAAATCAAAATTAAAATTTAGTCATAAAATAAAATCTTTAATGAACATTATAGTTTGTTGACTATGATTTTATTTGCTTGAAATTTTCTTTTGAATATATTATTTTATTTTTGTTCTGTTGTATCTCTGCATTTTGAAAGTATGGGGTAGAATATTTATTTCTGATTATTGATCCTCATCTTTCATCTGCCACATATGGATCTTCATAACACTCCGTTCATTATGAAACTGAGCCGAGGATCTAACATCTATCTGGCTAATGCTATCATCAACACTGGAGATGTTGGAGCTACAATTCAATTTAGTAGTATAAACTTTCTAGCAATTACGACTAAAGCTAATACTACATCAATTCAAGATACATCTGCACGTCGTGCACATCAGCCCATACAGCAAAGAAAATTTACTGAAGTAACTACTATTGAAGCTCCTCAAAAGAGAGCTTCTGTGTTTCAAAGATTGGGATAATATGACACTCTGACTTTGAAGAGAATTGTTGTTGGGAAGAAAGTCTCAATCATGCCTGTAAACATCACTTTGCCAATTGAACCTTTCATACCAGGAAAGCATGATCATGAAGCTTCCTCGTTTGGAGGAAAATCAACAAGAAGGCAGAGAAGAAGGATGAATAGCAAGCTACGAGCTCAACAACTATTGTCTGAACAACCTACTATGCAGTTAGCCTCAGAACCATAAGCAAGTATTCTCACCTAGAATAAATTTGAGAACCTAAAATGGGTAAAGAGGAACAACTCTATTGGTCAGTTGAAACAATCCTTTTTGGATCCACCACTGCGTCAAGCTCTGGCGCCCCAAAAGAAAAATATTGAAACCTTATCCGCTAGAGTGCATCAAGTGCTGAAGGTTGCCAAGGAAATTTGTCTAATGAAAAGAAGTGTCCAAAGGCCTATGATGATTGAAGCTAATAATGTTTCATCCGATAGAATACCACTTGTTCTGATAGCTCATGATCGATTCGAGCAAATCCCGTATGGTGAGCATCGAAGCATGACACCCAGAGCATATGTTAGGAAATCCACTTTCGAAAGGTCCCGACGGAAGGGCAAGCAAGCTTGGATGCCAAGACCCTGAAGAGAAATTGTTAAAAATAAAGAAAGAGTGACATCGATTCACACTCGAAAATCATGGATGATAAAGCAGACAAAATGGGTTCAAAAGAAGAAATCTTATGATGATGAATTACATGGTTAATTGTGTAAATATTCTAGGGAATCCCATTGTCGGTGTTGACCTCATTTTTCGAATGAGATCTCAACCCCTCTATCTTAGACATAGGACTTCTCTTAGACTTTAAGTGTTTCTTAGTCTTAAGACACATCTAGTGATTAGGTGGACACTCAACCTAGCCCTAGAGATTTGGAAGAGTTATCCATAGGAATAGGTCATGCCTTAGGGGTGTTAGGAAAATTTTCCTACCCTTAGCTTGAGCCACTCCGCACCTTCCTTCCTTCAAGTCAAACTTCAAATCAATCTTATTTGATTTTATCCAAACTCAAATCAACTCCATGTGATTGAAATTCATGATGGAAATCCATGATTGAAACCCATGAATGAAATTTCTAAGTCCAAACCTTTCTTAAGTCCTTAATCTTCTTTTAAGGACTTAGCCTAAATCATGATCAAACCAAATCAAATTCATGGGATTTTCTCATAACTCATTTATATTCTCATTTATATTCACATATATAAATGAAATATAAATTCAAACCAATCAAACTAAATTCAAAATTCAAAATCAATTCATGAAAATTCCTAAGTCCCTTAATTTCTTTCTTAGGGACATATCCAAAACCATGAGCAAATCAATTCAAATTCATGGTATTTTCTTATAACTTATTTATATTCTTATTTATATTCACATATATAAATGAAACATAAATATAAATCAATTAAATCAATTCCAAATTTAAAATCCTTCTTAAGTCCTTAATTTCCTTCTTAAGAACTTAGCCTAAATCATAATCAAAACAATTCAAATTTATGGGATTTTCTCATAACTCATTTATATCCTCATTTATATTCACATATATAAATGAAATACAAATATAAATCAATAAAATCTAAATCCAAAATTCAAATTCCTACTCCAAAATTTCCTAAGTCCTTTAAAATTTCTTTTTAATGGACTTAGCCTAAATGATGGTCAAATCACTTCAAATTCATCAAATTTTCTCATGATCAATTTATATTCTCATTTATATTCACATATATAAATGAAATATAAATTCAAACAATCAAAACCAATTCCAAAAATCAAACTCAAATCCACTCAAAATCCAACCTAAGCCTTTCAAGTCAAAATCTTGAACTTAGCCAAATCAACTTCAAATCAAGCCAAATTCTTGATTTTTCTTCATGATTCAATCAACCCTACAATCATCAATCCAAATATAAATACAAACTTCAATCACTAAATCAAAACTCAAGTCAAAAATCAAACCCCAAATCCATTCATGTTCTTCTTTTGAATATGAAATTATCAAATGGATCAAAACTTATTTGACTTCAAATCACTAACAAATGGATTTATATTTCAATCATAAGTCCATATACAAGTTCAATCAAACTCAAATCAAGCTTTGAACAAGTCATTTGACCTTAGGCTCACTTGACCCAAAGTGACCTAAAGTACCCTTATGAGCCAAATTCTAATATTTCAAATTAGATTGAATCAAACTCACATCTCTCATCATCAATCGATGATCAATTCAAATTACCAAGTCAACTAAGGATTGACCAAGTCACTTAGCCAAAATGAAATATCTTTATTGGGTTGAAAACCATTGATCTAAGTTCATTAATGAACTATGTTTGAACTTAACCAAGTCAACATTTGAGCCTAACCTAGCCCAATTGCCCATTTGACCCAAGTTGACCCAACTTGACCTAAAAGGTCAAAATTTGTCAAAACTTGATCTAAGCCAAATTGATTGAAACCATTATGTCAAGTTCATTCCAAATCGCTTGTTGAACTTGACCAAAGCCTTAATTGGCCAACTAGAACTAACCTAGCCCAATTGACCTTGAACCCAACTTGACATAAAGGGGTGAGTGTTGAGAAATCCAAACCCAAAATTGATTGGAAACAGATAGATACCAATCCACTTCATATGACTAACCAAACCTAAAACTACCCATGACCTAGCTCAAATAGGTCAAATGGGTCAAATTGGTCAACTTGATGCATCTGAACTAAATGAAGTCAGATGAGCCAAACTCAAAACTAAACCAAACTGAATCAAACCAAAGCAACCAAAACATTTCAAATGGTCATGTGAACTTGACCCAACCCTTGGTTTGACCCAATTTGACCAATTGGTCAACTTGACCTAAGTTGACCCATTTTAACCTAAATGGGTCAACATGAGCCAAACCATATTAAATGAACTCCAAATCCAATGAAACTTGGCCAAACCCATTTTCTCAACATACCCAATATATTCAAATTCAAAAGTCAGCCAAATGACCATTCTACCCCTAGGCCATAGAACAAATTTTGGTCAAATCCATGAGGAATTTGATCAAGCCCTCTTCATATCTACTTGATATATTCTTAATAGGTCAAGTAAACCCTATGGAGGATGGTGCACCCAACCCAATGGGTTCGGGTCAACCCAAATGGTCCCTAGGCCAAAATCGACCACATGGCTCAAATTAGCCATGTGTGAAACCTCCCTCCACCCAATTTGAAGCACATGGGAGGTTACTAATCCACTCCCTAGCTCAAATCGATCATGTGCCAACTTCTAACAACTCAAACAGACCTTTTCATATTGGCAATTGGATCAAAATGGCAAAGATAGCTTCGACCATCTGATTACCATAGGGGGAGATATACTCCCCTAATTCACTTAATTTTGATATCCTCATTGTCGATTGAGTAAGGGAGAGTGCTAGGAGCCATCAGAGAGTGATCCCAAGCCTCCTAGAGATCTGGCCATTTTTCCATTCTCGGCTTTTGAACAGTAAAAATAGGGGAGGAAAATCGAAATTCAAACCTCCTCTTCACTTAAAACTAATGCAATTCCTTTGCACATTCCATTAGGGGGCTAAATCAAGTGCTCCCAAGCCTTCACACAAGCTCCAAAGGTAAGAGGAGAGCTAGTTCGATCAAGGCCGCAAGCAAGAGCAAGGGGAGTTGGTCCATAGAGCAAGCTACTTAACCTTAGGAGCTAATTCTTTCACCACAACTTTGTCTGAACCAGACGATGTTGCTCCAAGGAAATTGAGCACCGGTGATCACCTCGATGAGGTTTTTTTTATCATTAAACTCTCTAGGTGTTGGTCCTTTGTGAAAGAAAGTTTAATGGCATGAAGTTTCAACCATTGGATATGATCATCTATGCTTTGTGATGGTGTGTGCAAAATTTTGTCCCAATTTGAGCTCAATCGAGCTTGGATCAGGGCTTAGATCATGGATAGTTCCTATGATTCAGAAGTTTTGGCAGGGGTAGATCTATGGTCATTTTGAAATTACTTAAGTTAAACCCCTTAGCTTAATTAACCATTAATTATGAGTCAAATTGCATTAAGCCCTTTTCTTCCCAGGTGCATTGCAAATTTAAATTCCTTATGAGATTTTATGTCATCTCATTGGCTCATAATTACTTGGTTAACTATGCTAAGGTGGTGTAGGTAAAGGTTAATTAACATGCTTAATTCATACCTTAACCTAATCAAAATATAAAATCAATCTAATCATCTAAAAATTAAACAAAAATGTGAAACACATGTGGGAATGGGTTAGGAATAACAAATTTAACTCGCATTTTGAAAATTAAATCAAATTCAAAACCAAACAAAAATCATACTAAATAAACTTTGATTTACTTTAAGCTTTCTTATTTCATAAGATTGTCTTTAGGATTTAATTAAAGTGAATGTGTTTACATGCTTTCATTGCTTTAATTCTTTACCCAACATGTTAAATATGAATGTCATGTGGTTTCATGCATCCATGCTTCTCAAAAATTAAATTTAAAATGAAAATGTTCACTTTATGTCAAATTGTATGTGTTGGATAAAGTAAGAATATGAAAGGCTATTATGACTATTAAATTCAAATTATTTTCAAAATATAGGAATCAATTATCTAAATTTAAAGTGTGTTGCTTATATCTTAATTATAAGTTTGCATGTGAGTAGGATATAAGGATGTGCTTAGTATAGGTTTTCCTTCTCTTCTCTTTTAGTATAGTTTTGAATAGGATTTGGTAAGATGTATGGTTCATTTGAGAAGAACCTAACACTTACCTAATTCCATATCCTATTCATTCCTATACTATCACTTAAGAGGGATACTTATGTTTGCACATATAAATTGCATAAATAAAATAAATCAACTAATACAAATTTTTGCATTCTTTCTTTTCCATTCATTTCTTTTGTACACATATTTATCTTTAAGGAAAGTGGTATATTAGTCTAGACAATTCCAAGGTTGTGAGACTTTAAGTAGCCCTAAGTAGGTCTTGTACCTTACACCTCTGGTTAACAATGGCACAGTACTCACTTATGATATTCTTACTTTCATATGTGCATGTGAAAATTGGATAAATAATCCCTTTTCTACTTAATGAAAATCATGCATCATAAACTTTCAAATTTTCTTAAATGAATTACTTAGCATGCATCATAAAGTGTGTTAAATATTCTCATTTGTATGTATAGATATGCTTAGGACTCATTCATATGCATGTTATACATGTTGGGAAAGAAATGAAGTGATATATGTTTTGTGAATTTAGTTCATTTTATTTAATCTTAAAATGTCTTTCTTTTTGAATAGGTTTGTTTAGAGTTCATCTAAACTTAGGATTAATTAAAATAGTTAATCAAAACATTTACTAAATAAAACTAAAATGTGAATCCACTTTAGAAATTACTTAGGTTAGGGAAGGAAAGAGAAGTTCTCTTCTCTTTTCCTCTCTTCATAACTTAGTAATTAATTGTAGGATTCACTTGAACCTATTCAGAACATGAAATAAAATAAATCAAAAAGAATTAAATCACTTAAATGAAACCCTCCTCTAAGTTGAACATGCTTCACACTTAGAAAATCCTAACTTAAAGCCATAGCTAAGCATACCACACAGATCTCCAAAGCACACATATTAGGCTAAGTCGCCACTTCTAGATTTAGGTTAGGGCGGTGCATTGTTTGATGCTTGCTTTTATTTTATGATATATATTTTAGACTGGATGTTAGGATGTATGTGCATAGAATGAATAGTAGGGTGATCTTGGTTTAATTCTGCGGGGATTGTGCTTAAGGGAACCGTAATAAATAAAATATAAATGCTTTTGTTGTGCAGGGGCTCATACCCCTAAGCATAATCCAATGGGCCAGGTGGACTTAGTCACCCATGTGTGGGGTGTTAAGTCCAATATACATGCTTGGGATTTGGTGGTTTGTTTAGCTAACCTTTGTTTTGCAGGTGTTAGCTAGATTTTCTTTCCTTTTTCATGTAAATTTTATAATTAGGATTTTGGAATGATTGTTATGGGGATTAGGATGAGCATTGGTCATAAGATCTCATATTATGCACCATGTTAAGCCTTTGGAGAATCCACCTTCCAACCATCCAAAAGAAGAAACCAAAGAAACAAAGAAAAGAAGAAGAAAGAATAAAAGAAGAATGAAGAAATGAAGCTTGAAGGCCCTCATTTTGCAAGAGTGATTCAAGATGATATGCATGATGTGAGACATATAACATTTAGTTAAGGGGTTGCTAAATCTTTTAATTATCTTTATTTATATCCTAGGCTTTATGATGAGGTTATGAATTATTTGAAATTTAGTTATGAGTGATTAATTGGAGTAGAAAAATTAATTTTTCTCTAAGAGCCTAATCGCATCCATGTCACACATTAAAGCATCAATCATTTAAGAAACTACAAAAAGCATGCTATCCTAATGCACAATTTGAACATAACATCAATCAATTTTATAAAACTAATGCAAAAGAATAAGAGGTCGGTGTGGTCGGGTGCCGTCATACATCCCGAAAAAAGAAAAAATAGGTAGCCGAGCTCTACCCTTATAGAACCCAGATTATGAAAGAATAATTACAATTTATAAATACTATAAGGGGTCATCTTTCTTTATTCCTTTATATCTTCTTGTATCTCCATTTAATTTGATTTGCTCCACTTCAAAACCATCATATGGTATCCCAGGACAAAGCCTTCTAACCAATGCTCATTCTTATTCCCAATAACACTAATCCTAATTCCTATAACAAATTTACATTAAAAATAGGAAAAGTAAATCTAACTACACCTGTAAAATAGAGGTTAACTAAACATACATACATTCCTCAAGCAGTTATATTTATAATTTAGACTCAACACCCTACACATGGGTAGTTAAGCTCACCTGTCCTAACTTGGATTATGTTTAGGATTTAAGCAACCTATAAAGAGAGCATTTATATTTATTTTTTAAGTACCCCTTAAGCATAATATCTTTCAGAAAACATGAGTAGACTTAGAATGGTCTAACATCCTCTATGACACATATATCTTCACATATAGTCAAAAATAATATATCACAAAACAAAACACATATCAGACCATACACCGTCCTAACATAAAGCTAGAAGTAGTGACTTAATTCTAATGTGTGTGTTAAGGCTTGTGTGGTATGTCTTGTTAGGCATTAGTGTTATATTTTCTAAGTGTGGAAAGATTCAATTTAACATGAGGTTGATTTCACTTGAAGTGGTTTAATTAATTTGAAAATTTTTAATTTGTGTTTCTTTTGTTTCATATGATTACACTTAGTAACTAAGTGTTATAAAGAGAAGAAAGAGGATTGCCCTCTTTCATCCCTACCTTAAGCCACTTTTTAAAGCATATTTATTTGATTTAGTTCTCTTTAGTGAATGGCTTATTAAATGATTTAATTAATCTTAAGTTTAGGTTCAATCTAAATAATCCTATTCAATATGAAAGGATTCTTAAGATTAATCTAATTTAATTACTTTTCATATGACATACATCAGTCATTTCTTTTCATCACATATAATATGCATACGATTTTCATCCGACGTATACCTATACATGCAACATATTTCAACGCTTATATAATCAATGTACATTTGAAGTTTGTATCTTCATTTTGATTGGATCATTTAATCATATTAATTTAAAGCTCTATCCAAATTCTTATATAAAAATACTTGTGGATAAAATTAAATAGGTACAAATCATTGTTAACTAGGGAAGTAAGGTAATCAAATGACCTCCTTGGGGCTAACTAAAGCTTTGTATTCCTAGGTTGTCCAAACTATATACTCATTTGTATTCAAACATATGTAAATTTATATACATGAATATAAGAAAAGATGCTCCAACCTATATGGCTAATTATCCCAATCACTTAGCCAATTATGAATGCATGTATCTTTGATAAAAAGAAAGGGGTTTCAATTCCATAATTAAATATACACACATATGTATAAGAGACATAAGCTAGTACATGCCATTGTTAACATGCAAAGTGAGGTAATCAAATGACCTCTTTGGGTTACTTAAAGCCTCATATTCCCAGGATGTCCAGACTAACCACTTGCTTTTCTCAAATATGTATGGATGTATACATAATTAAAGGAAGGAAAACCATGCAAAGATTATATTTTTATTTGATTAAAACATTTATGTATGTGAAATAAAGTTCTATCCAATTTATAATATGGAAATACATGTAAATGAAATCAAATAAGTATGTGTCACTGTTAACCAGGGAAGTGAGATAATCAAATTATGTCCTTGGGGCTACTTAAAGTCTCATATTCCTGGGATGTCTGGACTATATACTTGTTAACATTCAAATGCATATAAAGCTACACATTAACCAAAGAAAAGAGAAATCTACTTCACATATCTAAGTTATAAGCACATGCAAACCTATATGTACTCATAACTACAATCACTCTAATCAATATAATTGATTTATAAAGTTTGGAAAAATAATTTGAATTTATTAGTGATAATAGCCACACATATATTAAGTTAAGTCAACACATGCAAGCTTAACATAAAGGAATGCCATTTGATTTACTTTATTTTGAAAAGATGAATGCATGATTTCAAATGACATACAACATTTAATATGATTGGAAAGAAATAAATAAACATAAACACATGATTTCATTCAATCAAATTAATTCTAAGGAAAATCATCAAATAAAACCATTTAAAGTAAACCAAAATTTCTTTAATGTCATTTTTAATTTCATGTTTTGATTTGATGTAATGATGTGAGAGGGAGTTTGTTGATCCTAACCCATTCCCATGTTTTTGAATTAATTTATTTTATTGAAAAGTAATTAAGTTAATTTTATGAATTAATTAAGTTGTGATATGCATAAAATTCATTAATTAATCCTTACCTATATTACCATAAAGTAATTAACTAAGTAATTATGAGCCAACATGATATGCATAGAAAATAACTTTGCAATGATCCTAAGAAATGAAAGGGCTTAATGCAATTGGCTCACAATTACTAATTAATTAAATTAAGATACTTGATTAATTATATTTATGATTTTTCCATACATATGAGTAAATCATAATTTCTTTGTTGACCTTACTTTTGGAGTAAGTTCTCAACCTCCTCTTCTTAGACTTAGGAGTCTTCTAGACACTAAGACTTCCTAGTCTTAAGACACTTCTAGTGATTTGGTGAATACTTAACCTAAGTCTAGAGACTTAGAAGGGTTTATCATAGGTTTAAGCCATGCCTTAGGGACATAGGAAAATCACCTATCCTATAGCCTAAACCCAATCCATGTACACCTTCTTAAATTCAATTCAAATCCAAATTTCCAACCAAACATCAAACTCAATTTTAAATCTAAATCCAAATCCAATTCTAAATTCTAAATTAAATGATTGAAACCCAAAATCAAATCCAAAATCAAAATCCTCCTTAAAGCCTTATGATTGAATTCCATAGACTTAGCCAAATCTCCACCTAGTTCAACCCAAATTTGATTAATCTCTCCATGAATCATTTATATCTTTATTTATATTCACAAGTATAAATTAGATATAGACTCAAATAGCCAAAACTAAATCAAACTAAATCCAAATCCAACCAAGACCTCTCTTAAGCCATATAGACCTACCTCCATGAGCTTAACCAAATATTAAAATAAATCAACTCAAAATCAATTGATTTTCTTATAAATCAATTATTACTTCATTTATATGCACAAATAGAAATGAAAACCCCATCCCAATGATCAAAACTAAATAAAACTAAATTAATTTTCTACTTAAGCCCTTTTGACCTACCTCCATGAACTTAGTCAAATTTGCTTCCAAATCACTATAAACTCAAGTGATTTTCTCATAAATCATTTGTATCTTCATTTATATTATATAAAGTAAATATAAATTCACATGACCAAAAACAAGTCCAAAATCAAGTCAAATTCCAATTCAAGCCCTTTAAGCCAATTCCTTGAACTTGGCCAAATCCTATCCAAATCAAATCAAAACCAATGGATTTTCCCTTGAATCAATCATTCCTTCAATTATCTATCCAAATATACATGAAACCTATAATCATCAAGAAAAATTTAATTCAAGCAACTTAGTTCTTTTGGCTTGAAAATTCCAAATGAACCAAAACCTATTATAGCCTAAATTGATTGCAGTTGGATTTATATTTCAATCCTAAACTAATTTATAAATCCAACTAAACCTTAATCAAATTAAAACCAAGTCGATTGACCAATTTAGGTCTACTTGACCCCAAGTGGCCTAAAGAACCTTTTTGAGCCAAGTTCTAATCCAACCCAAACTAGATTGAATGAAACCCATCCAAGCCTCACATCAAGATTATTGATCAATTAGGATGATCAATTGCCTTAAATTAGGTCAAATCAAGTCAACTTGGTCATTTAACAGAGTCAACCCTTAGCCTATATGGAACCCAAAATAGCCAAATTGAAACCTAAGCATAATCCAAGTTAGGATAGGCGGGCTTAGTTATCCATGTGCAAGGTGCTAAGTCTAAATTATATATATATAACTACTTTGCATTATATGTATGTTTAGCAAATACTTGTTTTGCAGGTGTAGTTAGATTAACTTTTCCTATTTTTAATGTAATTTTGTATTAGGAATTAGGATTAGATTTATAGGGGTTTAAGATGAGCATTTTGCCAGAAGGCTTTATCTTGGGGTGCCATGTGATGCCTTGAAGCCTACCAAATCAGAGGGAGCAAAGACATGAAGACATGAAGACTTGAAGACCCCCATAACCCTTATTCATTTATAAATTATAATTATTCTTTTATATTTTAGGTTGTATAAGGGTAAAGCTCATACCCATTTTTCTTTTTTTTTCGACTTGACAAGATCGACCTCTTATTCTTTTATGGTAGCTATAAAAATTTGTGATGTCATGTTTAGCTTTTGCATTAGAAATTATATGCCTTTTCATAATTTCTTTATGATTGGTGTTTGTTGTATGGCCTGGATGCAGTTAGGCTCTTAGGAAAAAATAAATCTTTTACCCAACTATAATTCATAACTAAAGTTTTAAATAATTTATAACCTCATAATAAAAGCCTAGGCATTAAATAAGATAATTAAAAGAATTAGCAACTCCTTAGTTGAATGTTGTGTGTTTCACATCATGCATACATATTCTTTCTCTCTTGAAAATAGGGGATTTTCATCTTTACATGATAGGGGAATGCTTGACTTATGAGGGCATCCCTTGTGGTGGAAAACACCCCTTCTCTTTGATTTAGCCATTAATATAACTTCATCATGCATATAGGCATAGAAATCCTAAAGCTTTTATCAAAATGAAGCATCAAAAATCAAATAAAATTTAAAGATATTAGCATTTGTAGATTAAGTAATTACTCATACCACTCATGCTCTAGTCTCTTTAGGGAGTGAGTTTAAGGACTTTAGTCTCTTTCTAAATAATAACAACCTAACTATCTTGCAAAATCATATGACTTGCCTACATGATTTTAAAGCATAGGAGGAGTTAATTGGCTGCCACTATAGGCGATTATAAGTCCAGCAGTCAAGTGGTTTATCCTCTCTTGTGGAGGTAAAGCATATGCCCATTTTTGCTTAGATTTAGATGGTGTTCTAACTTGTGTTAGAACTCCCTAGATTTAGGATCCGAGGTAGTTATTTCCTTCTAGCTACAAACATAGATCCTCACCTCGTAGGCATTCCCATGATCTTATTTTGTTGGATTATAAGTCCTAGCTTTTGAATAAAATATCAACTTTAACTAAATTGATTTTGTCAACTTCAAACATATAAAGTCTCACCAAAGGATAGACTAGAATGCTCACTAGGCTTCCTAATATCATGAACATTCCTTAATCATCTCTTTCAGCTTTCAAAATAAGTCTCTCCATTTGATCTATTCCACTTGATTTTCCAAAATAAGCAATCCTTTGATAATCTTAACCTTGAAATCTTTAAAGACAATAATTACCTACTTTAATCAAGAGTATTTCCAAGGAACTCACCTTCCAGGATAATTTATATGAGTCATTTATCCATGTATGATCATTGATTGTCCTTATTAGATGATTAGGTCCATTATATAGTGATGATTTCTATCTTTCAAGATAGTGCATCATTTCTTAATGTCATACTCGATCACTTCAATAAGTATCCCTTAAGATTTATCCCCCCACATCTCAAAATAAACATCACAATTTTCTCCAGAAGATGATTCCCTGCCATTCCCAACTACCCCAAGCCATAAGACATCCACTAAGGGCCAAAAATCATAATGAGAGGGGATTTTTAGCCAAAACTAAATGCAAGGAAATATAAGCCTAAAAATATCTACTCCTGCCCTCATTTTAATCTCCTATAGCTCCCAAACCAACCAGTAATCATTTCCACTTCATTTTGGAGTGAAAATCATCAAAATCAAGTGAATTCTAGTGAGGAAGCGGTGACCATTGGTGGTCACATCATTCTAAAGGGAGGCAAAGGTCTATATCCATTCCAAAGCTTCTTCTTACATTCAGGAGCGTGCTCAGATAATCACCACCACTAGAAATCATCCCTAGTGAGGTAATTTTCAAGAACCGTAGTCATCCTTAAAAGCTTTTGCTTGTGATGATTCTTGCACAATTTTAGGAATTCCTTAGAAAACCCTTGCATTTTTCATTATATTTAGTCCCAATACAAAAATAGAAGTTGTTCGGTGAGAATCGATGTGAAATCAATCCCGTTCGGACAAGATTTCATTCAATTTTCATGAAAATCCCATTTTCCTCTCTTGATTTACTGTTCACGGGTCAATTTCATCTGAAGCAACAACCATCTGATCCCACGGCTAGGAAATGGACGGCTGAGATTAGAAGCTAAAACCACTTGATTATGTCCATTAGATCATGGGGTGCAATCTGACCGTCTATCTCGTCGGTAGATTCAATCCATGGAAATGGCAGTTCAGCCCATTTTAACCAGGATACTACACCATTGGCTCAACACATGGCGTCTGTGCCTAGTCAACATGGCA
This sequence comes from Cymbidium sinense, assembly GCA_021442155.1. Lineage (NCBI taxonomy): Eukaryota > Viridiplantae > Streptophyta > Magnoliopsida > Asparagales > Orchidaceae > Cymbidium > Cymbidium sinense. The sequence goes on along the minus strand of CM038221.1, from coordinate 163,226,798 downwards.
TGTTAAGTAAGAAATTTTTGATTTTAAAAATTAATAAATTCACCTAAAACTTCAAAAAATCATAAAAAAAATAAAATGCTTAATAAAAAATTTACAAATAAGGGTTCGTTAGATTCATCCTACTGAGAGGAATCTAACAAACCTAAAATCCTCAAATTTTACTCAATATTCTGAGCTTAGTTTAAGTTTTAGGGAAAATAAAATTTCATTAATTAAACCAAAAATATACATCAGATTGATTTTAAATTTTCAGAGATTGAAATTGAAGTTAAAATACACTTATCATAAAAATTTCAATCAAAAATTTTTTTTCGATTAGGAGATATTGCATTCTAAAGCTTAAATAGTCTAATTTAGTTAAAATAAATTAATAGACTTTATAAAATCATGAAAAATCATTTAAATCTAAACTTTTAAAATTATAATAAATCATAGAAAAATCATAAAAATATAAATAAATATTCATTTTGAAGGTATTTTAGAGAAGAATTTATCAAAATATTCTTAATTGATTTTGAACAGTAATTAGAGCTTAATTAGGGTTTAGTTAAAAATTAATTATATTAATTAATCCCTAATTAAGTAATTAATTAACTTAATTAGGGGGATGACCTCTACCTCCCCTAATTTTCTGAGAATTTATTGGTTAATTGATAATTTGGCCTTAATTACTCTCTAATTTCATTAAAGGTTAATTAATCACATAAACAATAATTTAATTGGTGTTAATCATTTATCACTATTTAACACTAAAGAGACTTAGGGATTAAATTGGAGGATAGTTAATCCATGTGGCAATTAAGTTTAAGTTTAATTAAGTGATTAATGATTTCATTAATCTAATTAAAATCTAAAACAAATCAGAACCTAATTAATCAATTCATGGGTAGATCTTTAGGTGTTCAATAACCTAAAGACATTTAAAGAAATTATGGTTAACCCACATGTGTGGGAAAACCATAAAAGTACTTAATTAGTTTTAACCTAATTAATTATTATGAGCTAATTGCATTAGGCACTTACATTTCTTAGGATCATTCCAAGTTATTTTCCATGCATATCATGTTGGCTCATAATTATTTAACTAATTACTTTAAGATAACATAGGCAAGGGTTAATTAATGGATTTAATGCATATCACAACTTAATTAACCCATAAAATCAACTTAAATACTTTTCATTAAACCAAATTAAAGCAAACATGGGAATGGGTTAGAATCATCAAACTTTCCCTCATTTCATTAAATTAAATCAAACATAAAGTGAAAAAGGGCATTAACAAGCTTTGGTTTTCTTTAAATGTTTTTTTGATATCATTGTCCTTAGAAATTAGTTTGGTTGAATGAAATCATGTATTTACATTTAGTAATTCCTTTCTGATCATGTTAAATGGTGTATGTCATTTGAATCATTCATTCATGCCTTTCAAAAATAAATTAAATGAAATTTTCTTTATGTTGAGCTTGCATGTGTTGAACTTAATTTACAATATGTGTGGCTATTATCACTATTAAATCAAAAATTATTTTTAAAAGCTTATAAATCAATTACAATATTTGGAGTGATATTAGTCATAAGTATGTAAGTTTGCATGTGTTCTAGTTTAAACATATGACTGAGTTCTCTTTCTTTAATTCACATATAGATTTGCATAAGTTTGAACATTAATAAGTGTATAGTCTATTTAAAAAGACACAACACTTATTTGAATTCATCCTTACAAATTTCTATATTAGAATTCAGATAGAACTTTAACTCATATGCATAAATAAATTCAATTAAGAGAGACTCAATTTCTGCATAATTTTCTATTCTTGTAGTCACTTGTACATTCATGTGTATTCAAGAATAATCGGTATATCTAGTCTGGATATTCCGGAGATGCAAGGCTTTAAGTACCCCAAGGAGATCTTTACCTCACTCCCTTGGTTAACAATGGTGAAGTATCCACTTAAAACTTTTATACACTTGTATGTGCATTTAGCTAATGAAAGAAAATCTTCTTTCTAACTTAATGAACTTTTTGCATGATTTTCCATTCTTGTAGTAATTTGTACATTCATGTGTATTTAAGAATAGTGGGTATATCTAGTTTGGACATTCCAGGGATGCAAGACTTTAAATAGCCCCAAGGAGGTCTTTACCTCACTCCTCTAGTTAACAATGGAGAAATATCCACTTAAAACTTCTGTACACTTGTATGTGCATTTAGCTAATGAATGAAAATCTTCTTTCCAACTTAATAGACTTTTTGCATGATTTTCTATCCTTGTAGTCATTTGTACATTCATGTGTATTCAAGAATAGTGGGTATATCTAGTCTGGACATTCCGATGATACAAGGCTTTAAGTAGCCCCAAAGATGTCTTTACCTCACTCCCCTGGTTTAACAATGGTGAAGTACTTGCTTAAAACTTTTATACACTTGAATGTGCATTTAGCTAATGAGCGAAGATCGCATTTTTCTATACATCTTCCATTTAAAGCATGCTAAAAGAAATATGTTGCATGTATAGTTATACTTAGGTCATATGCATGCTACATGTGATTGAAAGGAGTAAATTGATATACGTCATATGATAATAATTCAATTAAGTTAATCTTAAGATGCCTTTCATGTTGAATAGGATTATTTAAAGTGAACCTAAACTTAGGATTAATTTAAAATGTGTAATAAGCCATTCACTAAAGAGAATTAAATCAAATTAACATGCTTTAGAAAGTGGCTTAGGGTAGGGATCAAAGAGAGCAATTCTCTTTCTTCTCTTTATAACACTTTGTTGCTAAGTGTAGGTCATATAAAACCAAAAAAAAAGACAAATTAATACTTGCAAACCAATTAAATCAGTTGAAGTGAAACCACCCTTTAAATTTAATTTTTCTACACTTACAAAATCTTAACTCTAAAGCCTAGTTAAGACATACCACACAAGCCTTAAGACACACATTAGAATTATGTCACAACTTCTAGCTTTATGTTAGGGTGATGCTTGGTTTGATGTATGTTTTGTTTTTGATGTAATATTTTTAGACTAGATGTTGGGTGTATATTTCATAGACTGGATGGTAGGCCATGATTAGCCTAATCATGTCATGTATAGGGGATTATGCTTAAAGAGGCCACTTAAAAATAAATATAAATACTCTCTTTGCAGGTTGCCTAAGCCCCTAAGCATAATCCAAGTTAGGATAGGTGGCCATGGTTACCTATGTGCAGGGTGCTAAGTCAAATTATAAATATAACTGATTAGGTTGTATGTATGTTTAGCTAATCTCTATTTTGTAGATGTAGTTAGATTTACTTTTTATATTTTAAATATAATTTTACATTAGGAATTAGGATTAGTGCTATGGGGGTTTAGGATAAGCATTAGCTAGAAGGCTTTATCTTGGGGTGCCATGTGATGCCTTGAAGCCTACCAAATCAAAGGGAGCAAAGACATAAAGACATGAAGACATGAAGACATGAAAACTTGAAGACCCCCATAACACTTATTCATTTATAAATTATAATTATTCTTTTATATTTTGGGCTATATAAGGGTTGAGCTCGACTTCCCACTTTCTCTTTTTGGGTTTTACGATGGTACCCTACCACACTGGCCTTTTATTCTTTTGCACTAGTTTTATAAAATTGATTGATGTTATGTTTAAAATTACGTAGTAGAAATTACATGCCTCTTCATAGTTTCTTTATGATTTGTGTTTATTGTGTGGCATGGATGTGATAAGACTATTAGGGAAAACATAAATCTTTTACCCAACTATAACTCATAACTAAAGTTTTAAATAATTCATAACCTCATAATAAAAGCCTAGACATTAAATAAGATAATTAAAAGATTTAGCAACCCCTTAAATGAATGTTATATGTTTCACATCATACATACATATTCTTTCTTTCTTGAAAATAAGCGGTTTCCATCCTTGTACGATAGGGGAATGCTTGACCTGTGAGGGCATCCCTTATGGTGGAAAACATCCCTTCTTGCTGATTTAGCCAATAATCTAATTTCATCATGCATATAGGCAATCCCAAGGCCTTTTTTCAAAATGAAGTGTCAAAAATCAAATAAAATTTGAAAAGATTTGCATTTGTAGATTAAGTCATTACTCACACCACTCATGCTCTAGCCTTTTTAGGGAGTGGGTTTAAGGACTTTAGTCTCTTTCTAAAAAATAACAACCAAACCATCTTGCAAAATCATATGACTTACCTACATGATTTTAAAGCATAGAAGGAGTTATTTGATGGCCAGTCCAATCGATTATAAATCCAGCAGTTGGGTGGTTTACTCTCATGTATGGAAGTAAACCTTATACCCATCTTCGCCTAGAGTTACATTGTGGTTTAGCTCTTACTAAAGCTCCCTAGATTTAGGATCTGAGGTAGCTATTTCTTTTAGGCTACAAGCATAAAATCTCACCTCTTAAGCATTTCCACAATATTGTGTTATTGGATTATAAGTCCTAGCTTTCTAATAAAAATATCAACTTTAACTGAATAAATCTCTTCAAATTCAAATATATAAATCAACCATAGATATTTTGGAATACTCTCTAGGCCTCCTAGTATCATGAGTATTCCCTATCTATTCCCTTTGGCTTCCAAAAATAAGTCTTCTCCTTGAACAATCTCATTTGATTTTCCAATACAAACAATCCTTTGATAGTCTAGCCTTGAAATCTTTGGAGAAAATAATTTGCTACTTTAATCGAGAGTATTCTTAAGGGATTTCATCTCTTTGGATGTAATTAACTATGGGGGCTTGCCTCTATAGGGAACTTGATGAACTCAGCTTAATATAAACTCTACATTATATTTCCATGTAAAGTAAGGGAAAAATCTCCAGTACATTCGAGGACTCATCATGCCTTAGGACTCTTTATTAGGTGATTAGGATTATAGGGTGATACTTATCTTTGAGATTCCCCTCCAATGGACCTAATCATCCTACATTAAGGTATTGTGTACTATCTCAAAAGATAGAAGTGTCACCCTATAATGGACTAATCACCCAAGGACTCCAAGGCATGATGGGTCTTATGTACTCCCCTACTTTATGAAAAGTAAAGTAGGGTTTATATTAAGCGAAGTTCATTAAGTTCCTGCAAGCCCTCATATTTAATTACATCCAAAGAGATAAATCATAAGAATACTCTGATAATCTATTATTATCTCCAAAGGCTAAATTATCAAAGGATTATTTATTGGAAAATAAAAATTGTTGAAGGAAAAGACTTATTTTTGAAGCCAAGGAATAGGTAGAATGCTCATGATATTAGAGGCCTAGTGAGCATTCCAATCTATCCTATGGATTATCTTATTTGAAGTTGAAGAGATTTATTCAAGTTGAAATTTTTGTTAGAACTTATAGTCCCAACAAGGTTGTGAAAATGCCTAAGAGGTGAGTATGCTTGAAGCTAAGAAATGTTAAGATCTATCTAAGCTTTATAAGCATGACCTAAATCAGGCAAAGATGGGTATAAGGTTTACTTCTAAAAGAGTAGGCAAACATGTTTTACAATCATTCACTCTCTTATACTTTAAAACCATGTCAGGTATTATTTGCAAGATAGGTTGTTATTATTTTGAAGAGACTAAAGTCCTAAACCCAACCAGAAGACTAGAGCATGAGTGGTATTAATGACTTAATCTACAAATGCAAATCTTTTCAAATTTTATTTGAATTATGCAAAGGATTTTATAACTATATGCATGACTAAATTAGATTATTGGCTAAATAACTGTTTTCGAAATAATAGATGCCCTCACAGTCAAGCATTCTAATCAATGGAAATCTATTTTAAAGGAAAGAATATGCATGTATTTAAATTCAACAAAGGTTTATAAATCTTTATATCTTTTAATATCTAGTTTTTTATTAATTTGATTTCTACTATGTAATTTTAAACATAACATCAATCAATTTTATAAAACTACCACAAAAGAATAAAATTGTGGTCATGCCTTGCGTGCATAACTTGAAAATGTTGGGTATAGCTCTACCCTTATACAAACCGATATAAAAGAATAATTGTAATTTATAAATGAATAACTATTATGGGGATCTTTAAGTCTTCATGTCTTTTGCTCTCTTCAAGTCTTCAAGTCTTCATCATTTTTCACCACATCAAAGGATTATAAAATTATGTATTCCAAGCTACATAATAAGAGGACATGGGTTATGTCCTTGCTGGTATGAGATTGATTGAGAGTGAATATAGTAGAACACTTGATTTGACATTGACTCTGTTGTGAGCTAGAGTTTTCTTAATTTGTCACCTTCAACAAACTAGTGCGGAAGGTGGATTGGGTTAGATTTTGCTTTATATTTTTAGAGATTGAATTTCATTTAAGAATTTTTAGATTGATAATTAATTTGAGTTAATTTTATTTGAAATTAGAATCATATTTTGATGGAAGTATCCCCTCCGGTTGAATTCTTCATTTAACACAACCATTATCGGGGTGGATGTATTGTTTGATCATTTAGTTTATTATTTCAGATCCTGTCAACTCTATTAGTTTAATAATAGAGGATCGATCTATATCATATAATTAGCTTCCATATTTTAGTAAGTTGAAATTCTTATAATAATTAGATTTATAAATTTTGTTAACGGAGATCTAAGACCAAACCGAAGCAAGCCTCTCACACTTGAGTTAGGATATTCAGTATTATGTTAGGGCCCATGTGGGTATTTAATAATTCAGATAATTTTATATTTGAATTATGAGATTAATTTTGTATTTATTTAATCTCAACTTAGCTTGTGCAGCCTTTTCAGATATTAAAATTTACACTTTAAATCTCTATGTCTGAGCACATGTAGGTATTTATAGCTTAGATAATTTTATCTAATTAATGAAGTTATTGATTTTGAAAATCATAATTAGAATGAAATTCCTTAATTTTTGGATTGAAAGTAATTCAGGGAGAATTTGATTTAGCATCTTCTTGCTTACAAGAAAATTCTGAGATTGATGGCATTTATAGAGTATAACTAAGTTTCCATTTATAATTCAAAATACTTAACTAATTAACCCTTAACTCTTATAGTTTGTTATATAATATAAATGAGTTATCAAGCTTTATCTTCATTCTCCAAGATTGATTGTGTTCAATTTAAATCACTTTTAATTCACCTAGAATAAGTTATGATAAGTATAATGTTTATTGCAAAGATCATTCATTAGTGAATACATAAGTCATGTTCTTCATCTCCCTTATGTAGGAACGATCAAACCCTATTTGTCTTTATTTTAAATTCCACATCAAGGCTAATACATATAACCAAATTTCAAATTTCTCGCAAGTCTCTTATACGTTTGGAGTTAGCTTCAAGCCTCACTTGTATTCTATTTGAACACTCCCCTTTATTTCAATATATAAAGCAATAGACTCAAAGCATTTATTTGGCCATAAACTAAGTGAATGAATTAATTTCCTTACTTAGCATATTCTTATATAATAATAATACTTATTATGCCATTCAATTTAGATTTTATAAATTTTCTTAGAACTTTATATCTTTTATTTAACTTAATGTTAAATTAAAATCTTTAGTCCAAGTCCTTTTGAAATTCATTGTAATATCCCCCCTTATTAATTTCAATTTGATATTCATCTTTATGTTTGTGTGGTTAGAATTTTCAATTTAATATATTTAAATTTCATTTTATATTATTATATTTTAGTCTTTTAGATGAATTTTTATTAATTTCTCATCTTCTTTTTTTATCCAAAATTTAATCCTAAAATCTGGCAGAATTTCAGTAGCATTTCGGCATCATTCCTGCATAGGGGACTACATTGGAATTATTTTGGCCTTACCGTCATGCCTTAAAGAGCGTGAAGGTTGATATTTTGAAGCACCTCGGCCGAATTTCAATCTCGTTATGCCGTGATGAGCATAACGAGGCCTTTAATCACTTGCTTAAAAGTAAATATATATGTAATTTCATTCAAATCCTCCCCGTCCAAAATTTAATCAAAATTTTTGGCAGCATTTTGGCAGTATTCTGACGTCATCCCCGCATAGGGGGCCACATCGGAACTATTTTGGCCTACTCGTCATGCTCTAATGAGCACGATGGTTGATGTTTTCCAGCACCATGGTTGAATTTTAATCTTGTTACGCCCTGTTGAGCATAATGAGGCCTTCAACCACCTGCATAAAAGTGAATATATATGTAATTTCTACACATTCAAACCTCCTCCCCATTTTCTTTCTAAGTCCAAAATTCAGTCTAAATTTCACCGGCATTTCGGCATAGAAGGCTGCATCTAACATTTTTAGCTTATTCGGTATGCTCTAATGAGCGTTGTGAGTAGTGTCTTGCGACACCATAGTCAATTTTCATCTCATCATGCCATTGCGCATGAAGAGGCCTTCAAACCTGCATGAAAGAAGCATATATATATATATATATATATATATATATATATATATATATATATATATATATATATATATATATATATATATATATATATATATATATATATATATATATATATATATATCCATATCTATTTCTTTACACATTCAAAACCAACCACTTCAATAAACAATTTGACTCACAATTTTGGATCAAATGGAAGTCTTCAATTTTAAGGAAATTAGGAGAACGAGTTCAAGTTTGTGACATGTAGATTGAGCAAACAAGAGAGTGAATCAGAAAGAGGGGTTGTTTGGCTGTGAGATTTGAGCAGGATTTTAGAGGGATTAATCTTAAATCCAACCAATCAGTATTTTTGTAAGAAAGATCTAGATTTACTCAATCATGTTGGTAGGAGTTCACAATTTAGAGAAGCATAGGTGAAAGGAGGTTTTGGCGAATGGAAAGCGAGCTCTTTTTGCTCGACTTCATAAAAGGAATCGCATGCTCCTTCCCTCAGCTAGGATGAATGGCACGAGAGAAGAAGGGGAGGGAGCCAAATGAAGCGAGAGGTTTCAGTTAGGACATTTTGGCTTTCAATTTTGGAAGAGATGAATGTGAGAAGAGGGATTAAAGAAAGAGGGGAGGTCAGGGGTCAGATTAAAGGGCGACAGACGAGAGAAGGAGAGGAGAATGAGAGCTTTTGGAATTATGCTTGCAGATCACTTGAGGATCGATGGAAAATGGGAGAGAACGAATGAGGAAGAGCCTTCAATTTGATGCTTGAAGGGCGAACGAGAGCGAGAGAGAGGGTTTTTAGGATTTCTCTGAGGATCAGCCATTCTAACTTGCAAAACTTATGATTTCAAGGAATACGAGGCTTGTAGTTATTTGTGGTTGAGGAAGAGAGCGCAAGAAGGAGGGAACGATTAAGGAGAAGAGATCGAGTTGTAGTTGAAAGAACGAAAGAGAGAGGGAGGAGGAAGCCTCGTGCATGATCCATCTGTCAGATTTGCATCCTCCTTCGACTCAGGTCTTGCAACCAAGGGTCAACAAATGCCTCCCAATAAATGTGATTCACCCATGGAGCAAGTGATATTTATTGAAAACTCATCTTCGATTTCAATAGCTTATAGAGCTTTGATGATATTTGTCTTTAGTATCATGCCATATTTTGTGCATGCTAAATGACAGAATTGATCAATTTTTTAAGAAGTGCAAGTATATCTTCAGTCCTATGCTTGCTACTTTGACAGACTTGTTGAAGGGTGTGTATATATGACCCAATATTCTGGCTTATATTAGGTCTATAATGTTGAGTTATTATCCTAGCAATGCATGCTTTGACAGAATGAATAACTACAGAATTTCTTTAGTTTAGCCATCGGCTTTGTATGATCTATGGAATTACTTCTCGGTTCTGTGTTTTGCTTTTGCACATTTGATGAGAAAATTAGCTTTGATCTATGCTTTATTCTTAATTAGATCATTTGAGAAAGATTAAAATATCACCTTGCAGGCAATATAAAGAGTGATTCGAGATAGCTCTAAATTGAGAGTTTCCTCATATTATTTTGGTCTAGTGATCAGGTAGAAAGATCTCTTGAATTTTGGTTGCTTGTAGTCATTAAGCAAGATCTAGCTTGAGATTAAATAGCTATCATCATTGGACTGATGGGTAGAGGCTCTTTCACTATGACCTTTTCTTATGGCTTGTTGAGTGTGGTGAGCGTCAGCAGCTCGGCCATTTATAGGCTTGTTGAGTTCAACCTTTATAACATACTCGAGTCTTCAACTTAAGCTGTGATGAGTTGGTGATTTGGTCATCAGACTAACGAACAGGGGCTCTTTCACTATAGCCTTTTATTATGGCTTATTGAGTGAGGAGAGTGTCAGCAACTCGGCCATTTGTGAGATTGTTCAGTTCGACCTTTAGAACCCATCTGTGTCCTAAACTTGAAGATGCAGAGGTTGATATTTTTCCAACTTAGTTGATTGAAGCTTCTAAAATTGGGAGTTCTTCTAACTTGATCTTCAGAATTTGGTAAATATGGGAGATAAACTTTTGATATTTATGGCTATCTTTTCATGCATAGAAATATATTCTTTTTGTTTATGTAAGAACCTACAACTTAATCATAAAAAGGGGCTTCTATCTAAAAGGAGGATTGTAGATTAGCTCAGAAATGTATTACAGAGTTTGAACTTCTTCAATATAAATAAGCATAGCTTATTATGATCATCACGTATATATATCTAAGAATTTCATCTTGAACTATGATGTCAATTTAGATAAATATATAAAATGCCCCCTGCCTAACAGCATGATTTTGTGGTAACTATTGAGAGAATTTGGATTGTCTTTAGTCCTATACTTTGTGCTTTTGGAGTTGTTGAAGACTTTCTCTTGAGAGTTTAAAATTAATATTTTTCTCCTGTCCTAGCTTTGTGCCTTGGGTGAACTTAATGGAGTTGATGGCTTGTTGGGGAGATGAGAATGTCTTCTATCCTATGCTTTGTGCTTTGATGGACTTGTTGAAGATTCAATCTTAAAATTTTGTAGTTCATATTTCCTTCTACCCTGGCTTTATGCCTTGACTGATTCAGTGAAGAAATTTCTGGAATTATCTTAAAGACTTGTCAGGTGATACGAAATTACCTTCTGCCACATCTTTCTTCTTTTGTGAGCTTATGGAAGGATGTCTACCGCTGATCTAGCCCTCAGAGCTTGTGTTAGGTCAATGGAGAAGAGTCATCAGACCTACACTTTGCACGTAACGAACATATTGATGACATGACTCCCTTAGTTTAGCCATTAGCTTTGTACGAACATTGGGATGACTTCTTCGATCCTTTGCTTCCTGTTTGGTAAGACTTGTTGAAGAAGGCTATCCTTCAGTCTTTACTTTTTGCTTAGTAGACTTGTTGAAAGAGTTACTATTTCTCATTTGACATTGATACCAAACTCAGTTTAGTGTCATATTTGGGTGTGTTGATTCTGACCTTATGCACCCACTTGAGTCTTGGACTTGAGCAATTGTTGGAGGATTTCATTATCGGACTAATGAGATGGGGGATCTCTTACTATGCCATTTGTGGCGTATTGAGTAAGCAACTTGTCAGCGACTCGTCCATATTTGGTCGTGTTGAGTCTGACCTTATGCACCCACGCAAGCCTTAGATTTGATGTATGGATGGAAGATATGTTTCCAACTTGATTTGTTGATGTTAGCATACTTAAAAATTTCACTTTTAAGTCGATAAGACTTTGAAACTTGTGAATTTAAATACATAATTTGAACATGTATATAGAGATCTCAGCCTTAGGTGCGATGTCAACCCAAATACAAAAGAAGGCCCTCTATCTCACAAGGGAAAGCCTAACATTTTACTATAAGCCCCCTATCTGATAATAGGATGTTTGCTTTATTTCAGAAATGCATTCTTGTGTTACGAAAAATTTCTAGGAAAAATTTATACATGTAATGAAGGTGAGAAATAATATGTATTCTTAGCACCAGGATCAATTCTCCTTCTTGAATAGTTTGAGGACACACCGTATGATCGAATGCTTTAGACGTCCTCATTCAATAGGCTTTTAAATTTTGTTAAGCTTGGAGCCTAATTTCATCAAGCGTGTCAAGCTCTTCCATTCATAGACAAATATTCTCATCTTGAGTGAGATTATGTTGAATGACTACTTGGAGTGAAAGTAATTCAACTTCAAGTGGCAAGTCTGCTTTAGCTCCAAATATTTTAGCATAAAGAGTGGATTTTATGGGAGTACAGTCCAGATATCATGTCATTGTCTTTCTTTAAAGTAGTTTCACTTCGAGGCTCTGGCTTCTAAATTTGCTTACATTTTTGCGGGACC